>CM035811.1:30602100-30927100 GCA_020458035.1 Magallana ariakensis | reverse complement strand
AAGAATCGTCATGGGGCCAACGACTAAACAATTTAAAAAAATCAGAAATATGAAAAATGCTTGCATATAGTTAAAACCATGCATAATAACATTTCAGTTTTTGTGAATAATCAAAATGTTTTCCTTTGTAAAATTGGATCCACAATGTGGCTCTACCCTACTCCTCAAGATTTTGATTTTAAAGAATTTGAATCTACACTATCTGAGATTGCTTTCACTAAAGTTAAGCTTTCTTGTCTAATTGGTTACTGAGAAGAAAATTTAAAAAGATATACTTTATATATTCCTTTGTAAAAAGATAACCCCCATTGTAGTCCCACCCTACCCGGGCGTCATGGCTTCAACAAACTTGAATCTACACTACCTGAGGATGCTTTTACACATGTTACAGCTTTGCTGGCCAATTGGTTCTTGAGAAGAAGATTTTCATAATTTTTAAAATCAACCCTACATGAAGATGCTTCCACACAAGTTTCAGCTTTCCATGCTGATTGGTTTCGGAGAAAAATATTATAAAAGTTTTACTATATATATTCTTTTGTAAAAATTCAACCATCCCCCTATTGTGACCCCACTTTACCCCTGGGTCATGGTTTTCACATCTTTGAATCTACACTACCCGAGAATGCTTCCACACACGTTTAAGCTTTCCGGGCTAATTGGTTTCTGAGAAGAATATTTTTTTAAAGATTAACTCAATATATTCCTATGAAAAATCTATGCCCAACCTTACCCTCCGGGGAGTCATGATTTTCACAAATTTTAATCTTCACTACCTGAGGATGCTTCCACATAAGTTTTCCTGGCTCATTAGTTTCTGTGAAGAGGATTTTTAAAGATTAACTCTATATATATATATATATATTCCTTTGTAAACATTCGACCCCTCATGGTGGCCCCATCCTACACCCGAGGTCATAATTTTCACAACTTTGAGTCTACTTCACCTAAGAATGCTTCAACATACGTTTTATTTTTTTAAAATAATTCCTTGTAAAATGGCGTGGTCCTTAATTTTCACAACTTTGTATTTCATTTGCGTAAGGGTGCTTTGTGTTAATTTTAGTTGAAATTGACCCAGTGGTTCTTGAGAAGATGTTAAAAATGTGAAAGTTAACAGAGTGAAGGACAGACAGACGGATGACATACAAAATTTGATTAGAAAAGCTCACTTGAGCTTTCAGCTCAGGTATTCTTAAACTGTAAATGATTTAAATACATACAAAAATTAGAAAAAAAAAGTTCAGCATCAGAAGTAAATTTTACAAAATTGAAACATTATTTTATATACGGAATATCGTTAATCTTACGGCGAGAGATGTTAATTTAACTTTAATGTTTACTTATATATGTGTTCTTATTTTATATACGACTACACAATTCACAAATTGTGTTTGTACATGTTATAAACTAATTCCTTTCTGTTTAGAAGGTTTTTTTTTTATCAAATATTTATGTAGATGATTTCGCAATTTTCATTTCCTTATTTAAGGGAATATAACATTACAGTTTTTCCAGGCCTTGTATCCATGCCATCAATAAATTCAATTGTTGATAATGAATAAAATATCATCGCTGGCTCCATTGTTTCTGTTTACAGAAAGGTATACAAGGAAATATATTTTATTTCCATTAAAAATGTAAAAAAAAAAAAAATATAATAAAGACTTTGGAAAATATCTTTAATATCGATTTTTCTTCATTATGTTGCATGTACATCCAACCTAAGAATGAACGAGTCACTTCCTCCAATGCACACGTTTACTAAAAATCTTTCTCTAGTGATATAAATGTTTTCTGACAATGGATAGGATATGGAATAGGAGGGGGTCAATTTGAAAAAAAAAAGTGGCAAAAACATACCGATAAGTCTATATAGAGAAAATCTTTAAAGGTCATATGAAACGATTTTTAAAGAAAATTAGTTTTATGCAGAAATGTGTTAATAAAGGTATAATAAACAAGAATTTAATTATTCAATGAAAAAATAAAGAAAAATTAAAGCAGCGCAGGTGATCAAAAGTACTCGATCCCGAAAATGATTTCCGATATACGCGGCTTATCTCCCTTTGTTGATGACGTCAATAAGACCCACTGAGTGTAAACAAGTATAGTGCGTTAGGATAGTATATAGCAAAATTTTGCTGCATTTCTTTGAAAATGCCCCAGTGTGCTGCATTTAACTGCAACATTCGGTCACAGAAGGGTGTGGCAATGTATCTTTTTCCAAAAGATCCAAAATTTAGAAGAATTTGGGTACATAATCTTCGAAGAGATGGGTTTGTAGCTACGAAGACTTCAAGGTTGTGTGCGAAACATTTCACCGATGACCAGTTTTCAATACACCCATCTGTGGCCAAAAAATGTGGATACAAAAAAATTGATCTGAAACCAGACGCTGTGCCAACGATCTTTGACTTCCCAAAGACTGAAACAAAGACGAAGATGCGTAGAAAATCCACGGCTTACTTCAAGCGAAATGCTTTGGAAGTATGTATGCTGTACATGTAATGCGGAAATAAAGGCCTATTAAAAGATTACTTATCATCATAAATTAAAACACTATATAGCATTTTGTACTTCAATATACGTGAATTTGAAGAAATGCATCTACTTAAAATGGTATTTATACTATATCATAATCATTACAAATTTGAGTCATAAACGATCAATGTAGGCCTTGATCCTTTCTCAGATGCACGTATGAATTTTTGCTCTTATTATCCATACTGGGCCCTGTAATAACAATTTGATTAATGCGCGTACTTTCCATAACAAAAATATTTTTTACTAAAAAAAACAACAACAAAAAAACAAACAAAAGATAAAAACATATCAAAAATCAAACAAAAAAATATTTCTGTATATTCATAGAATTTGATTTAATTAAAAATTGATGAAAAATTTAAATGTAAAAAAAACATGAACATCGAACATTAATTTTGTGAATTTCAGATGTGTAATGCAATAGACAAATCGCCTACACAATTTCCAAAACCAAGTGCTATCATGGGAAAAAACGGCAACCAATCACAGACGTCTGTTATGGGTGATAGTCTTGCAGATCCATGCCTGTCAAACGAAGACGATTTCAGCATGAGAGGTACACAATGAAAAGGGGGAGTGTTACATTAAATATGTGTGTTTTTCGTGTAAAACGGCATATATTTGTTGACGAAATTACAATTTTTATAAATTTTCTGACAGAGTCTGCGACAACACTGAACTGCGATTCAAATGCTACCCAAACGTTCCATGCATTTACCCAAACTTCTAACGTAGGTTTTTTTTATTAGATACCTGTTATTCATTTCTTAAAAATATTTTGATAAAAAACAAATGTACTATATATCTATACTAAAGCAGTCATGCATATGAATCAAAGACCAACTCTATTTCTATTATTTAATTTGAATATCGATATACAGGAGAGCCAAAGCATCAGTATTCAGGCATCTCCCCAAACAAGAGAAATTGGGATACAAGTTGATACATATACCAGTAATACAGACACAATAGAAACAGAAGAAGAACCGGGTGACAATTGGATGGAATCTGATTCCGAAATGGACGACTCGGACATAGAGTGGAGCCTGCCGAATGAAGATGAGGAAGAGATGAAGCCGAAAAATGTCAGCAGTTTAAGTGGCGACACCAAATTTATTGTTTACAAAAGCAGCCTGGAGCAGCTCCTTCCCTCCCAATGCTTGCTCTGTGGAAACCACACACAGGAAACTGACTATGTATGGCGTGTGTTGGGCACTGTTGTACACATTCAGTCCATATGCAACAAATGCGATTGCCAATGGGAATGGGCCAGTCAACCATTTTCAGGAATGATGCCATGGGGCAATTTGGTTTTTGCTGCTGCAATCCTGTTTAGTGGCGCAAGTCCAGTCAAAGCCATCAACACATTAAAGTTTGCTGGTATCCAGTGTTTCAGTTACAGGACTTATTTTTCCCTGCAGCAACTTTACCTAGTCCCAGCTGTTCAAATGGTGAGTTGAAATACTTTTAAAGAAAAAAGGGACAGAAAAAATATATGCATCAAAATTGTTTCATTGAAGTTAATGAAAATGTATTTTTAGATTATAACAGGAAATTTCTATTAAACACATGAAATGTCAAATATAAAAGAAATTCAATCTATCATATAGTTTCATGGTTTAATTATGCATTTTATTCACAGGTATGGCAGAAAAATCAGCAGGAAATGTTCGATTCTCTTAGAGAAAGAGGACTTCCGGTAAAGTTAGGGGGTGACGCAAGATGCTGTTCACCGGGCCATACAGCGAAGTTTGGATCTTACTCCCTTATGAACCTGGATACATCAAAAGTGCTAGATGTTCAGCTGGTCCAGGTATTTTCGTTTTCGTTTTATATTACACATTAACAAGTAATAATGTATTTATGACTACTACATTTAACAGTTTTACTGCATTGTGTAGCATTTGTTAGATTTGTACTACTATAGTTTAATAAAATTTTTGATTGTTTTTATACAGAGCAATGAAGTACAATCTTCGTATCATATGGAACTTGAGGGGTTGAAGAGAAGTTTGTCACGACTGGAGGAAGAAAACATCGACATCTCACATCTTGTGACTGATCGACACAGTCAGGTCAAATGCTACATGAAAAACGATCAGCCGCATATTGTCCACCTGTTTGATGTGTGGCATGTTGCGAAAGGTATTACAGTCGTACATTTATTTTCATTTTAATATGGTAATATATGTGTATTTTATTCTTTAACGTTTTAATTTTTTTTTTATATTTCTAAGGTGTGTACAGGAAGCTACAGGCAATATCAAAAAAGCGCTTATGCAATGTAGTTGGTGAATGGTCTCACTCCATCAGCAACCATTTATACTGGTGTGCTGCATCCAGCAACGGTAATGGGGATCTGATATTCCAGAAATGGCTTTCCATTCTCAACCACGTCGTAGATGTTCACGAGGGACATGGCGACCTTTATCCGAGATGTTTACATGGACCTCTAGTTGATAGGGACTGGATAAAGCGAGGTACCTCTCCGAATATAACTTATGTTGCATATCTGTTAAAACTACTATCACGTACCGGTATCTATATGTGCACGTACGGTTAACGTTTATTATGATTGTTTGTTTATTTTGAATAGGTTCCAAAGCATATGTGGAATTGGAGGCAGTTGTCAAAGGGAAACTCTTGGTTAACGACATACAAAAACTATCGCATATTGGCCAGACATCCAGCCTGGAATCATTCCACAAAGTAGTTTGCGCTTTTGCACCCAAAGCTGTGCATTTCTTCTTCACACAGATGCAGGCTAGGTAAATACACAATAACGAATAAAATAGAAATAGCTATATTTCTCAGATACAAATAAAAACACCACTTACCTAATTATTTATTCATTAATGGGCATTTTCAGAATCCGATTTAATATTTTTGAAAAAAAAAATGTTTCAGGCTATTCTTTGCAGCTATGCATTTCAACGAAAATAGTTCAAGACAGCAGAGCATGACAAAAGATGGGAATAAGCAATACGCTGTTTCATATCCCAAAGGAAGAAGTTGAGAAGGTGTAGCCAAAGAAGTGAAAGTTGATCAAACCTTCAGTAAGTTTTAACAAAAACTAAATAATTTTCAAATATTTTTTTTCACCATTTAACGCAATCCGTCTACATTTTTTAGATTACATTGCTGATCTTATGAACGCTGTGGTGGAATTGCGGGAGCTAAACGACAGCTACACTAAAGCAAGGGATGCCATTGACCGCCATGTACAAGTCCCTCCCCCTATTGCACAGAGCACCCCGAAACCACCGAAGGACGTTACAGTTCAGAGACACACAACACGTTTTAATTAAAATTTAAGCAATTTATTTTCATATCGTGTTCTTTTTTATAATGTACAACAATCTTTGATAATTTTTGTATGAGTCGCCGAATATTATACGTTAGCGGGGTTCCCCGGGATACCTAAATCCGCAATATTGTTGGCTTGGAAATTTCTGTCTTATAGCTGTCACTACACAAGCTGGCAATATGCGTCGGTTGTGTCTTCCTAAGCGCCGCCAAATAAATCTTGCGAACCGACGATATGCTAAATGTCGATACAGCCTAAAAACAAAGTTATAAACTGGTATTGGTCTATGTTATGAAACAAGTCTTTTTCAATTGCATGAACGTAGCATTGTTTTTTAAAGGGGAAGCAGACCTACAACAACATCATGACAAGGAGAAAAAGAAAACAAATGGAAAAAACTAATTCCTTGATATTTGAAATATTAATGTACCCCCCCCCCCCCACACCGTTGCTACGATGTGTGTAGGTTGAAAAAAAAATGCATTTTGTGAATTATATAATTTTATAACTAACACTGGCTTATTTATCATGGTACAAGTTTTTCATATTGCATGCACAGATCCAGAAAAGTTTTCCGGGGGGGGGGTTCGAAGGATAATTATGTTTGCCATGGAGGTCCTAGGCATATTTGCGATAATTTTACTATGTAAATTAAATAAATTTTCATTTTCCAAGGGGGGGGGGGATGGGACCCATGCTTTGGATCAGTTTACTTTAGTACATTGTATGTTCAGCTGTAAATCTTACTCGTGGATTGGTTCATCGTTTCCCAGGGGTCCATTGTCTTGGATATATTCATAGTAGGAGATATCTAAGACATAGTGATTCAGGCAATTCACTGCAAAGCTAGGATGCTGGATAATACAGTTGCATGCGATTTCTTCCATGCGGCTGCATACTTCAGCGATGTCATGACAGCATTTACATTCTCTAGCTGTGTCCATAATCACACAGTTGTCACATTTACACCTATGTATATACATTAATGAGTTATATTTATGTTTATTTGTATTTGTTAATTTGCGCAAACACATGAACAGTAGGTTTTTAAATTTTATTTGCGTTATACTTAACCAGTTAGTATCTGTGGGCAAAGGAATTTGACTCATAACGGTAGGCTGTTCAAGATCATCTTCCGATGAAGAACCAAAGTAATCCGTATGTTGTGCGTTATTTCTGACTGGTTCGAACTGATACGGCTGTACTACGAAATCGGGTAGATCGTCAGCAAACAAAGATTCCTCCATGTCAATGGTATTGAGCAGATTTTGATCAATAAAATTGCGTAAAATCACACTATTTTTATAACGTTGTTTACATCAGTGGGTCTTTGTGACGTCATAATCAAGAACGATAAGCGAGTAACAATTTTTTTAATTGAACAAGTTTACACCATTTTTACATACTAAAGCGACTGAAAAAAAATTTTTCTGTACGTATTTTAGTTTATATGTGAATCAATCTTTATGTTTTTGAAGTAAAATACCACTGTTAAAAATCGTTTCATATGACCTTTAAAAATCATCTTCTCAAAAACTAATAGGCCAGAAAAGCTCAAATTGGAGTGGAAGCATCCTCAGATAGTGTAGATTCAAGTTTGTTCAAATCATGGTCCCCGGGGTTAGGGTGGGGCCACCATGGGGGGATGAATTTTTACATAGGAATATATTGAGAAAATCTATAAAAATATTCTTCTCAAAAACTATTAAGCCAGAAAAGCTCAAACTTTTGTGGAGGCATCCTTAGATAGTGTAGATTCAAGTTTGTTGAAATCATGCTCCCCGTGGGTTGGATGGGGCCACAATGGGGGGATGAATTTTTACATAGGAATATAAAGAGAAAATCTTTAAAAATCTCCTTCTCAAAAACTATTAGGCCAGAAAAGCTCAAATTTGAGCGGAAGCATCCTCAGATAGTGTAGATTCAAGTTTGTTTAAATAATAGTACCCGGGGGTTAGGGTGGGGCCACCATGGGGGGATGAATTTTTACATAGGAATATATAGAGAAAATCTTTAAAAATCTTCTCCTTAAAAACTATTAGGCCAGGAAAGCTCAAACTTTTGTGAAGGCATCCTCAGATAGTGTAGATTCAAGTTTGCTTACATCATGGTCCCCGGGGGTGGGGGGGGGGCACAATTGGGGGATGAATTTTTACATAGGAATATATAGAGAAAATCTTTAAAAATAATCTGGGAAAGTTTTCAGTCCAAAAAGTAGTAACTTGTGTGAAAGCACGGGTTGTGCAGATTAAAGTTTGATCAAACCATGATTCCCTAGAGAAAAGTGGGGCGACAAAGTGGGGTGGGGTGTTATATAGGAATAGAGAAAAATCTTCTTACAGGTACAACAACAAAAGGGGCTATGTATTAACCATAAAAATATGTGGATAAAAATCGGCAGTTGTTCTAAATTATTTGAGCAATATCTACTGTACTTAGTTGTCAAGATATTTTGATTTTGATACTGTAATGCTAATTTGATCAGAGTTAAGGCTATTGTTGCTCAGGTGAGTTTGTGGCCCCTGGGCCTCTTGTTACTTTTTAAGATAAACAAAATGTTATATGTATTCGGGGCAATTGTAAAGTCCCCTAAACAAAGCAGGGTCATCATTACCGACATGGGTCAAACACTACATATAAATAAGATAAAATTCTTTATTAGTTCCAGTTCTGGAAAGTCAGGGTGTCTCCAACGCAGCACAGTTAAGGCTGTCAATTAAAATTCCTTTAGACAAAAAGTACGGGGATTGTGCATTATGACATCACAGTATATTACAAAACCTCGAAAATACTTATTTTTTCATTTAAAAGCAAATTTCATTTATACTAATCTTTTAATAAAAAACAACAAATGCCATTACCTACAATTTCAATGTCTGTTATATCTTACACACTGAAAAATAAGCGAGAGGTCGTTCTCGCTGTACTACAAAATATGACGTCATATGCTTCAAAATGACGCATTTAGTTAAGTCATTGAAGGCTATCGTGCAGTTTTTTTCGCGAAGAAAAATAAATGTCATAGATTAACGGAACATTATAAATGAATATTTTGTTCAACATAATTATTAACAGAATGCTACCTATATAGTCTTATTTTCAATTTGTTGTAATTATGCATGATCGTATAATGAGGCAACCTCAGTTTTGTATAAAATATCGTATATCTTAAAGCTGGGTACCTAAAAAAATCATTCAATTGCAAGGGCATACACTCAACTGATCATGACAGACTTTTGGATGTGAATTTGAAATATGCTATGTAATTTAAAAACTTCGGAGATCCTTGTAAAATCTTACAAATTAATTATTTGTCAATAAAATTAACACTGTGACCTTCAAAATTATTCAACATATGTATTATAATTTATAGTTTCTACTAACAATAAACTTATCTTAAAAGGTTCGCATCATTTTTCAAAATCTACGATATAACATCAAGTTATTTTATAATTCAGTTGCTAATTTTAACATGATTATGCCGTTGCAATATTGAAATTTTTAAATGACCTCAAAACCATAAATACATCTGCCTGTACCATGCGACTGTCATATCACGTGACCACTAAGAACACAAAATATTGTACTGTTATATATATATATTTCAGAAATATATTGCATTTTAGCGACTGTTACCGAATTTTAAAAGGACATGCCCGTTGAACTTAAGTATACGTGTTTTCATCACAAAAAATCGCCGATATTTTTATTGGCCGCCATAACTGTACAGCGAAGGGGGCATAACCTATATACCATTTGATGCGCAATGTCACAAAGAGCAATAATAAATATGGTTTAGGAATGGGGATCTCAAAAGTTATAAAAATATATCGTCATTTCCTATTTCAGAGGGGGGGGGGTGTGGTGGTTTAAAGACAACTCCTGGGGGTCATGTATCTAACACCATTTGATGCATCATAATGACATTAATAGAAACAAGAATATATATGGTTAAGTGGTGGGAATCTCAACAGTTTTCAAGATATTTGGTATTTTCCTGTTTTATGTGGTCAGAACAATCCCATAGGGTAATGGGCTACATTATATTTAATGCATGATAATACATTCAGACAAAAAAGACACCTTCCTTCCTATTATAACTCATATAAACATGATAAGTCTTCACACTTACTTACATGTAATACACAAATTTAATACAAATTAAATGTCACAGGGTCAACATGTATTTAAGATAATATGGAACACTGAAAGTTCAATGTGGATAAGTACATCATCTTCGTAATAAAATAATATTTATTAAAACGCCGCACCAAATGCTCTAACTAACTGCGCTACACTGTCAGGCTAGCAACAAAAAAGAAAAAATAGTAAACAGTTATAGCTAATTTGCTCTGAACATTTCATCACACTATGTGTATATATTTTGTTGTTTTGTCCGTTCCGTACTCAAAGAAAGCAAATTGAATGCAATGCTATAGTTGATAAACATTCATTAGGACATCCAAAAAAAAAAAAAAAAAACTGTGTGATAATAATCTTAAGGCTGCTTTGTGTTAATTTTAGTTGAAATTGACCCAGTGGTTCTTGAGAAGATGTTAAAAATGTGAAAGTTAACAGAGAGATGGACAGACAGACAGACGACATACAAAATTTGATCAGAAAAGCTCACTTGAGCTTACAGCTCAGGTGAGCTAAAAACTGTAAATGATTTAAATGCATACAAATATTAGAAAAAAAAAGAAGTTCAGCATCAGAAGTAAATTTTACATTTTATTTACAGAATTGAAATATTTTTTATATACGGAATATAGTTAAACTTACGGCAAAACATGTTAGTTTAAATTTAATATTAACTTAGGTATGTGTTCCTATTTTATATACGAATATAAAATTAACAAATTGTGTTTGTACTAGGGATGTCAACGATTACTCGAGTAGAATTCTGTTTAGAAGGATTTTTTATCAAATATTTATGAAGATGATTTCGCAATTTTCATTTCCTTATTTAAGGGAATATAACATTACAGTTTTTCCAGGTCTTGTATCCATGCCATCAATAAATTCAATTGTTGATAATGAATAAAATATCATCGCTGGTTCCATTGTTTCTGTCAACAGAAAGGTATACAAGGAAATATATTTAATTTCCATTAAAAATGTAAAAAGAATATATAATAAAGACTTCAGAAAATATCTTTAATATCGAATTTTCTTCCTTATGTTGCATGTATATCCAACCTAAGAATGAACGAGTCACTTCCTTCAATGCACAAGTTTACTAAAAATCTTTCTCTAGTGATATAAATGTTTTCTGAGAATGGATAGGATATGGAATGGGAGAGGGTCAATTTGATAAAGTGGCAAAAACATGCCGATGAGTCTATATATTGATGTTAGGAATAAATAAATGATTTGCCATCAGAAGTCAGGAAAAAGTCATACTGAAAGTAAAAATGCAAAGCATAAATACAAATCATTATTTGTTGTATGAAGAACATTAAAAAGAACGTCTGTCGGAATTTTAAGTGAACTCTATTATGTGTTCTATTTAAAATACAACAGAAATTGAAGGTTGCAATACAATTACACCCATGCCAAAAAGATTAGAGAGGTGATATTTTTCAAATGAAATGTGTTTTTTAGATGGTTTTTGCAATTTAATTCCCACTTCTTAATAATTGTAGCATTTATTCTATGTCAACAGAGTAGATAATTTAGTATTTGTTGGTCCATTCAATTATTTGTTTACATGTTCCATTACATTATATGAAGGCATACAATTGAAACAATTAAATTACCATTAATAATGACACGAAAATTGCTGAACAAGTCTCTGAAATCAATATCATATGTGGGTTTTTTATCATTTGACAAGGAAGATATGTACGAACAATATGTTTGATACAAAACAAAAATTCAACAATGATTTGACTTTAAAAATAATATTAAATCGATAATATTGAAATGGTGATGTCATATCTGTAGAGTCTATTGAATATATCTACGCATCACCTAGCACCTACGATACATTTGTCTGTACAACGCTCACACATCAGGATGAACTTACTTCTCCGATACTATGCACTGCTATTTCTTTGGACTTTTCTCATCACCATTCACGAATGTAGGGCAGACCTAAGGAATAGTTATTCACAATTACATTATGGACACAAACTGGAGAGAAGAATGATAACGTCGTTTGATAAATACAGTATTCTGGATTGTGTTGAGGATTGTCTGAGAACAACACGATGTCGGTCCATTAACTACTACCAGGGAGCCCACTTCTGTCAGACCAACTTTGAAAACAGGACAATTGCACCTGGTCTGTATATAGAGAAGCCTGGCTGGATATACAGCGATATAGGAGACTGGGACAAGGTAATGTTGAATTAAGTCGATTTTATATATATATATATATATACATATATATATATATATATATATATATATATATATATATATATATATATATAATATTTAAGTGACCCTATATTTCTGATCGTATTTTTTTTCTGCGTGTCAATACAGTTTCGGTAAGATATTATGACTATTACCGTGACCAGAGGGTAAACTGACATTATTTGTGGAACACGTCTCATAAGTATAATTTAGCAATAATTATGCGCTGTATCAATTTTACATGCAGAGGACGTGCATGATTGTTTTTTTTTTAGGTTTGGGTTAAACGACCCGTTGACTTTTTAGTGATATTTTTTGTAAGTAATACTGGAGTATACTATAATTTTATAAATTCATTAGTGCGATCAAACATGTACACATATTTTCTCTACGAATATGTTTTCTCTTTAATAAAAATAGACGAGTGTATGCTGTATTTAAGCAAGAACATTGCTTTCATGATTTTATTGATTTATAAATTGTGCTCTTAAACTGTTGCAAGAAAAAAAAAGCATACTGACAGAAAATACTGCATGCAATACACAAAATTGTAGCATTAAACACTCAAAGGCACGCTGTAAAAAATGTCCACCATTTAAACGATTGGTGTGTATGGATAATTGAAGGAATGGTTTCAATTGATTCACATGGTTATACAAGAGGCATATTTGATTCAATAAATGCGTAACTGAAAACTTTCGTTCTGTGACATTAATCTGTTGTTCGCAATGAATATTATCAAAAAGATTGATCTCGCTTCGATAAATATTATATATATATATATATATATATATATATATATATATATATATATATATATATATATATATATATTTGCGTAGAATATTTAAATTGCTTTCGATAATGATAGTGATAAACTGATTATTCACTTTTGTTATTTACTGCATGTAACGATTGTATTTGTCTTATTTTCCAAAAGAATACTACGAGTATATAGATATTGGAAATAGTAATCATCCGTATTTGTGCATACCAAAAATTAAAAAAGTAAAAATTGTTTTAGAAGGTTAGGATTTTTATAAGGCAGTAAGTACATTATTAACAAAGTTTTAAATTGTACAATTCTTATATTTTTCATAAATCCAGGAGATTGCAGGAGCCTGTTCGCGGTCAAGTTGTCGCATTAATGAAAAGTGCATTCCCCAACCTTTCGACCAGTTTAAGTGCGTCCTTTCAGGTCTGGAGTATATAAGTGTTACACTTGTTTATTTCAAAAAATATAAGTTAGAATCTAGAGATAAAAATAACTTACAATTTTTGTAAAAATATGGATTAATATTAATAATTAAGTAAACTATTCTACACCGTTTTAATAAGAATATGAAACAAAAGAAAAAGTTTTTTTTTTATTAAAAAAAACCCAACTAACGAGAGCATTGTCACAAAAAACATCGTTAATAAGATTGATTTTTGGTAACCGTCGATCGTTTACCTACATATAGATAGCAATACCATTCACTTTTTATTTTACGTTTTCCAGTTTCAGTAGTCGTCACTATTTAGTACTTGTTCTTAACCGAAGGGTATAGATTTCCATTATAAAATAAGCTGATCGAACCACGTTCTAAATAATTGTAGATAATTGATGACTCGTACTTTAGCATATATTAACTCAATTTGGGGTTGTTTTTTGGGGGTTTTTTGGGGGGCTTTTTTTTGGGGGGGGGGGGGGGTCCTCATGTTAGTCAGTTTTTGTTGCTGTAGTAATGTCCCGATAATAATAATAATTAAAAAAAACCCGGATGCATTGTCAACATTAAGTGCAATATGATCTCAGTCATGTTCAGCAAAGTCTTAGGTCTGCATCATCAAAATTAGTACATGTACCTTGAAAATTGAGACCATTAATTGCAGGAAGAAAATTGTAGCATCTTTAAATGTAAGAGGTAATTAAGTATGACTTAAACAAAGAATGAACTGTAAGAAAAATCAAAAGAATTAAAAAAAAAAGTAATATGACAACAACTAGTTCTATGGTGATCATTAGCATTTCTGCTGTGTTTATTATGTGCTTTTTTTTCTTTAAATACGCATTTTTGTATATCTATATAATGTAGAAAACATTAGCTTACGTTAAAGAGTACTAATGATATTGTTATATTAAATTTGCAATCAACACATTTTCATGAAAAAAAAACTTTTTCTTGAGTTAATAAAAGATTTTAAATTGAGATTTAGTTTTAGACAACACAAATATTTCTGAATAAAACTAAATTATATTTTAATATAGATTGCGGTGAACCTACGGGTGTAGGATTTACGATGGAAAATGTACGGGAATGGGACGCTATTGGAATAACAAGAGGAATTCATATCACTTGCACTGCTGAATATAATCAACTCGGCTCTGAACTATTTGTCTGTCGATCGAACGGAACGTGGAGGACGGATTTGAGCTGTCATCAAAAATACTGTAAGATATTTCATATTGTGTTACAGTTTAAAATTCAATAAACATCTATGCAATTTGAAACTGCTTTGATTTGACTTCAGAACTAATACAAAAACAAATCTGACATACATGTACATATATTGATTGACTATGCACTGAATTGAAAAAAAAAACGTTCACATAACTTGTTTTACCGTTTGTTTTGGTATGAAATTTTTTTTTCTTTATTTATTTTTTTTTTGGTCACTTACAAAAATGGTTTGTTTTCTATATTTTTAAACTTTTTTTTTTTTTTACAAATTTCATTAACGTGGACCTCTACACATACCGCAGAATTAGAGTGATGGATATTAATATGAGCTATTGCCACCTCTTTTCAAATTTAAATTTACATGCAATGCAATTGGGTAGCAATATTAGTCATGTTGTTGCCGAATAAAGTGATGACTATAAATATCATGACTAATATTTTACATAACAATCATGATATATGTGAGCTAATATTCACTAGTAATACCCCCCGCTCTGATGTTAATATGCAAAAAAAAAATCCAAAAAACAAAGTTGACATTTAACAGAAAGTTGGTATCCGATTGGTACAAAAAAATATCCCAACGTATGGCATGCCTAAACAATAGTGTGTTAAATTTTAAAGCATCTGCAATAAATAGTTGCTAAGAAATCTTTGATAAAAATTTGTTTGAAAATTTATGCTAAAAATACACAAAGAAGTCATTTAACAGGAAGTTGACGTCCAATTGGTACAAAAATATATCCAACAATATGGTATGCCTAAACAAAACGTCTGTTTAAAATTTCAAGCATTTGCAATTTATAGTTAAAGAGAATTTCTTTACGAAAACTTATATGAAAATTTAGGATAAAAATAAACCAAGTCGTCGTTTAGCAGGAAGTTGACGTCCGATTGGTACAAAAATATATCCCACGATACGGCATGCCTTAAAAAATAGTGTGTTAAAATCCTAAGCAACTGCAATGAATAGTTGCTGAGAAAAATGTTACCATTAGGTGTGTTATGGATAGACAGACGGACAGACATAAAGATAGACAGAAACACAAGGGCAAAACAGTTCACCCTCTTCTCCTTCAGAGCGGGGGTATTAAAAGCAGGAAGTACTAGTTTTCTATATATTATTCGTGTAATTTCCGAATTGCTAAACATAGAGGATTCTCAGTAAGAAATCTGTTTTCTTTCCTGATAATCTTTTCTAATGAATTATGACCATATGTCAAACACTTGGATTTTTTAAAAATAGATTTCAATTGTACTTTTTTCATGGGTGTTTGGTTTTGGGGGTTTGTAATCGTCCAAACGTGACACAAACAATAACTTGGTTCAGAAAATAATAACAGCTCATTTAATTTTTTCGTACATATTTTGTATTTTGTTGTTATATAATGAACATTTTCTTTACAGTATCATCCGTGTACACTTCCATGTCTTTTCCAATATAATTCACCGTTTACTTCTTTTTTTTTTATAGTTTTTGTCAGTATATTGAAACCTGAGCTAGAGGGCGTTTACAAATATCAAAAATTGAACCGAGAGGTATGCAGCAATATCAAAAATTTTAAGAAAACGTGCTAAAAAATACCGTGGGACAAATTATAAGTCTGAGCACTCCAATAAAGCGAGATTTGGTAATGAAAAAAAAAAACCAAAAATTATTTTGCTTCATTTTCAATTATGTTCACTTTTGTGTGCATTTTACGTTTAAACAATTTAACTATTGGGTGTCCGTCGTAACTATTTATAAGGAAACAAACTATTGAGTGTGCTTTCATGAATATTTTTTTAAACCGTCGGTCTTTAAAGGGTCATATCGTAGCTTTTTAGCACACTATACTGGGCATCTGACTAAAGCTTGTTACACAATCGGGCATTGACGACTTCTCCCAAGATACCGATCGTGTTAAACCATACAAATGTGGCAAGGCTATATAATTTAAGTCAGGTTGTACTCCTGAATCCCACCAAAAAATGAAAAAAACCCATAGAAAAACAGCTAATGTTTAGCAAATAAACATACATGAGCAGCAAAAACGTGTAACATCAGTGTAATGGATTGGTGGATATTGAAAGGGTTAATTTAATGAAATGCAAATGATATGTTCTTTAAATATGTCTTTTAATTACAGATGATTTGTTTATAAAGTATATGTACACCGAGCATATTTTTTAGGCAAAAAAGATATTTTTTGCAAACCATTTTCAAAAAGAAAAATAATTAAAATCAAAAGGATATTTTGAAATACAGCTCAAATCGATAACAATATTATTTTGGGAATTTCTGGGGGTTTTTTTTTTTGTTTTTTTTTTTGGATAATTCTACTTAATCTTTAATATATGTATTCTTTTGAAATTCCTTTCTTAATAAGGATAAAACAATGAATAGGAGATATACGTCATTAATTATTGTAGTGGTACACAGTTTACATTTAATTCCCCTAGACTTGAAGCTTCGCTACACATTTGAAAGCCTTTAAAAAACACGAGCGCATTTAGGTACATTTTGCTCTTTCGGCAGGTCTATAAATTTTGTCAAAGTCTATCTACCTTCCTAAATGTTAAGGAGAAAAAAAATGTTGCTCACTTCGCTCATATGTAACTAGAAATTGCAAAAGTCAAGTGGGCCTTCCCAATTTTAAACTGATTGTGTTAACCTCGTGCTAACTCACCTAACCTTTCATAATGTTACTCGTCTGTACCACGCGTGTCAGGTGACATAATTTTTTATAAGCAAGTTCAACGTGACTTTAGATGCCATGAACATTCATTAATGCGAACACATATTTTCTTTATCGTATTATCAACATATTTCATTTTTATTTCTAAGTATTTCCTCCACTGCTGAAAATGTGTCGATAAATAGTCGCGTGATATGCAGATATGTAAAAGAGTCTTGTCGGATCTACTTAATTCCATCATATACATATCGTCTATTGTACCAAGGTCCACCCATTCTATTATTTTTATTCATTGGAATGACAAAATCACAAACCAGAACAAAATTCACTGTTACAGGGTAATCAACATCATCGATTATACGTTAACTTTTAAAACTAAAACTGTCTCATATTTTCGACACTAATCAGGGGCCGTTTACATCGAGGGATATTGCCCTTTTGAGAATTTCCATGTCTGTCAAGTGGAACATACCCTTAATGTCTACAGCAGTTCAAGAAGCTGTACTTAATGTTCTTTGAATTTCTTTCAAATACTATCTTAGATGATTTGCTTCTGGGTTTTTTTAATCAACCGTGCAACTCAAACTGCCACCAGTGTGCACACTATGTCGTTTACATTATATTTAAAATAAAATAGATGTTCTTAATGCTCCAGTCTTAAAGAATGTTTTATTTCGTATATAGTTCATTCAATGAAACCAATAGCTGTGCCAAACACTAGACAAAAAAATATATGAAACAATTTACGACATCAACAAAATGCAGAGTTTGTTTTCGGCATAAAATGAATAATAGGCAGTAACGAAGTGTGTAAAATATCGATTT
Source organism: Magallana ariakensis (assembly GCA_020458035.1). NCBI lineage: Eukaryota > Metazoa > Mollusca > Bivalvia > Ostreida > Ostreidae > Magallana > Magallana ariakensis. The sequence continues at coordinate 30,908,936 of CM035811.1, read as the reverse complement.
AAACCGTCTTCAGAAGTAAAATTATTATCGAATGATGTGTCTGTTATTATGTAACTAAACGGAAAAAATAATATAAAATGTTATCTTTTAGGATAATCTTGTGCAGTATCGTGCATACACATATGATGACCATCAAATACTTAATATATCGAACAATGGGCATTTACAAGTCGGATTCCTAAATTTAATTTGTTTAATTTTTACTAATTCGGATTTTATCGATAAAGTATGTATTGTATGTGCAATTACAATCGAAAAGAACCTCATATACATTCGCCAGATATTATATGAAAGTTGAAAATTAGGTGAAAAAGACAGAGGAAAGTCAAGTTAAAAGCCATAGTTTTTAGTTTACTCAAAAACTAATATACTGTATGAACCCGTGTTTTTTTTATAATTTAAAAGAACACATATAGATATAGATATATATTTTTAGAGAAACAAAATTGTCTTTTAATCATTACTAGGATGTTATTCCCCCACAAGTTTAACATTTAGCCTTTCAGACTATTTCATTTAAAATGGGTTTTATTGAATGTTTCGTTAATTGTTTTAAAGAATTGCATTGTATATTTTATGTTATGCTATGTTTCCTGTTACGAGTTTTATTTATCAAAACCCCAAAAAATTGTTTTAAAATGTCTAATTAATTGGTTTATGCTTTGATAGATGTACATGCCTATTAATGAATATTTTCATTCCAAATCGGCAAGTTTACATGCTCATGGCAAATAAACAGATTGATGTACCTATATCAATTATGGCTTTTGTTGATCAAAATGGATCAGTCTATTACACAATACTAAACATAAAATTCTAGTTAGATATCTTTTAGAAGCTAACAACGTTTACTGAAAAATGATATCTTGATGAGTACAAATAAGTTTTGCACCTGGTGAACTTGGTACCTGTAGGAAAAGTAAATTCGGCACTTGGTAAACTCGGTACCTGAATCTGGTTGATTCGGTGCCTATTCTTTCAAATAGAATACGTTTAAAACTTAATAACATCTAATGTTGGAAGCCTGCAATAAATTAAATATTGTTGTATGTGATCATCAATTTAAAAAAAATTAATTACTTTTAAGTTTTAAGTTCCCATAAAAGCATTTGATTGATCAACACCTATCCCCTACAATAATTTCATGTTTCATTACATCAAAGCTACTAATGAATACAGTGATTAAATTGTTAAAACAACAAGGTTTATTTTATCAATCCCTAGCTCTTTGATTGGCTGATATTCAACAATCTAGAAAAAAATAAAACATTATAATCACCTGCGCGTGATCGAGGGGGTCAATAAAACATTTGGTTATCTCTACATTGGACTAAAAATAAATCGTCCAATGAAATATAACGTTTCTGAATTTGTTTGGCTGTGTCTAAAGACTAAAATCTTCGCATGATAACATATGTCTGTACCAATTCGTCGCTTAATCATATAATAAAATAATTATTGCTGGGGGGGGGGGGGGGGGTTCATGTATCAATACGATGATTAAGCTCCCCTCGAAGTACAATATTCACCGAGCCGACCTCAAAAACAGCAACAACTGTATAGTTTAAGGGCCGGTGTAATACCAGTATAAACAGTGACGGAAGTGATAATTATAATGAGGGCAATGATGTAACCGTGTCAACAAACAGGCTTCAAAGTGTCACTCATTAATTCTTTCACCAAGCTGATACCAGCAATACTCTCTGATATTTAAATACATTTGAATTTTTGACATATTCAATTGCGTATTTTAATATAAATTATATCATTCCGCCATATTTCAAGATAAAGTCAAATCCTTGTATTTCCTACAATTATACTTCAACCGTTGCTTCCAAACTCTTCAATTACAAACAAACTCTATAAGACCTTGATATCGAACATCTGAAAAATAATCCTCCAACGTGTTCATGTTCTTCTTCACCATAAACTATAGTCCTGCCGGACACATCATTACTGGTGATGTTAATTTAGTTAATAACGATGACCTAAAATCACTTATTATGAAAGGACCAAAATTTAGGGAACCTAGATCCTTCATGGCGTCGTAATTTTATACATATCATGAATGCTGTTGAAGATTACTCCAAGCGATGGGCAAAATCTGAAAAAGAAGACCTTGATTCCTTGTAAGAGTGGGTTAAAAGCATCGGATATATTAAAATCTCGTATTAAACGACTGAGAGGTCAAATGAAAACAATATATCATTCTATTTTTAATAATGCAGAAGTGAGAAACGAACTAGTCAGATTGCATGATCAGTATGTACTGGTCCCTGCTGATAAGGCAAGTAACAACATTGTCTTTGTTTGTAAGGCACATTTTATTAATAGAATTCTCAAAGAACTAGGTTTCGATTCTACACATGGTAATCCTACTTACACCCATAGCAGCCTTTCCAATCAGGGAATACTTCAAAATCATAAATCGGTTATGAATACCTTTAATATCCCCAATAAACAAAATGAATTTGATTTACCTTATTTGTACTGGATTTCAAAGCTTCACAAAAGTCCTTACAAACAGAGATATATAGCAGGTTCCAGTAAATGTTCTACCAAACCTCTCTCTTTACTCCTTACTAAAATTCTTACAGAAGTTAAGGAGAAGCTTCAAGAGTACTGTACAACTATATATTCCAGAAGTGGTGTGAATCAGATGTGGATACTAAAAATCCTAAAGAATTATTAGAAACTTTAAGATCACAAAATCTTACCAAAATCAATAGCATCAAAACGTACGATTTTTCAACGCTTTTTACAACCATTCCCCACGACAAATTAAAATCTAGACTTTTTGATATCATCGACAGTTGTTTCTTCAATAAAAATGGAAGTCGTAAAAATGCTTACCTTGTCATTGGAAATCTAAAAAACTATTTTGTTAAAAACCATTCTGATTACACACACAAGTACTCTGAAGTTGACGTTAAAAAGATGCTTGAATTTCTGATAGACAACATCTATGTAGTTTTTGGAAATCAAGTCCTCCAATAATCTGTTGGAATTCCCATGGGTACCAATTGTGCCCCATTGTTAGCAGACCTATTTTTGTATTCTTATGAAGCAGAATTTATTCAAAAACTTGTACGTGAAAAAAATAATTCACTCGCTGTGGCCTTCAACTCAACATTTAGGTATATCGACGACGTATTATCAATTAACAATTGTTATTTCCATACTTACGTCGACTCGATATATCCCAGTGAACTTGAAATAAAAGATACCACAGAGTCAGCGTCATCTGTTTCATATTTGGATATTTTACTGGAAATGGACATTGATGGTAACCTAACATCAAAACTTTATGATAAACGCGATGACTTCAATTTTTCTATAGTCAACTTTCCTTACTTATGTAGTAATATATCTTCATCACCTGCATATGGTGTTTTTGTCTCTCAGTTAATTCGATACGCAAGGGCATGCTCTTTGTATGAACAGTTTCTAAGACGAGGCAAGCTACTGACAAACAAGTTGATAAAACAGGACTATAAACAGTCTCGTTTAAAGTCATCTTTTCGTAAGTTCTATGGTCGATACAACGACCTTGTCAGCAAATACAATTTTCCACTGAGTCGCATGCTGACTGACGTTTTTCATACTAATTAATAGACCATAATTAATTACCTAATTGTCTACCGACTTTTGCGGTTTTTATTTTCCCGATTACGACAAAGAGCACAAGGCAGGTGTGACCGGTCAGCAAAGGATGCTCACTCCTCCATGGCACCTGATCCTACCTCTATCTGGGAGGTCCGTGTTGCTCTGCTTTGAATTTGCATTTCGTTTTATGGATTTTTGAGATGGTTGACGGTTTGTTATTGTCATTTTTTCATACAAAAGGTTTCAAACACCAGTTCTTACAATATACGAGGTTCTAACCAAACATTTCTTAAAAGTTCGCTATTGGAAAATAACACGTGTGTTTTTATAGTAGGTAATATAATAGAACAATTGATCAAGCAGATTATATTTATCGTAATTAATATTATTCTTACAAACACATGTCTAGAAGAAAAAAAATAATTAGCGTCTTCTTGTTTTCCACATGAAACAATGTTTCTCATTTCGAGATCATTATTAACACTTTTTTTTAGTTTTTTAATTTTGTTTCTAATTCTCTTCTTTGGTATAAAGGTTCCCAACCCGTCTTAATGCATCTTGGTTCGTTTGATGCCACAAAAAAAGCCCACAAAAAATAAGAGAGACAAGTAATTTTGAGCATTGCATTTTTCTAACTTTTTTTTCTCCAGCAAACGTGCCACAATCACACATGACAAAAGTATATTTTAATGCCTGTCAATCATACAATTTCTATACATTTAATATAATTTGATTCTCTATAATCTAATTTTTTTTTAGATATTTTGGTATACAGACGTACATAATGTTGCTGTTTATCTATTGCTTACTATAATTTTTATATGATACAACTCATATCATCGGAAAAAATTCAGACCGAAATGTAAATGACAATTTACAATTTTTTTTAATTTTTTTTTTATTTTCATTCATACGCAATATCAAATATATATATTTTTTATTTTATTTAAATACAGTTTGTGAAGGTTCCATCATGATTATCAAATGTCCAACTGGAAAAATTAGAATCGAGGAAGCCAACTACGGAAATCCAAGCGACAACCAATGTACTACAGGAGCACGATATTGTCAAGGAAAGGATTCAGTGACAAAAGTAAAAAGCGAATGTGATGAGGAAACAAGTTGCAGTATTGAAGCTACAAACGCTGTTTTTGACCCTGATCCTTGTCCAAATATCAAAAAATACTTAGAAGTAAAGTTTACCTGTGTATAAGGGTAAACATTCTATACCTATCGTTACTTTCGTGAAAAATGCATTGTCACTACATGTACGTAATTTTAATGTGCATTTATATTATATGTGATGTAACATGTGAATGACATCGAAATAAGTGATTCGAAATACACTGTTATCTAATTGAAACACTTATCAAATCATTTACCCGCAGCATTTGACGTCATAATCACACTAGACGACGTTGATGTAATCAATATCAATGAATCCTATTGGTAGATCCATCGGGTCTTTTTCTTTCATTTCAATTGAAAATGGATTTCAATTTAAACAAGAGTTTCACGCAATCGGGTAAAATACGAATCTAAGTATTGCTTTAACTTTTCAAAACTTCTCCCAAACGCATAATATTAACTTTCTTTCAAGTAGTTAAAACATTTTTTTTACAATGTTTCCAGTCTATTCGATCTATCTGTGGTTAATTAAATTTCAAGCACTTGCATACATAGACTTTATGCTACTAAGTGACTTTAGTTACAATGGTAAGCATAGAGAGTCGACTTTTATTTCTGTTTGACGTATTTACCAATAAATGTAATCAATATAATTAGCTAACTTTTTTATGACTTGGATTTAATGATCCCACATGATACATAATATTAAACCGAATGATGTTTTCTTTGTTTTTCTTTTTGTTTTTCATACGGGCTATAACAAAATAGTCATTGCAGGTATTATGTATTTTTGTAATTTCACAATCCTAGGTACTTTCATACTAGCATGATACATTTAAACCAATTTGTTATGTTTTGAAATAATTTGATCGAAAAACTAAAAAAAAAAATGAGTGTTTACCACTCCCCTCAAAAAAGTTTTGATATATGCAAAAACATATCTTAGCACTAAAACTTTTCATATAAATACTCAGTTAATCAACAACAGAGAATCCAGTGTAAGTTACTTTCGCGATGGATTAACAAGAATAGAATTCCTGGGTCCCCCGCCATTCAAGCAGTATACTAGTATACTGTACTGTGGAATCATTAAATTTCGTGGGGGCCAATTTTCGTGGATTGCTTAAATTTTACAGGTTCGTGGGGACGCGACCAAGGCCGATTTAAGAACTTTACCAAGGTATTAGTGGTATAAACATTTGGTATAAATTTCATGTAAATCCATCAAAATTTGTAGGCATGAGAGCGCTTACAAGGTCAATTTTTGGATAAAACGGAGTCATTATTGTGGTCAGAGTCCCATAACTCCAGCAAAAAGTATCGACCAATGCTAATTTTCGAACTTGACCAAGGTAATAGGTGTATAAACATTTGGTATAAATTTAATGAAAATCCGTCAAAATTTGTAGGCATGAGAGCGCTTACAAGGTCAATATTTGGATAAAACGGAGTCATTGTTGTGGTCAGAGTCCCATAACTCCAGCAAAAAGTATCGACCAATGCTGATTTTCGAACTTGACCAAGGTAATAGGTGTATAAACATTTGGTATAAATTTAATGAAAATCCGTCAAAATTTGTAGGCATGAGAGCGCTTACAAGGTCATTTTTTGGATAAAACGGAGTCATTATTGTGGTCAGAGTCCCATAACTCCAGCAAAAAGTATCGACCAATGCTGATTTTCGAACTTGACCCAGGTAATAGGTGTATAAACATTTGGTATAAATGTAATGAAAATCTGTCAAAATTTGTAGGCATGAGAGCGCTTACAAAAAAGTGTGACGGACGGACGCACGGACACACAGACCCACGGACCCACAGACACACGGACCCACGGACACACAGACCCACGGACCCACGGACACACGGACCCACGGACGGACGCCCGGCATTTCTATGTCCCCGCTCCGCGTTGCGGCGGGGGACAAAAATATATGTTGGTATTTTTTTTGCATTATCGCCGGACACCAGCAGATATCGGCCATTGTGACGTTTAGGTTGAAATTGCACCGATTAAATCTTCACAAATCAATAAACATTTTAATTAGGCACAGATTATCCTTTACTTGCCTTTCAGTTGATTAATGGCAAAGCTTCATCATGTCATTTTCAATGTGATATGTATGGATTTTTTTCTGAGAAAAGGGGATATTCCTGAAATTGAATACATATATGAACATGTTTTTTTATTTAATGGCTATTAATGTCCCTCGGAAACCGTTACCAGTATATAATCTATTCTTGACATTATCATAATAGTGCTAGTTAACTCTTTTTAAAGACTTAATTTACTACTTAATAAATTAGGTTTATGAGCGTCATCATCAAAATGCTATCACATGCCGTACTTTTTTGTCGACCATTGATCTTTCTTACAGTGAACATTTGGTTTAAAAATGGAAACCCGTTCTGATATTTTATGTAAAAAATCCTGATCTAGCAATTGCTTCGATGTTGTTTGGTATTTGATTGCGCCCATGAGAAAAGGGTCTTATGGCGTTTTTCTACAAAACAGAGAAATCACGTCACAAACATCTGATGTTATTTCATGACGTCGTCCGAAAAGTGGAAAGCATAAAGCGCGTTATTTTCACAACGAGTATCCTGGCGTTTTGGGTTTCCGATAGTCTAACACTAAACGATGTCTCTAATGACTGTCTCTTCATTTAACATTTTTGAAACTAAATCATTTTTAACCTCAGACATAGCATCGAAAATTGCCGATACAAAATCATAGTTAGTCGACATCAATGTAATTTCTAGCTACATGTATAAAGTAACTGGATGCCACATTTGACCAAGGAAAATGTGCGTCATGTGTTTTCGATAGCATGTTTCATCAGCATTTTTTTTTCAATAATACTTAAAATAAATGTGACATAACCTTTTGAATATATTCTATATCATTTTCAATTTTTTCTAAGCCTTTCATTTCAACGTAAATCGTCAAAAAATTAAATTTTCCCCATAACTTCATAACATCTATTATAATTATTACAATTACCGTCATTTGTTTGATTATTAATAACGTTTTTATTTAAGAAGAAGCTTAATTTATAGCGCTCCTAAGTTTGAAAAACTAAGAAAGACTTTACTAAGTCATATGATATTTTTAGCATGAAAGTATGCCATCAGAGGTTTATTTGACCGGACGATAAGTAATTTTAGATTCTGTGATATTATAGTAAGGATTTGGGTCAATTTTAGTGACTTTAATTAAAGTAATAGTAGAAATTAGTTTTTTATGAGTTTCTTGAGTAATTGTGTGATTTTAACAACTTCACATAGCATAACTTTGATTATTATGTATATAAAGACGATATGAGATTTCGTACGTCCGGTGTCCGAAGTAATTAGGAAAATGACGTCATTTTGAAGAAAACTCACGCGACCAAAATAGAATATAGGAAACACATGACTATCGGACACACATGACGGCACTATAGTTTTTTTTACCAGGTTTTTATTAATTCAACACGTTATTTTGGGTTAACTCTTTATTTTGGGTTAACTCTTTAAGATATAATGACAATTCATGTTGTTTTTCTCTCATTTATGTTAGATTTATCAAAATATGCTAGTTCAAATATTGGCTATATTTTGAATAATTGTTGTGGGAATATTTTGTTATTAATTTTAGTGTACGTGTATACTTGTTTCTTTCTGTTACATCATATCGATATTCATGAACAGCAAAGGCTAAATCATTCAGATTATTGGATATTGCTTGATGTCAAAAACGGAAATTCTGGACATAACAAATATTATCATTCTTGAGCAATGACCGTTGATGTTATTGTTTTCAACAATGTACAATGCATAAACTTAAAGGAACGTTGCGCACACTATACAGTCCCTTATTTTTCAAATCATTATTTGATGGATTACTGAACAATAAAAAGGACTTGAAAAATATCTGGTTAAATGAGCTCAAAAGCACACAGTCTTCACTCATATTCCCCTCTTAATGAAAATAAAAGAGAATCTTGGATACAATCTAAGTGTTGATTAAAACGCCGTATATTTAGTAATACAATGTTTAAAATTTGCTTGGCAGTGTGTATACACGGTGTAATATACCTGAGTTTCAATATTTTTGCGTACTTATGGTCACCGAAGCGGTCACGGCCCAGTATACGTAGCTATAGTATGAAGGTTTATTATCCTGATGGTCCATGCAGTTATCCGAAAGTACAACTGAATTCGACTGTTCAAACTGTAAAGTCTATGCTGTATTAAAATGCATCAGACAACACTGCTTTTAAATTGCTTTAATATCAAGCTATCATTATTATGTAGAGAATCACAAAATCTAAAGAAAACATGTAAAATGGTCAACGTCTGGGAATCTTTTTAATCTAAATTGCATGCAGTCTTCCAATATACAGGAAATATTGCTTTTTTATTTAAAATTCCGAGAATTTTTTCATTACAGTCATCTGCATCACTTGTGATTTATTTTGATTGATTTACACGGACTGGTACATTTAAAATTATTATTTTATAAAGATAACACATTTTTGTTTCACTTAAAATTTAGAGAATTCTTTCATGGCAATTCCCTGCATCAATTTTGATTGATTAACATAGAATGATACATTATAAATGAATATTTTATACAGAAAAACATATTGTGTTTTGCTCAAAATTCAGAGAACTCTTTTATTGCAATTCCCTGCACCAATTTTGGTTGATTTACACGGAAAGGTACATTATGAAATGAATATTTTATACAGAAAACACATTTGTGTTTTACTTAAAATTCAGAGAATTCTTTTGTTGCAACTCCCTGCACCAATTTAGATTGATTTATACACGGAATGGTACATTATGAAATGAATATTTTATACAGAAAAACATTGTGTGTTACTTAAAATTCAGAGATTTCTAAATTGCAATCTCCTGCATCAATTTTGATGATGGAAATTTTTACATGGAATGGTACGCCGGTGCATTATGAAATTATTATTTTATAAAGAAAAAATATTTTGAGATTGGTTTTGATTGATGAAAACGGAATGGTACATTATGATATGAATATTTTAAACGACTTCTTTCGTTGAAATCATCATCCTTTATCGATTGTGGTTTATTTTGATTAATTTTCACTAACTGCATGGTACATTTTTTAATTGATATTTCATATAGATGTTTACAGGCAATTTGTGCGTGCAATCAAACGAAGCTGTGCTAATTAGTCACCGGCCCCTAAAATTTCCGACATTTCAGTTATCATTCAGTTGGATGGATAACACAGGCTCATCCTGTCATCATGACTTGAATTTTAATAACATTTAACATAATTACATCAACCAAGACGAACCGGAAAAGAATGAATCGGAACCGGAAAAGAATGACGACAATCATGGATCTAATAATTTCATTTTGAAATTTTAATATTGTAAATGTATGTGCTTTAGATTCCAAGAAATAAGAATACATCACCCGATTCATATTTATAACATTTTGCAATGTTACATTTTGCGTTGATTTTAACTAAATAATACTATAACACAAAATGTAATCATTATTTATGATCGCTAAAACCCTGCCAAAATGTATCATGATAACAATGGATATTACACCAGTAATCAAGACATTACCGATATGGTACTGTACCAGTATATTTTATTATGTATACCAAATTCGACACAGTTTAAATGTTTGCTTCCTTATATCACCTCTTTCTATCAAACTATAATATTACACTAATCATAGAAGACTTTGTACCTTTCTGTACCATATAAAGATACTCGAGGACCATTTATCAGCTGTATAAGTGAAACTGGCTTTTAATCATATACGTATTTTTCAATTAATAAATATTATATAATCTAATTATGTACTCTATGCAGTACCGTATGAGTAAGCTATTGTTATAGCATTTATCAAGTTACCAGGGCTCTGTACTGTACATACTATTTTAAAACACACATTAGTGCGTAACTAACTTATATAAACCAATTAATTTTGTAATTCTCATTTGTTGTAAAAAAATCACTTGACATATTCTGTCCTTGGACAATGAGTCTTTACCGTCAACTGACCTTGGATCGTCTGCCTTGGGTGATTAAACAAAGAGCTTAAAGGGACTTGGACACGATTTGAGCTCATTTTTTTCAAAATTTATTTTTTCATTTTTAATGTCTAGAATGGTCCATATGGATGTTTTTAATGCTCTGTCAAAAATTGAAAGTCAAATAATGAGTAACAAGCGAGTTACAGAGGTTAAAATTCTTTGTTTTGTAAACAAAGCTCGAGTCCTGTTATTGTTTACATATGCCTTGAATTGGTAAAAGTTTCAATCTAATGTTGCATTTTGACAAACTTATTTATGAACACATTTAATAGATTATTCTTGTTTTCACAAGTTATTTTGTCAAAGAAAAGGTAATTTCTTTACTTTACATTATTTGTAAACAAATATAAGACTCGAGCTTTGTTTACATAACAACGACTTCTTTCCTCTGTATCTCGCTTGTAACACGACTTCTAACATTCAAATTTTGGTAAATCATTCAAAATACAAAAGTAAACTATTTAATACATAGAAATCAAAAATAAAATTTTCATCTGAAATCGTGTCCAGGTCCCTTTAAGAAATCTGGTTGTCTGAGTTTAGCTACATTTACTAGTTTTTTAAAATATGACTGTCTAATCGGGTGATTTTATAACTATTATGGACATCATTGTTCAATAAATATGTGGTTATAAGGACCCATGTCAAGTGATATCGCCGAAGACACAGAAAAGTGATATCGACCTCGCAATCTCAGACTAAATTGCTTCGGTCAATATCACTTTATATGGGTCATTATACATGTAACCACATATCGACCTACAAAGAAGTCCATAAATAAATAAAATTACAGAGTGCTGTAGTTTACATTTATTACGGTTCGAAGTCACGGTCACTTTTACATTAAAATTGTTTTGACGTTGCATGTGCATAACACGGGGTCATTTTTTTCCTGTTGAAATAGCTTCACTAAAAACGGAGAAAACCTCAACTTAGAACTGGTTCATAGCCATAAAATTTCAGATTCGACAACTCTGAGATGTGTTTTATTCAATTCTGCAAAAATCTCAAAATGTGCAAAAAATTCATCAATTCTTAGGATTGGTTAGTATGCTTTGTTCAAAACGGTGATATTTCATAATTTTACGCGTAACTATCAAAGGCAGGAAGTAGCATCGTGTGGGGGGGACCCTTTGTCGCAGCATAGATTTTCCTAAATTTACATATAAAAAAGTGAATTATCAGGGAGTCCCCCCCCCCCACACACATTTTTGAGACTAGGTGAACAAAAATGAACAGTAAAATTGAAGTTATAGGAGTACTACGCTATCCCCCTCCCCAAGGATTAGGATTTTCATGATTTTAGGAAGTTGCCTTTGTAATTTTTTTGTGCTTGTTGAGATATTTTTGATGACTCTGCCCCCCCCCCCAACTTTTTAAAAACGATGTTACGTGCCTGAAAAGCATTTATAGGTAAGCAAATGAAGTTTTTTTTTTCTTTTCTCTAAAACTGAATGTTATTGCACAAAAATGCATAAAAGCACGTATATAATGTAGATATAACGCACTGTCAAAGAAATAACTGTACATGACATCGCTGTTGTCGCAAAAGATACATATAGTGTGGATTTTACTAATAACACCAAATATGTGCAACCCTGATTGTTCCGGAACTGCAAACAAGGTGCCCCTGTGATAACTGCGCATATTTTTAGAATGTGCTTGAATATGCGCTATTATCGCAGATGTTCTTATAGTTAGTCATGGGATTTATATAAGTTTGGCGTATTTGTTCGTGGTGATACATATGAACATTTTTACGTTTTGGGTTTTTTTTTATTTGTTTGTTTATTGTTTTTTGTGGGTTTTTTGTTTGTTTTTGTTTTTGTTTTTGGTGGGGGGTCTTGGTTGTCCCCTAGTAATAAACAAAATGAGTGGGCTAGATTGTGCACTGGGTAAAGTGAGTTCTTAAAAGCACAATGCTACACAAAATACAATGCTCTACAATTTGTTCAATGGGCTAATATCTCATACACATGTCCTCAAAGTCAAATCAGATATTTCAATACAATAGATCAAAAGGACAAATATCCCATTCAATAAATGTTCAATGGACCAATATCCCATTCAATAAATGTTCAATAGACCAATATCCCATTCAATAAATGAATATATTAAATGTCACTACTAGTATCCTTATCCAAACACAAACGTCAACGAATTGATGCATTTAAACATTTTTCAGAATTTACTTTTTAGAATGGATGCAACGGTTAAACAAACTCATGTGATTTTATATTTTCCTTATTGAGGTTTGACATGCATAGGATGAAGCTCTGGCATTCAATCAACTGACTGTTTACTGAAAAGTCTGGAGAAGTAACTGAATGACAGAAATATGCTAATCATTCACATATCAGACATCATTCAACCACATTGCAGTTGATTGCTTGGCAGAGTTTCATCCTGTGATGGTTGTTCAGTTTCCAAAATATGGAATGATTTAACAACAAATAGACGTATCGTTAATTCATGAGCAAAGCATGCATTGCACAAAGTGTATATCGGACCTTATTAAGGATGCTTAATGGTAAACAAATTAACCATCAGATCTGCCTTAAACTTTGACATATGATATTTTTTACCATAATTAAACTAACATTTCGTAAATAAAAAATTAAAATAGTTCAGCTTTGAACTTTGGGCATTTTTCTATATATTTATACAGAACTGTTCTTTATATAGAGGTAAATATAGTCTAAAAAGGTTACAACCATCAAGACCTGTTAACTTAATCTAATCTAAACCTAACCATAAACCTCCACCTCACACAGCTTCTTGTACGCAAACTGTGGAAAGTAGTTGGTGTAAGCGACGGTCCACGGTCATTGTAGTTAATAACGTAACGTCCAGTTACGGAGCAAGTAATTATCTAATCCTCTGATGGAGTACCATTCACACTTTGTATCTCGTGAAATCAAAGATGACCATCTTCTTTTAATGTTTTGTTTGAAACAAAGAGGAACAATCCGGCAATTCGAGATGTACAGTCACTCTGGTCGTCCATGATCAAATAAAGCAAATATTATGTCAGTGACGTATTATATTCAATTTATTCCTTTACAAAATAAACTTACTGAAATTACCTGTTTTTAATAAAGTAAAGAAAACAGTTAATTTGAAAAAGTATATGAATATTTCGTACTCTGCAAATTATCCGTCCTGCTGTAGATTTTGATGCGATTAATTCTGACAACACTTTCAAGATCCACTCCCACTGTGTTTGAAGATTGGCTGATATTGTACACTGACCATCTGCACCTCCTCAATCAGAGAACAGACCACTGCGTTCTCACTACCAAAGTCGAACTTAGATTCTTGCCAGGGATTAGTTGTCCGAGTGCCATTTTTTTTTAAACATACCATATGAATTGTTGAGATTAGATACTACTTCAAATAACCAATACATTGATCATGATTTTTTAAAAAACAAATTGAGATAATTTAAACGTAGGAGTAAAGGCTAATTGTATTCAGCGCGTCGGCGCGCCCGCGCGTCCATCTCATCTCTTATTTCAAGTAAATCTCCCCTTAGTAAAACAGTCCAATGACGTCGATTTTTTTTACTTCAAAGCATTATCGCTTACATTCATGTCGAGAAATGTCGAGCTCGATAGTAATAGTTTTAATTCAATTGAAACAAAAGCTCTAACAATTGGCGATAGAGCTTTCATATATCGCAGATGTATTCTTTAGTGTCACAAACCAATGTTCTTTGTATTTCATTTGTAATTCATGACTTGACCTTGGATTTTGTTCTACATGTATTTTGCAATAACTTTAAGCGGTTAGAGCTTTGGTTTTTATTTCCTTTGGACATCACCTAACAATATATGACATTGATCTTGGAGTCTTGTCTACTCTTGTAAGACTTATCTTGTAAGGCCATAAAATGCCATACATGGTATCAGTGTTTAACAAAGGTACACCGTCCGTATATATCAATATCAGGGATATAATAGCCTGGAAATTGGACTTGTTGAGCCTATAGCCCAACTGGCCTAAACATTATATTGAACCGCGGTGTGGGACCGTCCAGTATGTAAATATACATATATATAGCTAAGTGATTTTATTGCTGCAAAATTTGTCCATACTGTCTTTTATGTGAATGATATCAAGTATATGTTTACACACGGCTAAGCGTCGTCTGAGCAATTAATATTATAAGGTTTATGACAAGAAGGTCCATGCTTCCCTCTCCAGAACCCGTACCCTATTACATAATAAATGAATACTTATCCAGGGTACGATTTCTCCGCGTGGATGGTGTTTCAGGACACATATGTCTGACGTTGAAATATTTTTTTTTAATGATAATAATTATCATAGTACAGAGAATTATCTCTTTATTGCAACACTTTGTTTAAGATATCAACTAGCGGCTGTGCCCCCCCCCCCCCATAATGCTCTCGAAATAAAAAGCTGATTTATAGTGGTATTTAGCATTGTATAACATAAAGATGAATGACAGAAATTAGAAATTGTATTATACACATAAAACAAACTTGACCTGTTGAGACAAAATTCACAGTATCAAAACAGTTTTGGATTTCTTTCTCTCATTCATGTATTATCTATATATTCTCATATACTCAATGTTTCTAATAGATTTCTATCGAAATAGACGTGCCTCATCTAAATCAATCTCATTGATATCAGGAGTATTTATTAATTTGTGCACCAACTACCATCGTTGTTCACTTGTCATTCTGGCAGAGTGAAACATCGTACCCGATGGTAATAAAATCGTATAATCGATATTTTAATTCCAAAACAAAATCTGTTGCGCGAGCGCGTCGACGCGCTGAAATTACAATTAGCCAGAGTAATCCGGGTAATTTCAGACAAGTATTATGCCAATTTTTTTTAAAAATCATTTTCAACACAGTATTATTAATGTTTTTCTTTTATACCTCCGCTCCGAAGGAGAATAGGGTATACTGTTTTACCCTTGTGTGTGTGTCTGTCTGCCCGTAACAAAAAATTCTGTCGCATTTTTCTCATCAACTATTCATTGCAGATGCTTGAATTTTTAACACACTCTTTGTTTAGGCATGCCATACGTTCGGATCAATTTTTGTAACAATCGCACGCAACTTCCCGTTAAATATCGACGTTGCTTATGTTGTATATTTACATTAGAGCGGGGGAAGATATCTTGTTTTGTTTTGCCAAAACACAATGTTAAAATGTTGGTATCTTTATGAAAATACTTTCTAAACGCATGTAGATTACTGTATCAAATAACGGTTATCCTTTTCAATATATTTAACTTATTTAATTAAAAGAGTACTGTTTCGAATATTTCTAGCCACTAAGAGACTGGTCAGGGAAGCATTTTTGTAAAAATTTCAACATACATTGCAGATACAACAGGAAGACTGATTTGTAATATTTAAACTTTGTAGGAGTTTTAATATGTTGCAATGAAGAACAATTTTGCGAGAGAGAGAAAGAAAGAGAGAGAGTTTCACGGTTTGATTTTTTTTCAGAGTAATGGTAGTTGTAAACAATTGCATAATTAATTCGGCATAGTTATCAAATTCAGTGGCATTTGTAATGGATGGTTAATTTAAAGGCACCTTCTCCAAATAAATTAATTAAACATTCTCATGAATTAATTTTTTTAAGAAACAAAACATCGAATGTCATATGCTTATTTCTCTTTTTTTTTGTCCACAAACGTCTGTGTATTTACTTCTATCAATTTATGCTTGCTACAAGTATTTTCAATACTAGTTCACCCCAAATACCTGAAGGATAACAACAAATATCGGGACAGTTATTGACAATATTCTTCATTTACGTATCGTTTCGTATAAAGCAATGAAGAGTTGTATCTGTCTAGTTGCAGGTATGTAGCTCAAGGTGTGTAAACAATCGGATGGACGACCTGTGACCCAGATCGCCCATCCAATTTTTTTAGACCGCGAGATACGTACCTTTCTTGAATATTACCGTTGGTTGAATACTCACCGAGATTGAGTTGGTATATTGTGTTTTTTTTTTTATTTTTGCTGCATAAAAACGTTATATTCGTATTCCGATAATTTTGAAAATGATTAATGTCGGAATATGTGCTTATTTTTTTTTTAACGTAACGGACTTTATCCACATTATAAACAACAATTGTAAACATCTTCTGTTGGACGTAACGCATCAATCAAGAAAGTTAGTGTATTTTGTATAGGAAAATATGTCGTTTTCAAAGATATATGTACCATTCGACATCGTTTAAATCAAAAGTCATACAAAAGGTATGAATCAGCGATGAAGCAATAGGTAGAAGGAACTATACATATACGGATAAGTTTGTTCCACATGCTTATCTGGATGATATAAAATTACTCAATTATTCTTAAATAACAGTCAAGACCATATTCAAGAGTCGCCCAGTTTTGAATTTGCCCAAACTCACCTGTCCTAAAAGAAATATATCTAAATTGTTTGAATTCCCCAGTTATGAATTCGCCCACTGACAACGAGGGCAAAGGGGGTAAAAATAAAACTCTGGCGAATATTTCCCTGTACACAGTATTGCTTTGTTGCTGTCGGTCCGTCAGTCTGTCGGTCTTTACAATCTCCACTCATTTACTCTGCAAATGTTGCAAATATTGAAATGAAGTTTGGTGTACAGGTTTACCATAAGTTTCTCATGAGAATATAGAGGTCAAGTTTTGTTTCGCGTACGATACCTCCACTTTATAAAATTCAGCTAATTTTCAGTTTCCTGTCATAAACTCTGCAAAGGTTGCAAACACTGAAATAAAAACTGGTATACTGATTAACAATCAGTCAATTTTTGACAGATTCATGCCCATGTCCAAGGACATGAGGGGAGGAGGGCATAAATGTTTTACAAAGATATTTTGTTTAAAAATATATAAAATAACTTTGGGTACAGTATGACATAAGGCGATTGAAAAAGTACAATCTTGTAGAAGAATCTCTCTCTCTCTCTCTCTCTCTCTCTCGTTAAATTTTTTATGATGTTGGCAAATTGGTATATATGAACGTACATTTCGGTTTTAAATGTATATGTGTAAACATGCATCTTCATCATGACCTTTCATAGCAGTAACAACATTACATTCAAGTATTTACGGATCTTTTTTTTTATATTTATTTTACAGAACAATCTAGCCAGCTCTTAGAAATTTCATCCATTCAGTCATCTCATGGAACTGTTAACTGGCTACCACCAATATACGATCGGGATAAGTTGAACAGAAGCATGGAAATTATCTCTAAAGGCAAATTTACTTTAATGCGATTTACCTTAAATACGCCATTGGAAGATGATCAACAGTCTACAAATGATTATGTGACTCGAAAAGCCAAAGAAGTCCTTCATTATGCTTTAGAATGCATTGAACCACAGCGGGAGGAAGAATTTTAGCAACTGGTATCTAAAAATACTACAAAACGGAGTCAGATGGTATTGATATTAAACTTGATGCGTTAACAGACGCTATTACCAAAGCCTACAATGATGCTACTGGACATCAATGCCAAATCCAAATACTATCCCTGTTTGTTAACAATTTTTCAAAGACTGAACTGTGTAAAATGGTGCATGACTTAACAAAGTATAAAATTGACTGTGCAAGAAACTATGCTTCCTTAAATGGACCAGGTCAAATTATTAATCGTTCAAAGGTTACCCATGTTAAACTTTTGAGATGTCAAATACAGCATTTTATTGAATTTCTGTACAGTCCATCTATTTGTCAAGTGGTTGGATGTGGTTCCAAAACTCACTATTTATCATCTGGATTACAAATCAAAATTTCGAAAATGATTAGAACAATTATTGCTTCAAGAATTATCCATGTCCATGACGTGCTCTGCACAGACAATAAAATGAAAACGCCTTCTGGGGCAACATTGTACAAGATCATAAAGGTATGCTCTGCCTCACAGAAGAAGTCTTTGAAAGGTCTAGACAGTTATACAGAAGATGGAATGAAAGCAATGGAGTCGCCCCAGAAGATACTGCACAAACTACAAGAAACGAAATTTCAAGAGATGAAACAAAAAGACTTATCAGAAAAGCTGTTGGATATAAACCAGCATCAAAAATTTGATCTGAGGATGCATCTCTCACAGTCTAGTAATTTTATTGAGCATTGCTTAACATATGCACTCTATGAAGACTGTAGAACCTGTGACAGATTGTGATCATCACCACTCTCAGAACTGAATGAATTGTAGGAGTATTCCAAAAGTTATCGATGAAATTGCAAGTTGTTTATCAACAGCTAATCTAGCAACTGATCTGCAGAAGGAATTGGCACAATATTTTTAACAGTCAAGAAAAAACATACATGAAAGGAAGGTCAATATTGTACAAGTTTTGAGTAAAAGCAACATCATCGACAACTTAAAGAGTAACCAAGCACTGTTGATAATGGTCTGAACAATGAAATTCCTGCCTTAGAGTTTTTGGGAATCGCAACAAAACTAATTTTGAAAACAGAATTTGAGTTGGCACGTTGCAAGCGCAGTTTTCCAGATCACAATGCCAATGTAGAGAGTCAAGAGAACAAATTTCACCTCGTGTCATTTGTACACATAATACAAGGAGAAAGTCAAGGTCAAAAAACTGAAACGCCTTAACATCTTTCCGAAGTTTATCTAAAATCGGACAATGCAGGATGCTACTTGTATCACATTATGCCTCTTATGTTGTACATTTGGAAGAATTATGATTTGCTTCAGCTCAAAGTAAAAGAGAATAATTTTAGCGATGTTCAGAGTGGCAAAGATCTGTGTGAACAAGAGCTAGTACATGTCGCATCCAAATTTTAAAGTATGCAAATGAAGATATCAGTGTGGAAAATTCACAACTGAAAAAAGCCTTGGAAAGTTATGGGAAGTCCAAGTAGCGCAATGAACAATGCACTCAATTATCACCGCTGCGACCCGAGTTCGATCACCGTGATCGACAGTGGTTGTATGTGATAGGGTATGGCGGTCACCCGCATGGACACGTGGGTTTTCTCCGGGTACTCCGGCTTCCTCCCACAACAACGACCCCCTCGCGCTAACATCCGTGCCAACAAGAGATATAAATATAAGTTGTAGAACTTGTTTATCAATCGTTGTAAAATAAAGTTCAGTTCAAAGTTATGAGGGATTAAGAACACATTTATTTCATTGGTTGATGTCAACAGAAAAAATCCACCTGTATTGTCAGGAAACATTAAAAACTTCAAGACAAGTCAGTTGAACAATTTTGTGTTCGAAGAAGAGGTCATCTGAGTGTTTAAAGCTATGTTGTTGGTCATGGACACTTGATCCCAAGAGCACTTTGGAATAGATATCTAGTAACCTTGCCTTCAATGAGACAAGAATAAAGGTATATATATATATATATATATATATATATATATATATATATATATTTATGTAATTTAGATGTGATTAATTTTAGACTGTATGTTATACCTTATTTTGATGTGTGTTAATTTGACAAAAGTTCAGTGATCATCAAACATGAATTTCCATAAATGATATATATATATATATATATATATATATATATATATATATATATATATATATATATATATATTTTTTTTTATTTTTTTCTTTGAAGGTCAAAAAAGATTCTACAACCATGCCAGCGACACATTTACAAGCAGCATAGTTGAAGCTACCGTTTGGATCTTCAGATGCTGAAGACAGTGGAAACCTGAGCTGCACTGAACCTGGCTGTATTCGAACCTTCAGGAAACCGTCTACTTTAAAAAAAAAGCATATTCCTTTTGTAAATCATTTATTCCACAGTTTAAATGGAAGTACCGATGTTGCCATGGAATTGTGGACAGAAAAGTGTACAGATTCTGTGTTTTAAAGCCAGTCTCACCTCATCCAATCTTCATCGACTTCAACTTCAGACAATCAGGTACATACATCTACATCAAAGTTGAAAAAAGGTTCGGCTCTGAAGTCGGACCAAAAATTTGATAGATTTTCATTGGGCGTAAAACAGTTTGTAAAAGACATTTTTGATGAGGGTGAAAAAACCGGGAAAAAGGCTAACCCTTTTTCTGTTTCATTGCAAATTCGCAATGAACGGAATGAAGATGGCAACCACATATTCAGTCGAAATGACTGGATTTCCTCTCAGTAAGTTCGCTGTCTATTTGCGTAATTTCAAATAAAACTGACTAAAGAGAGTACATAAAGAGAAAATAGACTAAAATTATAACTCGTTCTTAAATCTGAGGATGATGAAGATTTGAATAAGAATATTAGTGTTCTGAACGCGGGTATGTTAAGGCTGCTCGATTTATTTCACAGCGATGTGTAGAAAGTCACTTGTCTGTACTTCATAAGATATCACGACATAGTTAGCTTTGACGTCACGATCTGCATTCTTTTCGATCGTTCTTAGGGAATGTATCCTAACGTAATAAGTGAATTTTATTGTGCATTATAAAACCGCTTCATTCCTTTACATAGACGTTGTTGTAAATACTTGTGATACTAAACTCAATATCGCCAATATGGAGTATCAAAAAATCAACAGTTTTAAAGCTTTGTATTAGGTAAATAACGATTTATAAACTAATGGTTTTGAGACTCCCCCTGCTACGTGTAAACTAATGAATGGTGATATGTATATACGTGCATGTAAAAAACAGCTTGGCGCAAGTGAAATATTAATACTATCTTAGAAAATTTTACGTGAAAATGGGAGAGAAAATAATTACCAATGTGAATCTTGCTGGGGGAAACCTACTAATTGACCCGATTTTGTGTAAATCGAGCTTAAAATGTAAAAATGTGCCTAATTTCGATGGCAGTGCGAAATGTTTTGACAATTTTTCAAATAAACGAAATATTTATATGAACCCCCAGCAAAAACTGCAAAATACATTATTTATCGAAGGATTTTTCATAAAAATATTTTTGATTTAATGTCATTATTCACTTGCGCCGATGCGATTTATATAGATTATTTACCGTGTTAGGATACGCCTGTCACGTGCGTAAGTAAAATATATTACGTCACAAAAATGCATTAAATATAGTGTTTGATATCACTGTTAATTTATGTAATAAAAGAAATTCGCTCTGTTAAAGTATTTTTTCGATAATTAAAATAGTATTGTTTTTCGGTATAAACTTTGCTTCGGACAGCCTTAACATAGCCGCGAATGCAATGGAGGCATTAAACACAGTTAATTCTGTTACTGATATATGTCAACTATGATTTCTATGTAAGCATAATTTAGGCCTTTTAACTAATTTTTCAATTTTGACATATGCTAGAAAAAGTGCATTTATCGGATATGTAGGTGCATCATAATGTCAAAAGTAAAATTTATATAAATATTTTTTCAATTTGAAAAAGTAGTAAATTGCAATTTTAATTTTTGAATTTTCCGATTAATTTTTTTTTTCATGACCGATAACTTCTGACAATTGTTAAATATCGAACACGTTGCATCATAATTTTTTAAGTGTGTACTTTTGTGCATCGTTTAGCTATTTAAATTATGACGTTTAGCATACATGTCTTTGGTTTTTTACCCTAAAACCCAAAAAGGAAAGGATAAATTAACTCATTTTATTTGCAGAAAACAAGAAATTACTTGTGCTAAAATTTCTTACTAGGTCTTTTGCACATCTGGTGAAAGACCTATTGTATTTAGGACTTTCCATCTTTCAAAGACTTTTTGTATATATTATGGTTTTATTATTATTTTTTTCTTCTCTTTTTTCTGGGACAGCTTCTTCATTATTAGATATATTGAAACAGTTTTTTCTTTACGTAATTGGTGCCTAAAAGTTATTGCAACAAATGAACCTTTGTCTGATAACTCCCAGAACTTACAAAGTTATTGCCCTTTGTGTATGAAATGCTTGTTATCGCTACTCCTCTGAAACCATAAGAGATAGAGATTTGAAACTTTTACCAATATCTTTAGTTTACTTAGAGGCTCCTTTAATATATTCATACCGAAAGGACCCAAGGCCCCCACCAAGCAGTCATTGCCCCTAAGTTAGGAAACTGTCCAAAGCATGCTGAATGGTTTTCCCTTCCACTTCTTTGCGTTGGTGAAGCAGCTTGCCATCTTTTACATTTATTCCTGTTATTCTTGAGGCCTCTGCTGTAATTTTTACTTTCGGAAACACAAAGCAGCTGAACTTATCATCCCCTCTTACGGCAGCTATTTGGATGATATGTGAAGATCTCCCTGTAATTCAAAAGTAAAATGTGTATTTCATTAAACAGTATATAAAGTGTGCTGTCTTTTTGTCATATTCATGATAAAACAATCAAAAATAAAAATATTGCACATACATGAACTAAACCTTTCAGGGTGAAAGATACATGTACATTTTGTTTATAGAATTGATGTGAAAACTTTGAAAGTGAACAATACAAATATTAATTCAAAATTATTCTTTTCAAATGGTTGGCACTCTGGGAAAAAAAAATGTTATCAAATGTAATGCTACATTGTATTCAAATCTCTTACAATTTGTAAAAGAAAGTGTATAAAAAATCTTAAATTGTTGTTTCCAAGTCAAAAAACACAGGAATATGTGACTCTGGATTGTACTCCACAGGCTCCTTTGTTTGAGCCTGTTGCATAGAGATCAACTTCTGATAAGGCGTTTTCCGGTTGGCACATTATTTGTGTAGTGGCAATTGGTGTTACTACATGGGATCTTAATATAAAAAAATAAAATATTGGTTAAAATACTTTATATAGCTACCATTATTGGTTTAAAATATTAGATTTTAAAATTACATTGATTTAATATCACAGGTATTGATATTATAGGCATTAGTGGCATCCGACCGATTCTTGCCAAGGATTATTTCTCACAAGTGCATTGAAACGTCATTTTTCGTTTATAATTGTATGTGTTGATAATATGACGTAACACATAATGGTCCTTTGCGAGAATTGGTCAGATGCCAGCACTGATATAATTCATTCATGCAAACATCCACATATTCAAAGCCATTATGCATATTTCAAAGTACATGTATTTCTTATTAAATACATCATCACATGTATGCAACACTTTGTACTAACCGGTACTTTCAAAAACTTGTCTTTAACAAAAATTAAAAACTATCTGAAAAATTTAAAAGATTGCAAACTTGAGTAAGATATGTATATTGATAGGTCATTAATTGTGTAAATGTTTGATAAGTTTTGTTTTACTGAATTTTTTTTTATACTGTAATTTATTTCATGTCAGCATCAAAGATATCTTTCCAACTGTCCCATAATTTTTAAAAATATTGTAATTTACAGCATATCTTTCAATATTGTATTTTTTATTTTTAAATGACAAAGGAAACCAAGCAAGCATGGAATCGTATTTGACACAAGACAAAACAATACATATTGTTTCATATAAAGAATTATAAAAGTAATGAGACTTTATCATTAATCGACAATGAAAGTTAGCCATTAGACATATTACTGAATTTTGTCTCACGTCACGTACATGCATTATAGGTTTAGGAGAAAAAAATAATGTTGTTATGCATTGAAAAATAAAAGCAAATCCCTATTTGGTTAAATTATTTTTGAAACTAGCTTTAATTACAGAAATCATTAAAAGTATGAAAGATGAGGATCAGTCACTCAATTACTGAGATTTATCATTATTGTTAACATTTAAACAGCTTGTCTACATGAAAATACCCAGTATATGTAAGAATTAAAATTTCCAAAAATCTTTTTGAAATGTGGTTTCTTGAAATTTTATTGTGATGATATTGGTTAATTGTGTGTGTTTTGTGCATGTAAATAAAATAAAACATAACATAAACCTAGTAAACAGAGGCACGCTGAACATCACTGAGGTATATAATTGAGGAAACTCACAATAACAATAGTTTCTGGAAATATTTCCGTATTGAGAGATTTTCGACAAAATGATTTAACTGCCATGCATACATATCACAATATAATGTACATATCCAAATAAATGCACATCATTTACTGCAAGTTATATATCTTTAATAACATTATAAATAATTTATGTATCTGTATATTATGCACATAATTACAACAAGTTGTAGCTTTAATAATATAACTACCCAACGATGAATATGAAAAGAAAATACCACCTGTTAATTTATAAGTAAAACTTGACAAACTTTGTTAACTTTGGAATATATATGATTATTTCTTGTGTGATTTTACCTTAAAAATGGCGGCCAGTCCATAGGTCTGAATTCCTACAGTAAGATGCAAATGCAGGGGGGTTCCACATATCTTGCACCCTTTAAGTGCCTCTGCAAGAACACCTAGTTCCACCACTCTTCGACCAACAGACCAGTCATTGTCTGTGACGGACTGCCCAACATCGTACCCTAAGAAAGAGATGTCTGGAACATCGATATGTTTTGGTTCAGATGAATATACGTGATCTGCAACCGTCCTTCTAATATTCCATTTTCTTGTCTGTGCCAAGGAAACCCTATTTCGGCGACTATTTTCTTTGCCTGAGCAACAAAACCCCTTTTTTTGCCCATGTCACATGTTGTTTACATTGACGAGAGATAACCGAAAGTGCTCAAGTCAGACGATATTATTGTCGTAAATACCGCGCTTGCCAATAAAGACAATAAATTGTTGTTTTTAAAACATAATTTGGGTAAATATGGTATTAAATGTTAAACTTAAGACGGCTTTGGAGATTAAAATATATCATAATACCCTTGTATTTAGTTATATATTTTACGACACCACGACTTTATTGTGACAGTTAGCGTTGCGCGGTGGATTCAAAAACCTCAGGAGCGAACATCGTTCAGCGGTTACTTGGATTTTGATAAAAGTTGATAACATCATTTTCTTAACGAAAGCTAATACTGCAAATTAAATAATAACTTCGTTTTCTCAGCTTTGTTGGCCTGTTAGTTATAGTTTGCTTGAAAATTTTCACGCAGCGGTACTTAAAGTGGCTATCGCAATGGTTTCAAATATCTGATTTTGTAAATCAAATAACATGTATATATTATGCATGCACGTAATTTGTCCAATTTGACTTATTTTCTTTTTTTAGATTTAAGATAACAAATCGGTTTATCATCTGATAAAATTTTGATACAAATTTAATTATTATATTAAACTTTACTAAAGTTCAAAATTTGAACATGCATTTGTTATTTGGTTTATTACCTAAAGCTCCAAGAGAGAAAATAAAATATGTTTTGGTGGTTGTTGCTTGCACTACCTGCGAAACCTGTTATACAAACATCAGGAAACCAACGATACGTGTCCACAATCATATTCATTTAGTTTAAAATTACAGAAGTTGAAACTAGTTTAAAATAGTTTTATATATATATATATATAAAAGTATCCTACTACATTGATGCTATGACAACAAAACAAAATTGCAATTAATAAATTGAAACATATATTTCCAATTCCATCTGATCAATAGCATTTCAACATGTTACATAAGTAAAGGATACTGCATTTCTAAAATAATATAATGTGTTTCCATGAAATTATTTGACGATGGAAAACAGCTCGTAAACTAGAAGTACTAATTTCTTATTCATACTTAATGAAATTGTTCTACCGTATAGACGACTCCGGATTTAACTGTAATTAAACATTTCGCATAAATGTGAACCAGATGTTAACTATCTGATTATCATATCATTATGTCCATGTTATCATATTGTCACAGTTCACAAGTGCATGCGTTTATATATCATTTAATGTACACTGATATATCATACTTTATTTGTGTTAAGTATTAATATTTACATTTTCCAGTGGCTCTGTCTGTGATAACACTACGAATCGATTCTGTACTATACAGCCCAATATTTTCAAAAGACGTATTGTTGGGGACGCAAGCGGGCTTGCATAATTTGTATTATAATATTTAATCCTACAACTGCTGAGAATTATTGAATATTATGAGTTGATAATTTCGGTCGGGGCGTGATCAAATCTATCATAAAGCCCTTCGGGCTTTATTGGATTTGATCACGCCCCGACCGAAATTATCATCTCATAATACTCAAAGAATGATTCCTTATTCCTTAAATATCAACCAAATAATTCTAAAATTGTAGTCCTTTATCCATTTGCTTTTTCACACTTAAACAAGTTTCTGTTGACATTATTTGTTAATCAAACTTATTATATGCTCGTTTCTACACGCCTAAGGCATACAAAAAGAACAACTTTAACGTTGTCTAATATTCAGAACCATGATGGTTCTCTTATTTTCAAGACAAAGACGTTATTGGAATTATAAAAAAAACAATTAATTTTATAATTCTATCTCATTGTGTTGCACTTAACATTATAAAAAAACACACTGCGGAACAGTGGTTTTCTTTTTTAAGATTGTGAAAATTGCAGAGCAGTATTGTAGCAGAGTTTCCACTCGCAGAAGTTCTTCCAACAGGAAGTACGGACCCGGTCTAATTCTTCCTAGAAAGAAATTCTATAAGATGTTCATCTTACCGGGGAAGAAGTCTAACCCGTGCTCGTTTCTACGGTAGGAATTTATACGTGGGGGAAAGTATGCTACAACACTATAACGCCTATGCCACAATATTGAAAGTCAGTGCATAAAAAAACCCACCCCATACTATCTCTGCCTACTTTATTAACATGCACAAATGTTCTGATATAATTGGCATTTTTAATTTTTTTATGTCTTCTTTTTGCTTCTAAATATCATGTATTTTTACATTTTTGGGGTGTTACTAATGTGTTGTATATATTAAAAAAAAACCCAGACCGTTTGTTATATACATCACAACTTGGAATGGTCTCTTCAACATGAATACAAACCAACCCGATATGAATTTTTTTCGGAGGCGAACTCCGACCATAGGGATAGTAATAAGGGTAATGCTGACTTGATTACTTTAAATTTTGACACCCAATCATATTTCGTATCCAAAAAAATATGGAGCAAATCCATATCAAGTATAATTATACCCCTGTTACGAAGGAGAGGGGGTATACTGTTTTACCCCTGTGTCTGTCTGTCCGCTCTGACTTTTGTCATTTATGGGCTTAATTTTTGGTCCAGGACATGTTAATGAGCTTAAATATATTGTGAGGTTAAGCCCATAACATGGTTTAAAAAATGCCAAAATAAAGTGTTTATGGGTTTATCTCTTCAAAAAACTATTAATGAAAAAAAACTCATATTATGTGAACTTTTTACCTGTCCATTACAATGGACTAATTTATAGGTTACCTCCCTTACACCAAGATCACATTTCGCGCCTTTTGTAAACTTCGGGTAACTCCGTTAGTAATTGGAAATTTCCGGATGTAACGGCCATGGGCATCCGGATGCTTAAACTAGTTGAGCTGCATGGAGATAAACGTTTGAATGATTAGAAAAACGAACCGACGCCATATTGGATTACCACATGCTTTGGATATAAACATAAGACGGTAAGTGTTTTTTAAATTATATAATATGCATTACATGTATCACACATTTTGCTTATGTAAGTGATTTCCTTAAGATTACCACCAGTTATGTTCTTGTAAATCAGAGCACCGGGAGAACGAGAATTCAGTTTTAATTATCGGGCTTCTTGTCTCGTCGCCCAGCAGTCACATTGTCAGTCATGTTGTTAGGTCTATTCACACTGCAAGCATTAAGAAAACATCGGAAACAACTGAAAAAAGCCATATTGTCAAATGTTGTTGTTTAATAAGTATTTGCAATTACTGTACGAGTTTTCGAAGTGCACTCGGTGAACTTCGCCTGTCCAATTATTACGAGTTTTGACCGTCGTTGACAGGGACATATACATATTATTCGGTTGATAAAGAAGACATAATACATACAGAGAACGAATGCTTTGCCACCCTTTTATACCTGTATTACCCTTTGTTCAATCGGTTAACACCTCTCTTGTGTACACAGCAACTGTTATATAAGGCATTAGTTACACTTCAACGCAGGCGGTTGACTCACAAAGCTTCAGACATCGATAGTTGTTCTTGATGACTGCACACAGGACTGACCTTACCTGAGTATACACCTATTTGCTTGTTTATGAACCAGTAATATGTGTTTATTACATTCAGGTCTTGCTACTTAAATAATCAATTACTTTTAATATCTAATCAATTTATGAATTAAAAGGAAACTTGTCAGCAAGGAAATTCTGGTTATTTTCAATTTTACGTTGGGATAGAAAACTTAGAGATTGAATTTAAAAAGATTGATATGATGAGGTAGAATGAATCATTAAAGAGCATTTTCTAACAAAGTGGAATTAAAAAAAAATCCAGGTGAATAGAGGGGTGCATAAATAGTCACACCCTCTGTTTACTTCCTGTCAAATTGGCATGATTTTAATGAAAAACATTTTCTTTTGATGATTTAAATACGAAGTAGATTGTGTTCTATAACTCAAAATCCTTGTTTTATCGTATGAGTAGGTTCGAATTAACAGGTTGGGAACAATTCCCCTTTAGCGAGATAGTCTCGCTAAAGCGAGATCAGTAGTATCAACCTCCTAGATAGGGGGGTCAACTGAGTGCACTTTTTTTTACCTAGGTGGGGTCAATATGGAGGACATGAAAGGTCAAACTTTTCTGACGTCATAATAAGGCTAGACGTTCAATATTGAGGACAAAGGCAGTGTTGACATTTTTGATCATTTTATTGGAACACAACATAAAAAACAAAGAATGAACAAATTGAACAATTTTTTTTTGGAGAAAAAATGTCTTTTTAAAGAACATATTTACACACGGGAAAATCCGGGTTCCTATTTCTTAATTTCGCAGCTCTTTTTGGATTCGTCGGTGAAATAGATGGAGAAATAATCCTTTTCGTTGAATTTAGCGGCCATGGACCATTTCTCTGTGGCTTCTTCTTTCGGTCCCCCGTTGATGTAGATATTCGGGCCGATGAGATTTCTCAGTTCGTCGAAGTTGAGGGGTTTTTTAAGTTGGATTTCCCCGCTGATGTTGTTGGTTCTTCCGTTTTTGACGAAGCAGAATTTGTGGCAGTGTTCGGTGAATAGTTCTTTTAAGCTTCTGAATCTGGCATCCGTGGCTTCGTTGGGCTCTATGTAGATACTCCAGGATTCTCTAGCTTTTTCGGATTCCAGCCAGGCTAGTTTTGGATTTTTTTCTGTGATTTCCTTGAGCACTTCTCCCATGATTTCTCCGAAGATGTTGTTATTTTTTTTTCCGTCTGTTTTGAGATTTCTGACTTCGGTTTCCAAGAGGGTTATTTTTTCTTGGGCTTCTTTTAGTTCTTCCTCCAGTGCCTGTTTTTCTAAGTTTTGTTGTTCATTTTCCTTTTTGATCAGTTGTTTTTCCAGTTCTTCCTTTCTGTCTTCGATTGTTTCCACTTCTGTTTCCATTTGCTCCAGTTTGTCTTTGACTTCTTGTAGTTCTTCCTGTACTAGCCATTTCTCGCAGCTCAGTTTCTTGTACTATTCGCCTGAAACATAGAGGGATTCATGTTCCGGCATTGTTGCCTCTAGGTAGGCTTTTCTGGCCCTCTCGGCTTCGTCGTTTATTTCGTTCATCAGGACTGTGGTTTCTTCTCTTTCTTTCTTCAGGGCTGTTATTTCCTTTAGGGTTTTACGTAGATCCTCTTGGGTTTCCTGTAGCTCGCAGGTCACTCTCTTGTACTCTTCGCCTGAAACGTAGAGTTTTTCATATTCCGGCATTTTTGAATCCAGTAATTCTTTTTCCAGCAGCTTTATTTTATTATGCAAATCTGTTGTTACATCTAGGTATTGGTTTTGTTTTGATTCCAAACCTGCTATTGCATTTTCGGCTTTTTGTAGTTCCTCTTGGGCCTCCTCCAGTTGTTTTTCCGCCAAAATGACGTCTAATTTCAGCCTGTTGAACTCGTTTTCTGGATAATAGTAATCCTTGAGCAGGTCTTGTATTTTTTCATAGAGGGATTTTGTACCAGTTCCGGGTCCAAAGGTTCCTGTTTTTAAGTGAGGGTTCCTCTCTAGTCTTCTTTTTTCCTGGATGCCGATCATTCTGCGGAATTCTTTGTCTTCTTCCTTTTCTCTTTTCAGCATCTGTAATACCGTTTCTTGATTGTCGTTAGGGGGAATATAGGGAAATCCTAAAGCGCTCCTAATCACAGGTTTCTTTTCCTCCTCCTCCATTTCTGTTGTCTCTGAAAATCCGAAAATCTTTGCGGGTTCCATCTCTGTCATTTCTTCCTCTGGTTCTTCTTTGATTTTCTGCTGGAGTTGATTTTCCGTGGCCATCTTTTGACAAGATAATTTGTTGTAGAGTTTCTGAAAGCTCATTCACTCTGTGTGGCAATCTGAAGAAAAACGCTCTATTATATACCCTCTGGGGAGGGGGAATCATTGCGTAATACCTGCAGGTGTCAGGTGTTGAAAAAAAAACAACCTTGAAGTACGTGACTCATGATGAGTCATGGTAAACACCTGCGACATACCCACACCTGTGGGGCGACCTTGAAGTACGTGACTTCTGATGAGTCATGGTAAACACCTGTTATAGGGTATTATAACTGTACTCTATTTGATCATACTCTTTCATTCGATCGCTCGCTTCCAAGCCAAGATGAATTTAGAAGAAAGCATTTTGACGAATAAATCACGCTTGTTAAAATATAAAAGAAAGCGATTGATTGAACGAAATTTAAAAGTTTTAAAGAGAAAACCTGTCAATAAATCGGTTAAGAAAAAAGTGGTTTCTGACTTTTACAACATTAGATTAGACAGGGGGCGACAATCTCGCAAATTTAAAGTGAAACAAAATGTATATACGGTCAGTTTTCGTCCTTTTCCAAAGAAATCAGAGAGCGGTTTTGTGAAACGTTTATTAAGTGACATGTTGAAACAAGTGAAAGAACGCATGCAGTGTAATCCTAACGATTATTTACGATTGAACTTACGTCACCCCTCTTTAGATTCTGAAATTTGGTACGAATTTACTCAATGTAAGAATCTGGACGAAGCTACTATTTTAGATAAAGTTCAGGCAGTGCAACAATCGAAAAAAGAATTTACTATCACAGACGGATCTGCGGAATTTGAATTGTTTCATGTCAAGTATCCTCAGGGGAGCGGGGGTCAATCTGTAAAACACTTACATTCCAACAAAGAAAAGTTTAAGAAAGGAAAAAGATCGGTATTGAAAATTGAAAATTTAGGCGATCATCTCTGTCTCCCTCGCGCTATTGTCGTAGCTCGATTATACAGTCAGCGGCCCACGGATCCTTTGGAATTACCTGGTTGGAAAAAACAGTGGGATCGTATCAAAAGAAAGGACATTCTTTCCCCGCAGCAGAAAAAAGAAGCTTTAGAGTTGATGAAACAAGCTCATTGTGATCCTAATATTCCCTGTGGCCCCGAGGAATGGAACAAGTTACAAGAAGTATTGGCTCCTGAATTTCGATTGAAAATATTTCAATTTAAAACGGGGGCTTCCCGGCTAAAATTAGAACCGATTTATAAAGGAAAGGGAAATGGAATGTGCTTGAATATTTTGTTCGATGACCAACATTACGACACTATTTTATCTATGCCTGGATTGACCGAAAACCAATATTATTGCGATTATTGTGATGTTGGTTATAGTCACATTGAAGAACATAGAGTCAAATGTCCTCACCGTTGTTCTTTTTGTTTAGGAGACACGCCTTGCCCCCCCGATGGTAGTAGCTTTCATTGTTCTGATTGTAAAGGTTATTTTAAAAGCAAGATTTGTCACGAGAGACATTTACAACCCTTAAGTGGAAAGAAAACGGTTTGTAATTTAATGGATCGATGTTCTCACTGTCAAACCTGGATGAGTAAGAAATTACTAGCCTATCACAAATGTGGGGGTAGAAAATGGTGTAAGATTTGTAGAAAAATAGTCGAGAAAGATCACCAATGTTTTGTGCAAGTGAAACCCTCTCTTAAAAAGAGAAAAAAACATCAATTGTACATTTATTTCGATTTTGAATGTACTCAAGAAAATGGGATTCACATTCGTAATTTATGTGTGGCTCATCGTGTTTGTCAGCATTGTGATCATTTGACGCTAGATCAGACCTGTTCTCATTGTGAACATTTAGGCCCCCGACGCCATTTGTTCCGCGGTCCCGAAACTTTGAAACAATTTATGGAATGGCTTTTTCAAGCCCAACCTCACGCCACACAAAAAAGTCAATCTCAGCTTTTGCATCAAGAGGCTATTGTCATAGCTCACAATTTTAAAGGCTACGACGGTCAATTTATTTTGAATTATTTGGTGCATACCGCTTGCATTACTCCCTCCGTGATCATGAACGGAACTAAGATTTTATCCATGCAAGCCCTTGGATTGAAATTTATAGATTCTTATAATTATTTACCTTTTGCTTTATCAAAAATGCCTTCGGCTTTTGGATTTGAAGAATTGAAAAAAGGATATTTCCCCCATTTTTTTAATACGGAGCAAAATCAGAATTATGTGGGTCCCTATCCCCCGCGACTTACTACAATCCTGACGACATGACCGGTTCGGGGCGAAAAGCCTTTTATGAATGGTATCATCAACAGAAAGGAAAAGTATTTGATTTTCAAAAGGAATTTATAGATTACTGTTTCTCTGATGTAGACATTTTACAACGTTGTTGTGCTCAATTCAGGAAGACGATACAGAGTTTGGTACAAGTCAATCCCTTTCAAGAAGCCATTACTTTTGCCAGTACCGCTAATTTAGCCTACCGGAGAGGATTCATGCCCCAAGACAGTGTTGGCATCATACCTAATATGGGATATGACCCAGCTCGACAATTTTCAATGAAAGCATGTCGTTGGTTAGCTTGGATGAGTCGCGACGGTCCAATCATTCGGCATGCTAAAAATGGTGGAGAAATAAACTTAGGCCCCTATACCGTAGACGGATACGATCCAGAATCCAATACCGTGTACGAATTCTATGGGTGTTATTGGCACGGATGCCCTAAATGTCATCCTGAATTAGAAAATGAAAATCATCCTCATCGAGTCGATTGTACCTACGGTACTTTGTACGAAGAGACCTTAATTAGAGAACATCATTTAAGAGAACAGGGATACTCGGTAGTTTCTATTTGGGAACACGA
Source organism: Magallana ariakensis (assembly GCA_020458035.1). Classification (NCBI taxonomy): domain Eukaryota; kingdom Metazoa; phylum Mollusca; class Bivalvia; order Ostreida; family Ostreidae; genus Magallana; species Magallana ariakensis. Next base: position 30,875,039 of record CM035811.1, on the reverse strand, counting down.
TTTTGATATGGAAATGAAAAAGAATTCGGAATTGCGAGGGTTTGCGGAGCATTTAAATTTTCAAGATCCTTTGAATCCTCGGGAAGCTTTGTATGGGGGGCGCACTAATGCCACACGATTGTTTTGTACCGAGGGAGACATGAGATATGTAGATGTGTGTTCTTTATATCCTTTTGTTTTAAAGTATAAGCCTTTTCCCATGGGTCATCCAGAAATCATCACCGAGAACTTTGAGGAGATTTCTAATTATTTTGGTTTGATTCAATGTCAGGTCTTACCCCCTCGGGGTCTGTATCACCCCGTTTTACCTTATCGCAATGGAGGAAAATTACTGTTTCCTTTATGTCGCACTTGTGCCCAAGAACTTTGTCAAGACCCTCATTATCGCTGTCAGCATTCAGAGGCTGAACGCTGTATAACGGGAACCTGGGTGACTGCCGAACTTCAAAAAGCTATAGAATGCGGATACGAGTTAAAGAAAATCTACGAAGTGTGGCATTTTCCTCAAAAAAGTCAGGATTTATTTCGTAGTTACATCGATACCTTTTTGAAAATCAAACAGGAAGCCTCTGGATATCCCCCCGATTGTGAGACCGAGGAACAGCAGGCCGCTTACCTCCACGATATTTTTGAGCGAGAGAGATTGATGTTGAATCCTTTAGAAATTGAGAAAAATCCCGTGAGACGAACTATTGCCAAGTTATTTTTGAATTGTTTGTGGGGAAAATTTGCTCAGCGACTTCAATTACCTAAAATTGAATATTTGAGCGAAGAAGAACAATTGACGAAAATGTTACAGGACAGTACCCTGGAAGTCAAGGGAATTGAATTATTAAACAACGTGAATAAACCCGAATGCGACTTGATCTTGATTAATTACGTGGAAAAACAGGATTTCATCGAAGACTGCCCCTTTGGAAACGTGGTGTTAGCTGCATTTACTACCGCTCATGCTCGTTTACATTTATACGACACCTTAGAAAAATTAGGAGATCGTGTACTTTATTTCGATACTGACAGTATTATTTATCAACACGTGGAAGGGGAGTATAATCCACCCATTGTAAATAGTTTAGGAGGATGGACCGACGAATTAGAGGGGGGACACATTACTAAATTCATGTCTGGAGGGCCTAAGAATTATGCGTTTGAAACCGATACTGGAATGGCCGTGCAAAAAGTCAAAGGCCTCACCTTGAATCATCGAGCCTCTCAAATCGTGACGATGAAAGCTTTGGAGAAAATGATTTTTAAAGAATTGGATGAGGTAACCGTGACTTATCCTCATAAAATCCAGAGAACCAAGAGACATGAATTATTGACGAAACGTTTTACTAAGAAATATCAAATGGTATATGATAAACGGCAGATCATTGATGATTTTAAAACCCTTCCTTTTGGGTATTAACTTTGTTTGTTGTTTCAATAAAAAAAATCATATGAAACTTTTTTGTTATTTCCTCTAAGGACCAGAGTCCTATTGTGTGTGTGTGAAATAAAAACTATTTTTGAAATGCAAACAACATTTATTGAACAAGAACTTTTTTTTTATAATACAAGTGAAAGACTATTGGGTAATGAAATCATTACAAACAAAATTTAAAACATATTTACAATTCAACAGTTCAAAGTAGTAACAGTCTAATTAAAGTTTTTTTTTTCACCCTACAGTAGTTCACATCTTCTTGATTTTTTCCATCACTTGACAGACTTGGAGTAATTTCAGTAGCTCACCGTTGTCCTCTTCGATCATTTTTAATTTGAGATACGACTCCCACAGTAATTCGCGTTTCGCTATCTTCAGTTTTTTCCTACTCTGTTCTTCTTCTTCTTTTTCCTCTTCTCTTTTTCTTTTGTTCTCTTTCAGCCGTCTGATATTTTTACTGTACGTTTCGCAGGTCATCCATAACCCGGTTAATTTCTCTTTGATTTGCCCGTACTCTTCACAAATTTTGAAAACTCCACTTACTTTATCTGCTCTGGCTCCCCGGATTTCCTTTTTTTGTTCCTTGCTCATTTTCTTTTTCAAATCTTGCATTTCACTCCATTCGTAGGCGTCGTAATCCCAGTCCGGATACATGTCAGAAGTAGTATGTTGAGTAAATTCCGACAATTCCTCGGCGGCCTCTTCGATTAGTGTTTCTATTCTCCCTTCCTCCATTTTCTCACTCATTACGAAATATTCCCCGTACGCCCCTTGTTCTTCTTCTTCGTCTTCTTTCTCTAATTTTATCAATTCTTTAGCGGCCTTTTCCACTTCTGTCTTCATTCTCTCTTCACAATAGGATTCTAATTTGATTCCGTTTTCTTTCTCCATTTCTTCAATCTCAACCAGATGAGTTTCATCCCGGGGATCTTCTAAGTAGTCAGATTCTGCTTCTATTTCCTCCTCCCCCTCCTCCTCCTCCTCTTCTCTCTCTTCTCTTTTCTCTCTTTTCTTCTTCTTCCATCGGCTCAAACAAATCGGGATATTCAATCGTTCCCTGCCACCCTAAAGGTTGATCCGGAACGTCAATGTTCTTCTTTGGTTGAATTTTTGGTATTACATATCCTACACTCCCGTCGCTAAAGGGTATCTCCATCTTGTTCTGTTTTAGTTTACTGTAGCTTTTACCCATGAAAAGTGACGGTGAAATGTCCCGTTACCTCCTTTATATAATGCTATCGAAAAGCGAAAGTAGAAATGTGACTGTACTGGGTTTTTCCCTTACTGGAGTACGTGACAAGTGTCATACCAGCTGTTGATGCCAGCTGTGGATGCCAGGTGTTCAAGCCCGCGCTACTTCCACTCTCTCTGACTTTTTGATTATGACGTCATCTTTTCCCTCCAATGCTGATTGAAACTCTTACAACATTGACCCTTGTGCGCTTTGGGTTTTCTATACTTTTCTTTAAACCATTGTCTCACATAACGATCTGTTTGTTTTTTTGTCCAGTGTGTAGGAAATAATTGTTTTAATACTTTAGGTCCTCTTCTATGGCGATGATGTAAAAAAATAGACACAATATTGTCCGCACACGTTACTATCTAATTCTTGATAATGATTTTCATTATATTTCATATGGTTACTATTTCTATCAATAAACTCTTGAATTTCAGAGTACAAGGGAGGAAATCCATAAGAATCGAAATATTCGACCGTATCTCCGTCTAAATATAAACAGACCCAATGAGTTCCTGGTTGATCGTGAGGATCCGTATTAATGACTATGGCTTTTTCTTTAAAATTTAAATGATCAGGAATTAAATCTCGGGGGTATACACCCCCAAAAGAAGATCCTAAATCTCTCGATAAGACTTTTTTTAATTGATAGGTATCCATTTTTTTTTTAATTAAAAGTCAATATTGACTTCTCTTTGTTTGTTGATTTCTAGCAGGTTATCAAATTCAGCATACACTAAACAATTCAGAGTTTCTGTCGTGTTTGCTGCAAATTGAATTTCGATTCTCAAATTTCCCGTTTCAATCAGATGAAATTTGTCTAGTTGTGCCTCCTGATCTTTGGTGAAATCTATACACCATAAGGTGTAACCGTCTTTATATTCTTCGAAATTGACGTCGGGAGCCCAATCGGCTCCGAATTTTCCCAGTCCTTGATACAAACTTAAATAAGATCTGAGATACAAGTCGTTCGTAAAATCCGGCTCAAAAGGTCGGGTACTGATGGTTTCTCCGTTAATGCTGACTTCTAACTTTTTGACTTTGGCATGTTTGAAATTGAACGGGTTTTTATCGGCAGTTCCATTGTAAGCGTCATTACCGACTAATCCCAACACTATTCGTTTTGGCATTTGCCCTTGAAACAGATGATCGCTGATTTTAGATTGAGTTCCATTAGGAATGGTAAACGTTTTGACATCAACTCGTCTCAGGGGATATTTGGCTGTCTCTAAGTTCAATCTCTCGTTGATGGCATTGAGCACGGTAGGAGTAGGTCTGACTTTTCTGACCCACAATAACATGCTCAGAATTTTTATTTTTCCTGTACTCCCTGCAGCAGTCATCATGTAGAAATCAGATTTAGCTCTGTTGAATCTCAAACGAAGATCTACTCCATTGGGAATGAATCTGTCCTGTTGAAACAGATCCAGATAGAGTCGATCGATTAAAGTTATTTTTTCACCGTTTGACACGGCACTATGGCGATTTCTCAGACCCACATTTTTACCACCATCAGGTAAATTCATAACCAGATCAGATTCTCTGACTGTCACTTTATCGTTAGCGACATTAAACTCAGATTTGACTTGGGTCGGATCACCGTTTTTACAATCATCCATGTGTCCTGCTGTGTCTTTTTCCCACAGACTACAGGCTTTCATTTGAGTTGCCAAGGTTTCGGGTCTATAGGAAAGTAATTTTTCTAAATAAGCTTTGTAAGGATAGGTATCTGTTCCCGGGCTAATGATTTTACCATTCAGAGTGACATCGATTTCTGTGAACAAGGAATGTAAGATGTTATTCACCGGAGTGGAATCAGAGTTGTCTCCCGTTAAATTACTGCCATCGGCTTTCGTGAATTTACAAATCACTTGTAAATACGTTTGTGAGAGATCTACGTATTCGTCTCCCTGCCCTTGAATATCGAATTCGATGGGGGCGGTATCGGATTCAAGGGTACTAGAAATGGGATAATATTCCATCCATTTCGATTCTTCTATAGCCACATTGGTGGGGGGAACTTGGAACAATTCTAAATTCTCCATCCCACACATACAAGATTCTCTGTGCATCATTTCGAAAGGTGACTTTTTTGAAAGGTGTGCGACTTTTGAATTAATAAGTGAAACTGCCTGGGGTGAGGGGACTGACTCCCTTTTTATAGGACTGGTCAGTCGAAAATGTCTACGAGTCTTGCTTTTTTACCGGTTCCTATTTTTACTTTTCTTCTTTTTCTTTTATGAGGGCCTCCTTTCGCTAAAATTGAACTCGATAATAATTTAGTTTCCATGGTTTGACCTGTTTTTTGTAACCCTTCCAATCCTCGAGTTTGACCGGCTTCTTTTAAAGATTTTTTTCCTTCCAAGGCATCTAAACCGGCTTGAGCAGCACTGTGTATGGCTTGTCTGGTTCCTTCTTTGACTAAGTCTTGAGCTCCTTTTTTTACTCCCTCTTTAACCCCTGATCTAATTAAGGCTTTAGCCCCATGTTTCAATAATTTAGCCCCTTGTCGGACTCCGATTTTAGCTACGTCTGCGGCTATTCCTCTTCCCCTTTGACGCAAAATGTTATTCAGATTAGTTTTGATAGCTCTAGTTACTTTTTTTTGGATACTGTTCTTACGTCTTCTTAACTTAGGAATTTGACTGACTCCCATTCTCAGTAGATCGGTACCCAATCCTCTTCCCCTTTGGCCCAAGACTTTATTCAGGTTAGTTTCAATAAGGCCACCTACTTTTCCTTTAATGACAGGCATCATTCTTTTAGTAATTAAAGGGTCAATAATGGGAGCATTCAAAATAGGTATCCGTTTTCTCAATTGTTGTTCCACCACATGACCCCCTACATTTCTAAGAGTTCGAGTGCCATGTCTTCTCAATCCTTGCACAAAAGTTCCTTTATTGTCCAGAGCGTCTATAGCGGCATTACTGGTGATGAAAATACCATGTTTAGCTCCAGTTCTTAAAGCTCTATTGACCATAGCAGATTTTAAAGTATCTCTTGCTAATCCGCTTCCTCTTTTTAAAGTATCTCTTACTAATCCCCTTCCTCTTTGACAGAATTTTTTTCTGATTAATCCCCCTGCCAAATCTGCAACCACAGGAGCCAAAATACTACTGACTAAGGGACCTCCTATTTTAAGGAGACTACCAACAAGACCAAATCCTTTTTGACGTAATAATCCCCGATGATAATCCCCAAACCCCCTTTGACGTACTAATCCTTGGTGATAAGACATGATGAAACTGAGAAAAACTTTGAGTGAGTTCTGCTTTTATATCATTTTTTTTCATTAAGGCCGGGTTCTATATCTTCTCCTCCTTCTCGCTCTTATTCTACCTCTCCCCCGTTGAACCAGTTTAGAGGCTAGGGGTCCTATCGCTGCAGGGGCAAGAGCACCGAGCGCTGCAGGGGCAAGAGCACTGAGTAACAGAGGTAAAAATCCCCCTTTCTGTCCCCTTCTTCGTCGTCGACGTCTGTGAGTGTAAGCCATGTTGTTCAATAATGATGAAATAGTTTATTTTCTAGGGTATTTATATACTTTTTTCATTTTTTAAGACACTCCATGCACCAGGAAAACAAGAAAATGGCCCCTAATACAGCAGCACAAACTATCAGGAATGTTTCCATTTTCAATAGACTTTTCTAAAATGAAGTTTCATGACACTTCTGCCTCTTAAAAAGGGGAACAAGGGCCCTAAGGGAGTTCTGATCTGAATCTCAATGGTGTCAAAATGTTTTTTACTCAATTTCAAATATTCGGCTCTCACGGGTTCCCATTTAGCCTGCGTTTGATCCTGAGTGCCAGAAGTCACGGGGACGACTCTCAACAATTTCAAAGCATTAGATCCTACCATCTGAGGTTCTATGATGTCACAGTACACGTACATCTGTTTCAAATTCTCGAACAAATCAATGTTATTGGGAGCAAAATATTTCACATTAATCCACTTGGTCATATCCTCATCTTTTAGTAAACGAAAAGCTTTTGTCCCAAACCCCATTTTTAAGGCTAGAGGTATGGGAAAACGGATACAAAAGGGGTGGTTTTGACGCATTGCATTTCCGTTGTATTGATATTCGATGCGATCGAATTTATCATGGTACGCTAATTGCATGTTATTCTTCTCTTCGGGGTTACGACTCAAGACTGACCAGAGATCATACATGGTTAATCGGAGACCCTCGTTGATTTCAGAGATTAGAGCCTTGGGATGAACGTAAGGACCCGGTTGAAACTGAATTCGAATAATATCCATTTCTAAAGTAGGCGGGACTTCTTTTTTAGAACTCTCGTCTGGTTGATTATAATTATAACCAAAGTAAGAATATTTCCAGTCCACCAACGTTTCACAATCACTGAGAAATGTGCTTCCTACTTTTCTCATTTGAAAACGATTGGTTTTAAAAACGTTAGGATCTCCTAATTGATTGGTATATTCTTTAGTGATTAAAACATCGAAATAAGCTTCGTTTTCTGAAATGTTCTCAATGGAAGTCCCATACATCATTTCAGTAAGACCCACTTCCCATTCTCCATCGGTTAAATCAATATTTTGAGGTAACAAGGTTTTAAACTGAGAGATCCTATTATTTGGAAAGGTTTTCATCGATCCATCACTGGGTAAGGTCAAGTAAAACCCCTCGCTCTGTGCCATGGTTAAGTACAAAATGACTCTTATTGAAATAAAAACCAAGTTTATATAGAGTGAACAATTTTTTTTAATTTTCAAACAAACATACAATGAACATAAAAAATGAACATAAAGTCTCAAGAGTAAATTTTACCGCACGTTTTTCAGAGAGTTGTCTCCCTTAGACCATGAAAACCCATGAGGTAAAGCATACAATAAACATAAAAAATGAAACATAAAGTCTCAAGATTTTTTTGGTTGAAAAAAAAAAAATTCACATCTGGCCCACTTCTTCCACTTTCCTTTTCTTCATTTCTTTTTCCTTTCCTTCTTTCTCCTCTTCTATTTCTTTCACATCGATCACTCCCTGGTCCATGGGCTCGTGTTCAATTTCTTTGACGGGTACGACTATGGATTTCGCATCCAAAGGAGGAAGATTTTCTATCGGAAAAGATTTCCTCATGTACAGGTATTCAATTGGATCACAACAATCCACGTAACTGTATCCCGCTTTTCTAAATTTCTTGAATTCGGACAGAGTTTTACCCAGTCTTGTTCCCCACTTAGATTCGTACATGGTCCAGAGAGGTTCCTCCCGATAAAAAGCAGCTTTGATTTTATACTTGTACTGGTGATACTGGGTTTTTCCGAAGACCAGAAAATGTTCAGGTAGATTGACTCTCTTGTACAGGTAAGCCAGCTTGTTTCCATCAAGTTTATCAATCTTCTTGAAAAAATCTTTGTAACATTCTGCCTTGGAAGTCACCCATTCCCCCTTCAGAGAAGGCCCTTTGTCTGTTCGTTGATGGTAGGCAGTTTCAATTTTCCAGCGATATTCATATCTTGGTCGGCTCATTTTTGAATGTCGACAACGGCTGAAACACCTCTTTTTATGTGTTTTTGGCTCAAGGTCAAAAAATGGTGCAATACTTTATTTACGCAAACATCTGTTCTTACGTCACAATCACAGTCTAGACTATGAGTCATCGCTATGCGGCTCTTTTTATGTGTTTTGTCTCAAGGTAAAAAAAAATTCAGTCTAGACTCTGAGTCATCGCTAGCTTTTACCAGTCATTCGCTAAAAAAAAAATATTATCTCGTCTCCTTAATTTTCATCGTCTTGGGATAATTCGGGGTGGGCATGATGTAACCCACTAAAGAACTGAGAGTGACCATCCAAAAATCTCGATTCTCATCGTGTAAGCCTAACATTACAATAGAAGCAATAATTAAAGTAACACAAATCAGTAATTGAGCAAAAAAAATAATTTCTGCTCGGGGCAATTTTCCACCACATACATTCCAATGTTCTATTTTGTAGGAGGAGGAAGAATGAGATCCGCCTGGGGAATCCATGAATCAAAACTGGAAGGATATCCCTTCCAGCGCACTTTCACTTCAGAAATGACTTTTTTCCCGACCCGCCGCTTTTTATACCCTAAAATTTCCTCCACTTCATATACATCGTCTTTTTTAGTCACTTTTTGTAATTCAGACTCGTAAAACGTTCCTTCTAATTCTTCTCCGTTATAATCTTCTACCTTATATCGATAAGGTACAGATCCCTGTATTAAACGAGATACGGTAAATAACTCTCTAGTCCAGTTGGGTAAATACCCTTTTTCAAAAGTGCGTTTTGCTTTACTGATTCTCACTCGATCCCCTGTTTTAAACTTAGGTCTTTTAAGACTTATTTTCTTTTGATACAGATTTTTCCACACTTCTAAAACATTGGAAGAATTCACGTCAGCAGGAGCTCTCTTGATACTTCGATGGTAACTGATTATAAGCATACACCAAATCGGGTAAAATATCTACATATCGCCGAGTTTTATGACGAGTGAAATACCGCCACATCCTTCCTTTGAGGGTACGTTGAAATCGTTCTACGATACTAGCTTTGGTTTCTGCATTACAAGTAGTAAAAAAATGAATGGTGTTAAAAGCCCCTAGAAATTCTCTGTTCGTAAATTCCTTTCTCTGGTCGGATTGAATCCGAAGAGGCTGTCTTCCGTCTTGTTTCATAATTTCCTTTAAACCTCTAATCATTTCTTTTCCCGATTTCTGTTTTAAGGGTACTACCCAGGCATATTTAGAGAGGACATCGATAGCACACAGTAAAAAAGTATATCCATCATTGTCTTTTTTCAATTGAGACACATCCGCTAAATCTAATTGCCATTGTTCGTCGATACCGGTCACTCTCGTTTGCTCTCTGATGAATTTCCTTTTTATGGGTTTATGCAGAGTATAAGCTTCTTGTTCTTTAAGCCATTTTCTAATTTGAGAAACAGAAATAGAATACCCTTTAGCACGTAATTGACGATATAAAGACTGGACCCCTCCATACCCAGTTTTAGGATTATAATAAATATCTTCTAAAATAGTGTCTATCTTTTCTTCTTTTTTTATTTTCTTAAGACGTCCCATTTTTGAATTTCTCTCCTTTTACTTGTCTTTGATGGCTGAGGAGAGTAAACCCAATCTGAGAGTTTGCTTTCTTTCTTTCTGGTGGTCCTTGGAGTCAGATAGGGAGAAGCATGGGGTGTGCTAAAACTAGAAACCTCCTGAAACCCAGTATCATCATCATCATCAGAATCTTTGCCAGTTAGAACGGGTCTAGGAGAACTAATTCTTCCGGGTCTTTCCATGGCTTTTATAACGTTTGGATTCTGCACATAATCTCTGGGTATATTCGTTTCTTTTAAAGCTTGGGCAAATTCATCATTACCTATAGGAAAACCTAATCTTTTGGGGGGTCTAGTTTTCATTGTATTAGTGACTAGATCCACAATGTTAGAATTAGGAATGGGTTCTCCTCGATAACTAATTTCCCCATCCTCATTCCATTGTATGACTTTAGATTTCTTAAGATGATCTAAGAGAAGCCCTGCTTTCTTTTGCATATTGCCAGGAACACTTTTAATCACTTGTTGTTCCATTTCTGAGGCTTCAGCAGCTGGGGGAGGGGGAGGGGGAGGGGGTGGGGCTGGATCAGCAGGTTCATTTTCTGTCGCAGGCTTTTCAGGTATTATTATTTTTTCCTTTCCTTGATTACGAGCTTCACGCAAGTAATTTCGATAACGATATAATTGATGTCCATAGAGAGCGGCTTTCTCTTCGGGGGTCAAATCCGTTCTCGTTTCAATCTGATCTAATTGTTGTCCTAAACCAATGGTAGCTTGAAATTCGGGAGATTTAGGTAATTTACCTTTTAATTCTAATAACATGGTCTCGGGAACCAATACCATTTTACGACTCATTATCAAACTATTTTATTAAACAATGGGGGAAAGAATCCACCTTTTTGTTTCACTAATAAAGCTCTTCTTTTTTTATTACTCTGAGGCTTAACTAACTGTCTCAAGATGTGTTTCTTATGAGAGAATTTTTCTTTCTGAGAAGGAGAGAGAGGAATGTTGCCTTTTAATAAGTTATAAACAATCTCACAAATCTTATGAATGCAGTCATTACTGCAATGTTTCAAGACTTGTTTTTTTAAGGCAGAGCTACTTTCAGGTGACATTAACACTTGAAACACAGGCATATGAGGTTTCAATCTACACTCACAAGAATTACGTTTAGACCCCTTTTTCACTGCTTTCTTGGTCACTTTTTTTTTCTTCTTATTATCTGAAGCCATGATCAAAAACTGACAAAAAAGTCCTCCTTAGTTGTCTTTTATAGCAGGATCAAAACATCCCTATTGGAGCATAGGGACCAGAACTATCACTTCTTCTTTGAACGGGCCATGGTCTTGCTTTGGGGTGATCTCTTTCGATATGACCTTCTAATTCTCCTTCAGATCTATATACCTTATGACATTCTGGACAAGGATACATTTTTGCTTTAGATTTTGTAAACCCTGAAGTAAAATTAGACATGTCTGGTACAGGAACAATTTTTCTTTTTTTTGTAATTTGACTTTCCATCCAAGCAGGGTTATGAGCGGTTGCCATGTGACGGTCATAATTTTCTTTAAGTCTAAATCCCACTCCATCATGGGGACAAACATATTTTAACTTTGACGAGGGAGACTTTTTTTTTAATTTCAGAGAGGGTCTCCGCTTAGGAGTGGGGGATGCTCGTAAAGGAGAAAAAGGAAGAATATTCTCAAACAGAGAGGGAGTTGGAGTGGTTTTAATAGGCGTAGAAGTCATTACATTATCTGAAGTTCTAGCGACTCCAATAGGCCCTTTCATGGCCCTATCCATGATCTGAACAGCTTTATCATCGACATAGGGAAGAGTGTCATCTAAATCGGTTTGATTTTGATGATAGGAACTCACTTGATCTTGAATCCAATCCGGTGACTGTTTTCTCATTGTTAGGGTTCTAGGGGCTCGATCTTGACGATATCGTCCTGTTTGATCTTGTCGATGTAAATCGACTTGCTCCTGGACCCAATCAGGTAAATCTTTCCTAAAAGGGGGGGTCTTTACAAAATCTTTTTTCTTCAATTTCTTTTTCTCCCTAGACATCCATCCTGGATTGAGATTTACTACCACACTCTTTAATTTACGTTTCTTAGGTTTAACAATTCTCTCTTTATTCAAATTCCATTTCAATAAATTACGAATGATCACCCCTCCCAAGAATCCCGCTCCTCCTCGTTTCAATATGGCTTTTAATCTATTATCTTCATTCGCTTTTTTATCAGCAATGGTTTTCAAATCCTCCCGATGTTTCTCAATAAAACGTTGAGTCTGTTTATCGATAGGAATAGACCCTCCCAGTAAATTCTTAGCCCCAATCAAAAACCATTTCAATAAAGTCTTACGACTCAATTCGATGATTTCTTGTCTTTTTTGAGGATTTCTTTCTCCCTGTAAAAGTTTCAGGAGTCTCAAAATTTTATTTTGTCTTGCCATGATGTCCTATGTCGTAATGATGGGCACCCCTTGATGGGCCCATTATTTATATTCCTCTGGGCATGTAAACGACTAAATTCTCAAACATTTGACTTCTCAATCTCAATTCGTCGGGAGTTTGTGAACTTAAATCCACCAACAAATACCCGTGAGGAACACGAGTAGCATCTAAATAAGCAGACATTAAATTCGGCATGTCTATTTGTCGACTCAATACCGTGATTTGAGATTTATCTCTAGGATTTTTAAACAACACCATGTAATGAGTATTCAAACTAATCGTCCGGTGTTGAACGGCTCGATCAAACACATTCTGAGTAATGTAAATCACACTGGTGTTACGGTGATGCCCTTTGCGAGTAAACCAATCGACAATAGATTCAATGGCTTTCCCTCCCATCATATCATCAAAAATTAAAAGGTGGCGGACACTTAAATCACTTACTAATTCCTCGTCGTTTTCTGGTATATCGCGAATAAATTGAACTTGATCCCGTAAACTTTCATAGGCCGGTTGCCATTCTCGATAACACCAAACAATTTTTTCGGGGGGAGGGGAGATCCAATGTTTATTGAATATTAACTTTTTAACAAATTCTGTTTTCCCCGATTTAGAAGGACCCGCTACGACCATAGTAAATTCGTGTTTTAATTGAAAAGGAGAGAGTGACTCGTAAGAATACATGTTCGTGTATGAGGGAAATGTGACTGGTGTTCATATTTTTATTTCTATTTGCAATGTAATGAAAACAGCTTTTCTAAATATATGGGTGGCCCTTAAAAGGGCCATTGGGTCTTTTTCTTTTCACCAGTTCCTCTCAGTATTCCCCCCGGAATCTGCAGACAGGACAAGAGTTTATCGATTGATAGACTCCTACCACGCAGGTACAACAGACTTTCATTGTATGGCAGTTCTTACACCGGATTTGTAGATGTTCCTCATCGCCATAGCAAATAATGCAGTCTCCTTCCAACTCCTTCTCCGCTTTTTCAGCCCAGCTCGGTAGGATTGTCAAATGAGTACGGAGATCCAGGGGGTGCCTCGTATGCGAATATAATTCTAGCATGATGTCTGGAGATGGTACCCTTGGAGGCGGTGGGATCTCTGGAGAAGGGGGTGCCACTGGAGTCGGTGGACTGCTTCTGCTTCTGCCTGGTATTGGAAAGGGCCTGGGGAGGGTGGGTATAAAATCAGAGAATAAATTCCTGGCCCTAGGCAACGTGTTGCTGAAAGCGGATTCCTCCGATGGTATGGGGTAAGGCGATACACGAGCGGCGGTGGCAGTGGTGGTCCTCCCTCTCTGCTGAGGCCTAGAAATAGGCAATCTACGGGCGGCAGCGGCTGTGCTAGGAGGAGACGGAGCAGGTCTTCTTGCTCGAGGGCTCAACTCAGTGGCAGAACTTGACGGAGGGGCCGGAGCAGGGCTTCTCTGGCGTGGGCTTGGCCTAAGAGAAGGAGGGAGCCTCTCAGAGGGCCACACTTCCCCATGAAACCCCAGGTCGAAATATCCGTTTAATGTGGGTGATGATGGCAGGGGGCATTGGGCACCCTCGAACTGGTGGTCCTGCATCTCTACATACCGGGGACGATTATCACACCGGACCTTCGACGGAGACACGGGCGGGGATGGCGCAGGTCTCTTTGTGGGAGTATTCACCGGAGAGGTGGGTGGCGACGGGTCCGGACTGGCGGGGCTCTCAAATAGGCGGACATGGCTCGTCTCCGCATTTTCCATGACCACAATAGGGTTAGCGCTGCTGCCGAACACTGGGGTTATCGGTCTCCGGGGGGGGGGCTCCGGTCCTGTCTCTCGATGGGGCTGCAACAGGACCCTGATCTCCGGCCGAAGCGCCTCCAATCTAATAGGGTGAGCAGGATTGTTGGAATCAGGCCATTCACATTAGGAATGGGGTTGTTGCTGGGCTCCGCGATCTGAACGACCTGGTAACTGACTCGATCATAGTCCTCTCTCGCCGGATTCCACCGATACTGCCACAGCTCCAGAATATGGCGAGTGTACAATTCGGGATGAATTACAGGAACAGGAAAGAAACTCATCTTGGGCGATGGTTGAACTACTAGGTAACTAGTGAGGTGCGGGGAGGGGGAGCCCCGGTATTTATGCTGAGAAGGCGGAGCTTAACAAAATGGGGCGGAGTTAAACCAAAACCCCCGCGAAATTAAAGAAAAGGGACGGAGTTAAACCAAAACCTCCGCGAAATGACTAAAAAGGGGCGGTAGTTACCTAGCTACCCAGAGTTCATGTATGAGAATCGACACCATGTATGAAAATTGACACCCAAGTCTTTCAGCTAGTGCTATGACGTCATATTTTATTTGCCGTACGTAACTCGTTATGTCCTCATTATTAACCAGTCTTTCATTTATGATACAACAAAAACATAAGATATACTGACAATGAAACACAATTTTATTCTGGTTTTTTTACAACAGTAAAAAATTCATTCACAAGAAATAATTATACAACTTTAATCGTCTTTTTAAAATAGGTTCAATAAGGTAGCCAGTCTCTTGAATTTACCTAACTCATTATGTCCTCACTATTAACCTGTCTATGTCTTTCATTTATGATACAACAAAAACATAATATTCTGACAATGAAACACAATTTTATTCTGTTTTTTTTACAACAGTAAAAAAATCATTCAAAACAAATAATTATACAACTTTAATTGTCTTTTTAAAATAGGTTCAATTAGGTAGCCAGTCTCTTGAATTCGTCGCTCAAATCGGCTCCGATCTACCGCAGCAGTCATCCATTCACTGGTCCGATCTTCGTGTGGGACTTCAAAAATTTCTAATTTCGGGTTGAATCTTACACGCTGGTCCCTTCCTTAGGGTGACTCCCGGTTTCTCCAGATTTTTTTTCAGTTTCATGAACGCAAATTCCAACGAGGCAATTTTCATGTTGTCGATCTGCTTGATTACATGTAAACACTCTCTCCCTTTTCGGGTGAAAATTCTCCTCAGACAATTCCAAGTTTGAAATTCTTTCCATGAAACTCCGGTCATTTTCTCCAGTAAATGAAGCTTGGCTCCCTCTCCCACCCAATAAATCGTAATTAATCTTCCGGGAGTGGGTCTTTCGGCGATATGCACCAGTACTTTCTGAAGAGATTCCAGATTCTCGATTCTTGAAGGCACGTCGGTAATCTCTAATAATTTCTTCTGTTTTTCCTCGTCTATTGTTGTGTTCCATCTGCTCACGAACAAATGCCCTTCAAAGGAATAAGAAGACAAATCACCCATCATCGTTTTAAATTTCAAAATGAACAAAAACACTCTATTATATACCCTCTGATTACATCACTCTTGTTATTTTTAGAACTGTTTACCATAACTCATACCCCCCATTTCAACACCTGACAGGTGTTTACCATGACTCATCATGAGTCACTGTTTTTTGTTTTTTTTTCCAAACACCTGACACCTGCAGGTATTACGCAATGATCCCCCCCCCCAGGTACATTTCGTCATCCCCCTCCGCAGAGAGTATATAATAAAGTGTTTTTCTTCAAGAAAATTCATAAACTAAAAAATCATTGACTACGATTCATCTCTCTTGACACAAACACAGGATCCCATGGCCTTAGAAATGGCAGCATTCCATGACGATAGCCCCCCCATGAGCAAAGAAGACTTCGGAATTATTACTACTACTCAAGAAGGAATCCTGAATACCCTGCAAATCATGAGCAATGAAATTGCTAACCATACAGATATCATTCTGAAAAAAATGAAAGACCTGCAAACTCCGCAACCTGAGAAAGAAGAATTTAAAAAGAAAAAAGAAACTACTGCCAACGACAAAGAAAAAAAACCAAACTATGTCTGCTATACCTGCGGAGAACCGGGACACTGTTCTCCTAACTGCCCTCAAAAAGAAAACAAAAAACCGACCATCAAAAGTAACGAATGCTTCAACTGCGGGGAAGAAGGACACTGGGCAAATAAGTGTCCCAACAAACTAAAAGGCTATTGCTCAGCCTGTCACGAAGAAGGACATTTTTTTAAAGACTGTCCTTATTACGACGCTTACTACGACGGTCCAGATGAAAAACTAAAAGGCCTAAGAAGAAAAAAAAGTGCCTGCTATACCTGCGGAGAAACTGGCCATTGGACTAAAGACTGCCCGAAAATTGAACAACCCTAGGATGAACCTCCAAAAAAGGTCATGAAAATCACTAAAGAAAGAAAAAGAGGGGCTAGGAAACCGAAAAAAGAAGATTGGGACGAAGAATTGAAAAAACAACAGAAAATACCGGGCAGAATGAAAAGAATTAACAACGAAAACGTCTTCGTCGAGGAACCTGATCTGCATTAAAAAAAGGACACAGGGAAGGAAAAAAATATTTTCACTGTAAATACGTTCAGACTTTAAAAATTGTTTTCATTCTTTGTGTGTTTTTTATGTTGTGTTCCAATAAAATGATCAAAAATGTCAACACTGCCTTTGTCCTCAATATTGAACGTCTAGCCTTATTATGACGTCAGAAAAGTTTGACCTTTCATGTCCTCCATATTGACCCCACCTAGGTAAAAAAAAGTGCACTCAGTTGACCCCCCTATCTAGGAGGTTGATACTACTGAGATCATCCCTCTTTACAGTAATAAAAACATTCCCGTAAATGCAAGATTTTGACACATTTTTTTTATTATTATATTGTTTTCTTTAAACAGAAGAACATGCGGAAGAACATTTTTACATTTAATTGATAATAAGGGCTCACTTACTACATGTTTGTTTCAAACTTAGATATTTACAGCTGCGTTTCACTGAAATCAAGTAATAAACAAAATCTATTCAGCAGATTTCTTACGGAAGCCTCTAGCGGTAATAAATGCGATTTTTCTGTTAACATATTAAAATGTAGTTCATCGATTTTCTCTCATCTTTTTTTGATTGTGCACTGATTTTTTTCTTTCAAAAATAAACATATATTTAATTTTCTGAAAAATATTTGTTTACCATAGGTGTATATAATATTGATGATACAACCCTCCGTAGTTTTCTTGGTCCTGCCGAGATCAAAATATAAAAGCAAAAGCAACCAATATTTGTTGCATGTTATTTAATTTCTTTGCACGGTCAAACAGTGTCATCAAAATGAACACAAACTCTGATAGTTTTTGTTTTATAAGAAGAAAAAAACATACTTTCAATTGGAAAATTCGCGTTCAATGCAAGAATACTCACGATTTCCACGATAAAAAAATCATCCTATTTTTGTTTGCAGCAATGGAGCACTGATATTTTAGGCCACAAAGGTCAGTCTTGGAAAGTAAAATTGCTTCACATTGCTTTTCTTACCCAGATTTTTTTATTTTATTGGGATTTTTCATTTATTTGAAATTCATCATGAAAATCTCGCATTTACGGGAATGTTTTTATTACTGTAAAGAGGGATGATCTCGCTTTAGCGAGACTGTCTAGCTAAAGGGGAATTGTTCCCAACCCCATTAATGGAATAGCCACAGTAACAGCCACAAGCATGTGTGAACTTTGATTTTCGCTTGTGACATTGCACTTTAATGGTGTTCAATGTTTGTGACGTCATAATAAAACTCATTATTTAACCTTTAGCACCCTGTCTGTGTTATGGTATGATATCTACAGTAGCTTTCCACACATTTTACCATGTTTATATGCAAAAAATAAATGGAATGTAAATACAATGTATTGTAAAAATAACCCAGATATTGCGCACGTTAACAATAATGAGTAGATTAAATAATATCTGTACCTTGTGTCTATTGAAAAGACAAAAAAATATTACAAAAGTACAGAAAACCTTTAATGAATTGACTATGCAAGCTCATAAAAGTCCTACATCATTAACTCATAATATCTGGACCTAGTACTATACCTGTACTTAAAAAGGCAAGAGCAAATAGGATTTTTCATGAGTGAAGAAAACTCTTTATGATTGGATTTCGCAAGCTCACAATAGTCAAACTTCATCAACTCATAATATTTGGACTGAAAGTGTCAAAAGACAGTTTAACCACACCCCACCCCCAATCTAACTTCAACCCCACCACCAATTTAAATAATCAAATAGTACAATAACTCTTAATAATTAGCAGTCTTCATGAAAACTTGGTGGTCCGAAGACCGAGGCCAGTGAATTTTGATGTCGGGTCAGTGAAAATAAGATATCAACAAGTCCGATGGGCTTGTACATTTTCAAAGTCATACACAGTCAATAAAAACTTAAAACTGTCTTACATGCGTTTGTTTTATCAATAAATAAAATTGGAAAAAAAAGAAATGTGTTTATAAGTCGTATCAGCGGATTTAGACAATATGCAATATCTGCATTTTAGATTCCTGGTCGTATTATTTCAACGTAACAAGAACAAATGATTAACTAGTACGTAAAATGCGCGAATATCTTACGAACGACTGACTGAAACACAACAAAGGGCAAAAATGACGGCCTTTGAAAAGTTAAGTATCAGGAGGATGCGGTGCCAGGAAAAGCCCCCCAAAAACCCTCTAAAGCTGCACAACACTACAGACAGTGATCTAGAACAAACAGAGTGAAAACAACACTTCACTGAATATTATCATGGAATATTAATTCATATGAAAATAATTAGTGTAATGACTAATCAGATTCATAATAATAATGTATAATTATAGTGATATCAGTGAAAAAAAATCTTCTGTTTTTATTCTATATGAAGGGGGCCAGTAAAAAAATTTGGGGGCCAGCAAATTTAAAAAGTTCACTGGTCCTACTGGCCAGTAAGTTTGAAAAGTTTTCGTGAAGACTGAATTAGAAGTTCATAATATATGCTCATAAAATTGGGCATTCAATGTTAAAATTGCATATCGCTTTTAATTTGATGGAATGTGAAGACTTTCAGATGTGATTTTATTTGAATGTTGTGTTCATAATACAAAGTTCAGTTGCAAAGATCAAGGTCTATATTATATGACAGCTCAAATCTATTTTGTTAAGGAATAAATGACAAAAATTGGTCAGATTAGAAAATGCACACATTGCATTTATCACTGAATACATTTGAATATGTTACAGGTACTGTGATGGATGAATGGGTTTTTGGCAGAGTGAAAGGCATTCCATCCTCCATGAGATGGCCAGTGCAAATCCTTGAGGAAAAGCCTGAGGGCCTTGTTGAGGTGTTTTGTAAAGCTGATGATGCTGTGTAAGTATTAATGGTTATATAATATTGACAAAATAGTTAGAAATACTTTGAAATATAGGTAGATTTGGATGAGTCAATGATACCTCAAATCAACAGTTTGCTAATGATGGTCAAATTGTTATAAGTAGGTTTATCATTCGAACAGTATGTAGTAATAGAAAGTGTCATATAGTCTCTTAGAATCTGAAAACATCGTGAAATTTGCATGAATTATGCCTTGAAAATATTCTGCAGCTCTCTTCCTGCCCAGGCTAGATAAAGTTCATTTTTAAATCGCAAACATCTTATTAAAGTACCCAAGTTATTAATATATCAAACTTACATGCTAAAATAAGTTATAAACAGAGTTTGTTGTCGACTATGATTGTATTTTAAATAAACTTGAGTGCAACTATGTCTGTTTTCCCTCTCATCACTCAAACGAATGAATATTGAGTGATTTTGAATAAAAAATATTTAGACCTAAGAAAAAAAATGGTTTGTTTCCGCTTTCCCGACCGACCCTAGCTTTTACCCCCTGACTCAAAACTTTTTTAAAAGGATTTTTGACGGAAAATCGTTTATTTTCGTTTTTATCCGATTTGGAAAAAAAAATACTCAAAATGTTGGTCACTAAAACGCTTGAAGCAGTTACTCTTTTCAGATCAGTGTAACTCAAACGTTTTGTTTCAAAATAGCTCTATGTTTCCATGTGTTGTAGATTTTAATAATGCTCTCATCGCTGGCAGAGGAAGTATCTGATATATAATATCATTTTGTGTTTTCTTAAGACCAGCTAAATTGTCAGGAATGATATTGAAAGTATTTCTCATTTTATACCATTCAGCAGTGTCAGTATCTAACCGGCATGTATGGATACTGCAATATTAAAGGAAAAAAAAATATTTGTAAAAATAAAAAAAATTCCGACCGACCGACCCTACTTTTTTTCAGCATGAAAGCGGAAACAAACCATTATTTTTTTTTAGACCTTACCTAAGATCAATTATAGAAGAAACCTTTTTTAGTTATTAACAATGACTTCTATTATTTGTTAAAAAAATACTTCTCATGTTTTTTATTTTAAACATAATATTAATTAGAAATATCGTCTGTGGTCAATCATAAAACAGACCCTTTTTCATTATTTAAATTTACCACCATTACACGTATTTAATTAATTAATCATTTTTTTAAAACATTATCAGAAGAATTTGCCGGAAATATTTTCTAATAAAAAATTGACTCAAGGTCAATAATTGAGCAGACTATATTTCACCTGTTATAAATTTCCTTTGTTGTCTGACACCCTTGCCTGTGCACCATTCCCAATTAGCTAAAATCAGTCACCCATTGAAAATTCGTCCGTCGTCGTGCTTCAGTTCATCGTGCGTTAAATTTGAACATTTTCAGCTTCTTCTTTAAAACTACACGGATTATCTTTCCCAAATGTGGTGTCTAAAATCTATAGGGAAAGGGGAATATAAATTGTGAAATTCATTACCTATGATTATGATGCCCACGATTCCTTCTATCAAAATTTTGAAATTCATGGTCCCTTGGTCAGGGGTTCAGTCCCATAGTGTGGGACCAATACGGCTGTATTTAAGGAATTTGAGTATTTTGAAGTGATAATTGTGGTCGGGGCAGGATCAAATATATTTAAAAACTTTTTATTTACACTTTGACATCATGCAGCAAATTATGTGCATGATTTCAGTGGTCAAGGAGAAATCTTGGGATTTTTTTTTATACCATTGAATGAACATTGTTTGAAACCTGAGCTATTTATCAATACTGTAATTCCTTATCTTACGCGAGTACTTAATTTCGCGATTCCGCTGTTTTGCATCAAAACGCGAGAATATAAAATCGCGAGCATCAATTTGTTGTTATGATTTCATATAGCTCAAAATTGTCTGAAAAATAAAAGCGAGATTGTAAAATCCGCGAGGACAGCTTCTCGCGATTTTACGCGGAAATTAATTCCTCGCGTTTAATAAGGAATTTACAGTATCGAATGATTTAAGAAAATGTACTGCATAAATATCTTGGGACAAATTATAGTAGGTGACATAGAGATGACTTATGTATAAAGAGTGTGTTGATGAAAAGTTGCTGCATTATACTTTGATGACTATCCAGGCCCATGGACCTCTTCTTTCAGATATTAAGTTTTTTTATACAACTCTCTGCTTGTCTGAGATTTACGGAGACAGCCGAGCGTCTGGTTGAACGATACTAGAGTTCAATATTCTGGATACCGCGGGAGTATGACTCCCGACATCTCATGTTATGCAAGTTGTATATGTGTACATTAAATCTTTCTGTCACAAATACCTTATTCTTAATTTTATTTCCATGAATTAGAGTATTTATCTAATCAGACCACTGCTCCTTGCATTAGACAAGATTCGCCATTACGTAACTACAGCCACCAGTTTACTCTTCGCGTGGTCATAGCTGTTTCACAAATACCTCATTCTTAATTGTTCTGTGTACACCTTACCATAGATGGTGTTATGTGAATAGTTTTGGAAATCACAAATATTTAATTTGCATTTTAGAGTGCCTAGCGAAGAAGAAGGATACCCTAAGGTGCTTCAAGTATGATCTGCAGTGGGTTACAGGTAGGCATGAATTGTTAATTTATCCTGGCAGTATTTATATTATGGTGTGTTTGTGCTAATTTAGGCTCAAGTTTAAATTATTGTTAAGTTACTCATTTTCTAGCTATTAAGTCTATGATTTACAAATAGGCTAGATTTTGGATATGTTCACATGCTGTATTTCAGATCAATTTTATAGTTGTCAGATTTATCAGAAAATGATTCCTTTATTTGTCCATTGGACTTCAACATTTTTAAAAATGTTTCAGGTATCAAATTGTTTTGTTATTTCATAGAATATATATTTTATCAAATTCGATCATTTTATGTTTATTGGTGGCAGTATATGACATCAGAAGTGACGCTATATGTAGAATTTAATCAAAATCAGTCAAATATATGCATACCATGTAAGGAAACCCAGCATATCTTGTTCCATGCTAAGTCCTGTCCATAATTAACAATTAAAAATTATATAAACAAACACCTTTAGATTATAAATGATATGATTAAAATTTAACTTTGCAAACATCTTATCCAACAATCAATCGAGTTGATATTGAACATTAAAAACATTAAATTGGTGTCAGTAATTACATGATTGTATGCATAAGACTTTATAATTTTATTTAAAACTATAAATTTGATCTACATCATCAAAGAGATCTTGGAAACCAATATATAAGTTAGTTAGATATGCAGCGAGGGCACCGATGGAAAGACTATAACTTGCACAACAAAAATACCAAAAAAAGAAAACTGTTACAATGTATTATCATTTGTGGCCGAAAATCTGCTTTTATTCAATGCATGCATACAAATGTAAAAATTCAGGGTGTGAAATGTACACGGCATCAAAGAATCAGTCATGCACACAGCTGGTCAGGTAACTAGCCTGAAACTGCAGATTATCAAAATATTCAATGCTAAAACAGACAACTCATCCTCTATAGAAAAAGGCTATTCTCTCATGCTAAGTTATTCAGGTTGTAGTGCTGTCCTCTTTAGTGCATGCAGACTTCGTTTTTCTAAAGGAGTTAAAATCTGGTTATTGAAATGGTGAAAATTTAAAGGAAAAATCTGGTTGTTGAAATGTGGGAAATTGGTTGGTGATTAGGAGGGTGGGCAGCTGCCAAAAGGGTACCCCGTTTGTATGGATAACTCCCCCAACAGTTTTCAGGATAGGAAGTTTTGTTTTGCAGATCAGTTGTACATATATCAGAGATGTGCATATTAATTGGATATTCATTTTAGATAATTTATGCAAAAAAGTACTAGCTGTTGAACTTAATTTTTTTTTTATTAATTCTTTTTTTGCATATTCTTGGCATTTCTTGCATATTACCCCTGTTATACAGATAACTCCCCCTACAGTTTTCAAGAAAGGACAATTTTTTTGCGAATGAATTGTACATACATGTACATCTGAGGTGTGCATATTAGTTGGATTTTGAATTTTGACAATTGATAAAAAAAAATCCCAGCTGTGAACTTAGTCATTTTTTACAAAATGTGAAGTACCCCAATTCTCTGGATAGGTAGTGTTTATTAATTCAGGGTTTTATAAATGGATTATGGATATTGTTCATACAAAATAAAACCCTGTTTGCTGTCACATTGACATTCACATTTTCTCTTGTCTGTTGTTTGTAATGGTTCCATTATTCTGTTAAGATAAACTGCCACACAGAAATATCTCTATCTTCAGATATTCTCCATGAGGATGATAAAACTGCAGATTCAGTTGCTGCACCAGTGAATGATGCTCCCATCAGAATGGACCATCTTGATGAGATGCCTGTTGGTGGAGATCATGGTAGGTACTTTATGAATTTGAAGTGCGTAATTTATATACTAGAATATTGTGTCTCCTCTTCAAAGGAGAGACATTGTTTTTTATGAATTTTCCTTTTCTTCTTATTCTTCATCCAATGCAAGTTGTTTGTAGGCCATAACTTGAGAGCCCTTTGAGGTCAGAATTTGAAACAGATACGTAGAATTAAGACAAGGTGCGGAGCACCAACATTTCTGCCCTTGATCCTGAAAGTCAAGTTCTTAAAAAAAAAAAAAAGGTTCAACCATGGCAACCTTTTGACATAAAGACTTGAAATATACAACAAGGAAAGGTGACGTCAAAGCAAGGTGCTTGTGACCTTGAAATGTTGACCTTAACCTTTCTTAATCAAGGTCAAATTAGAAGAAAAAAAAACCTGTATCAACCTTAAAACTTGAAACTTATAGCTTGGAAAGATGAATTTGAAGAGAGGCTCAGAGTCCAAAAAAGTTGACCTTAATCTTAAAAAAAAAATAATACCCACAAGTTGAACTTATCATAGTATGTGTTGATTGAAGCTAATAACCACATAAACAGAAGTGATGAAAACTTTATATAGATTGTTTAAAAGAAGTTAAATACTTCATGTGTCTTGCATTTCAGAAAATGTTGTGGAAGATTTTGTGAATGATGATGGTGTGGACATTCTGGGGACAAGGAAGAGAGCAAAGACAAGTAAGTCATGTTTGAAGGAAAAGATTGATTGAAAATCACAATCTATATTGGTGGAATGCCCAGTAAGTTCTCCTTAGGGGAGTCCTTGAGTTTTTCAGACACTGAAAAAGGAAAGAAAATCTTTTTCATTGCATTAAATAAAAAGGAACTATTTTTCATTGCAAAGGGACTTTGCATATCTCCAAATGGGTATGGCTTAAATATAGGAACTTCAAAGGCAGAATGACTAAAAAAATTGGAACAGTTAAGCACTCATATGTCTACCAACATTGCGTTAAATAGAAGCCTTCCAACATACAGATGCCAGCATAAAACCATTGATATTTTTTCTTTCGATAGGCACAAGACGAAAATTGTCAAAAGATGAGGAAGACGAGCTGAGAAAATATTTTTCAATTTATTTTGATTAAACGACAAGAAGAACCTGCCCGACTCGGAAAGAATGTCTTGAAGCTATATCAAAAAGTCAAAGGTGTGGAGGATCTTTACACAAGCGTGGATGGGAAACTATAAAAAAGAAAATGAACAATTGGATAAAGAAAATGTAAAATATTTCAGAAAGTAACAATGGAATTATTAATTCACTTAAGTTGGGTCCCTACTCGAGTGACGTCATCACTGATAGTTCTGTATGCACTTTTTTAAAAACATGTAATATCATTACCAATTAAGCACAGTATTATTGTATAGACCTTGAATCAATAATATTGCATTAGTAGCGAACCAATGTGTAATTTTCTGCAGGTTTAGAAGGTTTTGATTTCTAACCATTATACGCTTCATAATATCGTATTTTATACATGCATAGCTACATTTTCACACAGATTTTAGAATTACCGGTATACTTATCTTTTCACACGTCTTTCTCTTAAAAACAAAGACATATACTATATTTCAAAGCATACAAATTGATTGACTGTGAGAATGTTGGAAGAAAAAAAAATTAATGACATTTTCCCAGGGTCAACTTGATTGAGTGAACTGGGGGTATAGATGTTCTAGAGGTTGTAGAAAGAAAATAAGCATGTTAACCCATATATTTTTTAAATTTCTGGGTGCAACGTACTTTAATCAATAATTCTTAAGAAATTAAATTGCCAAAAAATGTTAAGATATTTCCAATTTTGCATTAATTTTTATTTTCTTATTTGGTATAATTTCCCTATGAATGTCTTTTTGTTCATTAATAAAAATAACCACTAAAATGTGTTCCTTACATAATACTTGATTTTAAAATTCATATTAAAAAGTTATTCTACTTAAAAATGTACTTAAAACCTAAAATAAAATAGAAATTGACCGGAAACGTGTTATGAAAAGGGTGGTACACATAATGAGGAGATTCTGGTAAGAAAGTAAGTAGGTAAGATATGACTTTTATTGATTTAATAGTCTCATAAGGTGTCAAACTAATTATTTCAATGAAAAAAACATCACATTAACAAAAAAAAAAAATTGCGAAATAGGGACCCACCTTAAAGTGATTTAGAAAGGGAAAATTTTAATTACCTCTGTTCATATTCAGTACAATAAAGGTTTCCCTACATTATGGAAAAAGAAGCCATTTGTTCTATGCAAATATGAATCAAATGTATAAAAGTAGATGTCCCTGATGCAATTCGATTTTAATGTTGCTTACTAAGGAAAAACTTAACTTTCCTCTTCATGTATTCCCTTTGAATTCAATGAAATTTTGCATAGTTATCAGTATGAAAAGAGATGATGTATTTTGTATATAGATTTTTAAAAATTAGATGGAAAAGATCTATCAAATTGATCCAGAGTCCTGTTTAGCTGAGTGGTTTAGGCAATTTTTATACACCAACTAAGGACAAGGTCACTGACGCATATGTTATTATATAGTTGAAATAGACTAGAAATGAAAAGAACATACTTTATTTTCACACAGTATAAAAGCTTTACTGCTCCAATAATCAACCAAAGAGAGCAATGTATGTGAATTGTACGTAAGTGTATTCTTGAGCATTGTAAAGGCAAATTATTCCTTCAAATGTAACTCTCTGGCATATAATGTAATTATAAATAATATACTGTGTACATTGATAATTTTTCTGAAGTCTTTCTACAGTTAAATTTGAATATGAAAAGAAAATTGGAAACTCAAGAATTCAGAAGCATCAAAGATATAATGTGTCCATTATGGTAAATTGTGAAACAAATTAAGTCTAATATTTCTTAACTGGATCTGTCAAGTTAGAGGTCAATTTATACCATCTCCTTTAAGCAGATTGCCTTTTTTTTAAAATCATTTTTCATGTTATGCTTGTTTTATTGTTTGAAAATTGACAAATTATTGAATTAGATTTAATTGAAATAGGAAGTTGTTGCCTCCTTGATTTTTTTTATACAAAGATGTATTATTTGGAATGTAATCAAGTCTAGGAAAAAATGCATAATATAAACATAGTTGTACTTGAGCTTTTTTAAATTCTTCAAGTTTAACAGTTGTGGTTACAATGCAATATAATAGTTTAAACATTGAAGGTTTACAGTATGTAAGTATGCTACATTTCTGTTCAATAATACATCTTACAAATTTACTTTGTGGTTGGCTAGGTTGCTGTGCTTGAATTTCTGTTGTAAATAAACTTAATAAACTGCAACTGACTCGTGTCTGTTGGTTGTCAAGGTTACCTGATGCATCAAACATAGTCCAGAGGCGTGTTCAACAACGCAAGCGCTCGCGAACGCTCGCCAAATGTCCCCATACGCGCAACACAAACTTTGGCGAGCGCTCGCTCTGCTGAACAGGCATCAGATGGATGTGGCAATTTATTTTTAGATATGTTTGTGCACTTAGTGCTCAGAAAATATTGTACTTCTTGTGTAGCTAAATCATCGTATTGACCTAAAAACAGTAACTATTTTATATTGTTCACTTGCAAGTGAACACCATAATTATTAACGCGACATATTTACCTGTTAGTTGCGACATGATGAAAATTGCATGTCAATTAAATTGCATCATTTCATTTACTGATTTAAAACATATCTGATACTAATCTGTGAGTTTTCAGTGATAGCATTAGCTTGCTTTAATGATTTACAGTCTGTACATTAGAGGACATGCAACCCTTGTAATATATTAGTTTATAGATTATGTGGAGAGTGGTCCAGTAAATGGAAAACAGCAGATAATGCCAGTCGGACCATCCATATATTAAGTGGACACTGGTCTACATACAGTATCATGTGGATAAAAGTACATATTTTATAAGGCA
This sequence comes from Magallana ariakensis, assembly GCA_020458035.1. Lineage (NCBI taxonomy): Eukaryota > Metazoa > Mollusca > Bivalvia > Ostreida > Ostreidae > Magallana > Magallana ariakensis. The sequence goes on along the minus strand of CM035811.1, from coordinate 30,847,334 downwards.
AACAGTTTATGTATTTTGTAGAAACTAGTCCATATATTCATTAGATACAGATATTGTGAGGCAAAGGATCCATACTTTATGGAAACTAATTCAGGCAATCCATGTAGTATGTGGAAACTGGTCCACAAACAGTATTATATGGAAAAAGGAAAGGTATTGTGAGGCGAGAAGTCCATGTATTACATGGAAACCGGTCCTTAGTCAATATACATGTATATTTGAAATTGTGAGGCAAACAGTCAACGTATTATGGTGAACTAGCCCATATATTTTTTTTGAATACAGATATTGTGAGGCAATAGTCCATGTATTATCTGGAACTAGTCCATATATTTTTTGAATACAGATATTGTGAGGCAAGCAGTCCATGTATTACGTAGAAACAAGTCCGTATATTTTTGGATACAAATATTGTGAGGCAAGAAATCCATGTATTACGTGGAAACTGGTCCATATATATTTGAAATTGTGAGGCAAGAAGTCCATGCATTACGTAGAAACTAGTCCGTATTTTTTTGGATACAAATATTGTGAGGCAAGATGTCCATGTATTACGTGGAAACTGGTCCATATATATATTTGTCCCCCGCCGCAACGCGGAGCGGGGACATAGAAATGCCGGGCGTCCGTCCGTGGGTCCGTGTGTCTGTGGGTCTGTGTGTCCGTGCGTCCGTCCGTCACACTTTTTTGTAAGCGCTCTCATGCCTACAAATTTTGACAGATTTTCATTACATTTATACCAAATGTTTATACACCTATTACCTTGGTCAAGTTCGAAAATCGGCATTGGTCGATACTTTTTGTTGGAGTTATGGGACTCTGACCACAATAATGACTCCGTTTTATCCAAAAATTGACCTTGTAAGCGCTCTCATGCCTACAAATTTTGACGGATTTTCATTAAATTTATACCAAATGTTTATACACCTATTACCTTGGTCAAGTTCGAAAATCGGCATTGGTCGATACTTTTTGCTGGAGTTATGGGACTCTGACCACAATAATGACTCCGTTTTATCCAAAATTGACCTTGTAAGCGCTCTCATGCCTACAAATTTTGATGGATTTACATGAAATTAATACCAAATGTTTATACCACTAATACCTTGGTTAAGTTCTTAAATCAGCCTTGGTCGCGTCCCCACGAACCTGTAAAATTTAAGCAATCCACGAAAATTGGCCCCCACGAAATTTAATGATTCCACAGTACAGTATACTAGTATACTGCTTGAACGGCGGGGGACCCAGGAATTCTATTCTTGTTGAAATTGTGAGGCAAGCAGTCCATGTATAACGTAGAAACTAGTCCGTATATTTTTGGATACAAATATTGTGAGGCAAAAAGTCCATCTATTACGTGGAAACTTGTCCATATATATTTGAAATTGTGAGGCAAGAAGTCCATGTATTACGTAGAAAGAAGTCTATATTTTTGGTTACAAATATTGTGAGGCAAGATGTCCATGTATTACGTGGAAACTGTTCCATATATATTTGAAATTGTGAGGCAAGCAGTCCATGTATTATGTGGAAACTAGTCTGTATATTTTTGGGATACAAATATTGTGAGGCAAGTGGTTTTTTGGAAAACGGTTCTCGTAAGGCACGCAGTCCATGTATTGTGTGGACACTGGTCTACATATTATATATACACACACTCCCACACTAATGAATTCTGTTTGTATAAGTCTATGTAATTGACACCTTACCCTTTTGAGTTTTACAAACAGCTTGAAATCGTTGGTAAAATATTAGTATTTGAAGATTTCTTCAATCAGGAACAATTAATTGGATGAATGTAAGTTTGAGTCATTTCTAAGTTTCAACAGGACAACTCTTGTGCCTGAGTTCAGTTATTTTTTGTCATTAATTATCAAATACTGGTGGTGTATGTTGGGAAATTTTGTGTTATTTTCCTAAAATAAACCTTTTGCTTGAATAGAATTTTCTGTAAATCACTATAATGTCTTAAATTTAATTCAATAAAAGTTGTAAATGCTTGTAAATAACTTTAGAGGCTGTTAAAAGAAAATTATATTACTGTGTTACTTGATGACAAGTAGTATTTTCATTTCCAACCAAAAAAAAATTATACATCCATATATTGGATAGTAAAACTGGACACTAAGTTTTTCAAATATATAACATTGTACACTGAGGCTAAGGACAACATTAATGATATGAACCCTTTGAAACGCAGCAAAACTGTTTTCTACTCTGTATCAGCCCGAGGGCTTTCATACTTGCCGTTGCAAGTATATTGCAATGAAAACTACTCATATGTTATAAATATAAATTTTAAGTAATTTATCCTTGCATTTGGTGAAAATGGGTCCATAGAATGTTGCAGATTTTGTGAGAAAACATTCGATGTTGGCAGACATTCAATGACATATTTCATGTGTAAATGTATCCAAATTTTGTGTGGAAATGCGTCTATATATTATGTGGAAATGTGTCCAAATTTTGTGTGGAAATGCGTCTATATATTATGAGGAAATGTTGTCCCTTTATTATGTGGAAGTGTGTCCAAATATTGTGTGGAAATATTGCGTCTATATATTATGTGGAAATGTGTCCAAATGTTGTGTGGAAATGCATCTATATATTATGTGGATATGTTTCAATGTCATTATGTTATACATGTATGAGATGAAAGGCCCATGTATTATGTAGAAAGTATTTATCATTTATGAGTGGAGCAGTGCATCAATTCAGGTTACTGATTTATAATTTGATTCTGGTTGCAACACACATTTTGAATCACTGAAAAATTAGTTTATTATCGTAATGCTTGTGTTGTATTTAAATTGCAAACTGCCCCAACCCAGGTTATACCGTATAACTTGGGTAGCTCCATAAATACATGTATATATATGTGTGTGTGTGTTAAAAATTTGTGCTTTCATAATGTGTGATTGAATGTTTTATGTGCTTTTTAATACTATAGATCTTGAAAGCAGTATATGATATCCATATTTTTATAAATTGCTAATAAAAATCAAAAGTTTACATTACTTATGACCGTTGTTTATTAGTATTTGAAATATTGGAAAACTCATAAAACTTAAAGTAGAGAAACTCACAACATTTGGATAATCAAAAAACTCATAACCAACAATTTTGAGAAATTTTCTGGAAGCTCGTAAGTTTGGGTAGAAATTAAGCTCATAGTACAAAAAGCCCAGAAGTGATGTATGTTGGTCTGTCCGTCCGTAACAAACATTTCTGTCGCATTTATCTCAGCAACTATTTATTGCAGATGCTTGAAATTTTTACAGTGTTTGTTAAGGCATGCCATATCGTGGGATATATTTTTGTACAAATCGGACGTCAACTTCCTGTTAAATGACGACTTTGCTTATTTTTTAACCAACATTTTCAAACAAATTTTCGTCAAAGATTTCTCAGCAACTATTTATCGCAGATGCTTGAAATTTTTACACAGTATTTGTATAGGCATGCCATATCGTTTGATGTATTTTTGTACCAATCGGACGTCAACTTCCTGTTAAATGAGTACTTTGTTTATTTTACGCCAAAATTTTCAAACAAATTTCCGTCAAAGATTTCTCAGCAGCTATTTATCGCAGATGCTTGAAATTTTAACACACTATTTGTTTTAGGCATGCCATATTGTGGGATATATTTCTGTACCAATCGGATGCCAGCTTTCTGTTAAATGTCGACTTTGCTTATTTTGCATATTCACATCAGAGCGGGGGTATCACTAGTGAGCATTGGCTCACAGATATCTTGTTTGTAAATGCTATTTTTTAGTTAATCGGAACAAATTTAATTTATATTGTTATAAAAAAGTTGTATATTTATAAAAAGAAATCGAAAGGGAGATTGTCATTACACTCAACATTGGATATTTTGTTGTCGTCAATCTTTCCTGTTGTGTCTGCATGCCCAGGGAATCTGAGAGAACACCACACGAATCCATTATTTAGTGTTGTAATTGTTGTATACTACATATCTTGGTTTTTCCTTAATTGTGCGGTATTCTAAAAATCATATAAAATATTTTTATTCCAAAAAATAAATAAAGACATTTTAATTTAAAAGGTAACTATGTTTTTAAGAAAAGTATATCAATGAAGAAAGAACAAATAACCTACATGTTTATACTTGTTTATGTAATCCAAACATGTTACAGATGCAAAAATCCTTATACATTCTGACGTCAGTTGAAATTATCAACCCTGTTTCAAATATTTAAAACGCCGGGAAATATTTTATGTACAAAAGCATCATTACAAAGTAAGATTACAAAATATTTTTGTTGAAAAGGCAAAAAAACACATTTTTTGTTGATGATGTTCTTCAAATTAATAAAGATAATACTAAAATCAAAACACTACAACATTGCTAGTAGGACAACTAAGCAAAATCACCAAGCAAAAAAACTAGAGAAAGCCATTGTTCTATCATCAAAAAAAAAAACCCAAAGTAAGTCAACGGCATGATACCTACGTAAATATTTGTATATATTTTGAATTTTCTGATTACAGGGTTTTGTAAAAATATCAACGTTCGTACTCAGACATATACATAAATATACTCCATTAATTCCAAATCGAAACATATTTTTTCTTTGGTAATTTCATACTAATCGTATTAAAAAACAAAACAAAACAAACAAACCCGAAAAAAATATTAAAATCTCGTCATTTTATAATTCACATATAGTAATATTGATATTTAGTTATTGTTAGGTCAAGTTAATATATTCATACTGCATTAGTCATTATACCTACATATTTAAAAGTGCACAATACAGAATTTTGGCATTTATTTTGATAGCGCTTCAGTGTTTATTTAACTAAGGTGAACTTTATAAAGATGTGTAACAAATATCGTCATAATGGTAGAAGCTATAATGGTGAAGCTTGCTAGGCTAGTGAAATCTAGACCAAAAAAAAAAACAACAAGAACGAAAAAAAAATACGCGATTTCTTTGGTGTCTTAAGAGTTTTCCCTTCAAAGAGCTGCAGTGCATTAAATCCAATTACCTTTACAGAAGCTGAGCTTAGATTGTGCGACGTCACCCGATTTCAGGAAGTTATTGTTAATCAGCGTTTATTTGCATGGTCACATCGCGAATATTTCTCGCCACGAATCAGCCTGTGTCGCTTTGTTGCTATATATATGAAGGGTGTAGATAATAATGGTCTCCAACAAGATTATCTCCAAGAAATTGTGAAATATAGTCGTCGTGAATAAAAGTTGGTTTACTGTATTGCATGAATAAACCCTTCCAGAACATCAAAGATACCATCTGAACAGAACCTAAATGTGAAACTATTTTTTTAATGTAACCTCTACGGATAAAATGACATTCCCAGACTTAAGTTGGGATGGTATGGGGGGGAGGGGGTAAAATCCCAGTTTGAACCGCCTTCCCGTATACAGCCGTTACTGTCTAACTCAGTGAAATCTATGCAGTGGAGTTAAATAAAAGCATATAAAACTACACAAGATTATTATATCGGTGAAATACATAAAATAAAATGCAGACAATGGTTTCAGGCTGTTAATTGAAAAAAAATGATAATAGTATGTTGCATCAGTCAGATTGGTTTTTGGTAGAATACACTTTCCTCGAAAGTCACTTATTATTTAGTACAAAAGCACGCTGTTTGTTTAACTCTACCTCTCACACCCTAAGAAAAGAATCAGTCTTGACAATGCGGAACACGTGTGTATGCCATCTAATCACTCAAATGCCTCAGTGCCCTTTTTGTGATTGAGTTATGAAAATACGTCATGTGATATTGACTGATTTAATGTACATTTCCTTATTTTAATCTCATGTGAAACATTGAAGTTCATTGGTTTAGACGTAGTTGATAATCCGTTCTATTACCCTCAGCGTTGGCAACGGGTAACACAACGAATTGTTGCATCGCGTAAATTATGCGAGTACGGTTCGCCGTAGAATTCACATCATTTCTATATAAAAGCAGTAACATTTTCTCTAAAATTACGACATTCAGTATAATAAAATAAATAGTTCCTGTTTGGGAGCGGAGGTTGACAATGGTTTTCGAGGGGTGTCAATTTTAACTGTTACCCTCCAAAACAGGCACTTTTTATATATTGTCAATCAATTTGGGTATCATAAAATACTTTGAAGGGTAGTGACGAAAGGGAACGAGAGAAACAAATGTTCAATAGCTTTAATTTGAAGGTACCACTTAGTGCCTAGAATTTCACACAAGGTCAACCCAACATTTCTCAGTTCTAAAAAAAAAATAAATCTAAAAATAAAATTAAACTAGATGCAATCCCGTTGCGAGCAACAAGCGGGTCTTCCGTCCAGTTTTTAATATTAAACTGTCCATATTTTTACCAATTAAGGATCTCAATGTTGAAGGCGGGCTCTTTTTTACGATAAAACTTCTAATATATAGAAAACAGAATTTATTCTCCTCTTTAAAACGGAAGTCATTTTTTATAAATTAAACGCAGCGTTGCTTCCAAAATGTTTAACACATTCCAAATTGTTTTTTAGAGAAGAAATGTAACCCCTTTACATCCTTCTTTAAGGAACTGGCCCCTAAATCTTAGTATTTAAAAAAAAATCGGTATTTTCAACATGATTAGTTCTATACAAGTTTTAACAAAAATTTTCTTTGTTTTGAGATAATTAGTACATTCAATTTAAGGGCCCAACTACGTAACTCCCTAATGGGAGACGCTTTGACAAAGCGACGAAGCATCCAAGTTTCAAGATACTGGCACTAAATATCTCTTATTACGTAAGAGGTCATCATTTTGGAAGGCCAAACAGTTGTTAAACATCAAGTAGACATGTTTGGTTCATAATGGCTAACAAATTTTCAATCATTTTTTATTATATTTAGAAAAGTCTTCTGGCCCCTATTTGTCTAATTTAAAGGGAATGTACCCACAATCTTGATATCAATAAAAAGATCTTGTTATTTGCAAAACTTCTGTTCTATATATCTTCTTAGATTATCTAACAAAACAAAATAATAAATAGTTTCATGTCAAAATTTTGCAGAATTTTCGTTCTCACTTTAGAGTCAAGCGAGCTCCGACGTAATATCTTAATCTTGATATCATTTAAAATATATTGCGATTCTACATGACTGTTGTGCTATGTGTCTTCACAGATTATTTCATTTAAAATAAAATTTAAAAAGCAAATGTCAAAATTTTGCCGAAATATGCGTTTCAAATTCAAATTCGACGTATTAAAAAATAATGTTGAATTTCAGCTGATCCCTATTCAATCTTTTAAATTATCCATGGGTATCCTGAATCGTTTCAAAAAAGTCAGCTGTGCTAAATGAGTCACTCAAATTATAAATCTCGTTTATAAAACGAAACTTAAACTGATGTAATCAAAAATTTCAGCGAAAATATTTCAATTTTAGACCATTTACAATCATCTGTGAAAGTGAAAATAAATCGGTGATATTGTTTTTTTTTAAAGCGCTGTAGTTGTACGGAAACAATACCGAAACAATAAGGTTGTCCGTTGGAAGAAAGTTGTTAAAGATCATAGTTTCTTTTAGAACAGTTTATTCAATAAAAAGCTAACCGAGTGCTTCCCTACTTCTGTTAACACTTTGGCAAATCCATTGTAGAAGCCACCACCTCCCTCCACCTCTTCCCTTGCTACATCGCGGGGAGCTTTGAGTTGATTGTGTTCGCTGTTCACGCGATTTATTTCCTGCTCTCTCTTTTCTTTTTCCTCTGCATATCGGCGTATAATTTCTTCAATCTCTTTTTCAAGCTTTTCTTTACGCTCCTTTTCGATTTCCTCTTCTCTCTGTTTCAGTATCTTCTCGGCCTGTAGATACATTTCATTAGTGTAATTATCTCCATTATTTTCAGAAATATTATCATCAATCATCTTGAGAAGAGATTTAGCTTGTTTTTTTCGATTGCACCAATTTGCCAAGTTGTTGAAGGCAATGCAGCGGTTCTTACACTTTCCAATTATTGTCTGAAGATTTCCTGGTACCTTTTCAAGGTATTGTTCGAATGATATTTTTTCACGATCCAAGACCTCTTTTCCCGTAAAAACAATGATCATAAAACGATATACATCGTTTCCGAAGAAATTAACGAAACGTTCGATGGTTTTCTCATCTTCATCGGTAAATCGCGGAAGTGCAAGTACAAGTAGAAAACAGTGCGGCCCAGGTGATGTCAATCCAATACACTTATAAATCTCCCTAAGCACGACTTCGTTAGAGCTGTTTGTGTCGAAAAGGCCAGGGGTATCAGCTACAAGAATATCGCGTCCAGATATGGTTGCATGTCTGCTGATACATTGAGACGTTAAAGACGAACCGGAAGCTGCAGCCTCAAAAACCTTTTTATTCAGTATTGTATTACCAGTAGAACTTTTTCCACTTCCTGATTTGCCAAGAAGAACAACGCGAACTTCATTCTTGATATTCGTTTTACCAGACGCTGAAAATTAAAATTAAAAACACCCACGATATCATCAGAAAATAATATTTAAAAAAAGCATTCAAGAAGTGTCTGTAATTTGAATTTTATTACAAATGATCGACAATTATTGTAAAAAATAATATTCAATAATAGCTTTATGATGAGGTAAATGCATGGTTTTATAGACTTAATGAGAGTATATCGACCGAGGACAAAGTCCAAAGTCGAAAAACACTAATCAGGTCTATAAAATCATGGATTGTTCGATATCAAAAGGCAATAAATGTTTTATTGTAATAAATCATAAACTTATCTCCATTTCATAATTGATTTCGCTATAACATGTATGACATCACAATGTCGCACGTGCCAAAACCAGTATTTTGTCATGAAAATCTATTTTAAGTATAGTCCATATTTTTTTTATTTTTAGTATAGTGAGGTCTATAACAGAATGTATAGCACGGTCATGTGACAGCAATGACCAATCGTGCTTTGGAAAAATACGATATTATATTATATTAATAATAATTATAGGTTAAAAAAAACTTGATTACTCAACATATCCGTTGTTCTTTCCTTGATAGATTTGTTTTGCAGAAATAGGTTATTAATAATCTTTCCTTTTTTGTTTTATTTGAATAAATTGTACCAACATACAAAATCGGATGAAAAAAAATGCGAAAATAAAGGGATGTACGGTAGTTGATGATATATATCGGATACCATCCGATTGGCACTCAATAAAAACACATGCTGCCATGTTCACTCAGTTTAGTTTTCACACTCCTTAACATCACATCCGGTTTCAAAAGTACAAATAATAGAGGCCAGGATAATTACGGATTACGATATTACAACATCCAACATCAAGCAGTAATCAAGAGAGCGACCGAATTCAATCTGCGCCTCAACTTTGACAAATGCAGAGTTTGCAAGACATCAGTACCTTTCATAAGATATATTATCAGTTCTAAAGGCATCAGCCCTGATCCTGAAAAAAAACAAGAGGCAAATAGGCCTTGACGGTCACCTGAGTAGCATAACTCATACACAAACTTGTCAAGGAGTCTCATATATGCATTTAATTAAGTTTTATTCTGGAATAGAAAATTTTTTTAATTTGTAATGACGACCACCTCCCTGCTTGAAATCTTTCAAAAAGGACTATTAAACCTATAATTTTAGCGAAAAACTTAAAGATCATAAAGGAGTGCATGACCTGATATTGAAAAGGTGCAAGACTCTGATAGAAAATAATTTAATAATAATAACAAGGTGGCTATTATTCATGTTTTATCTAAAACAACCTCCCATCCCCCATCCCCCCGGGTCAGACAGAAACTCCATTAGGAAGAAGCAAGGAAAAACAAGATGTAATTATAATCGGGGTGATTATAAAGTCTCCCAAACGAACGAGGCTATCATACAGAGTAGGGATGACCCACAAAGTTTCATGATGTTTCCAGGGGTCCTTTACTATATATCAGGTGAACTAACATGACCCAAGGAACAAGAATATATATGGTTTAGGGGTGGGGATATTAACCGTTTTCAAGATATCTGGGCACTACCTGTTTGAGGGGGGTCAGGACCACCCCCAGGGCCCATGACCTACATACCATAAAATCCCCCTTTGACACAAGGAACAAGAATATATATGGTTTAGGGGTGGGGATCTCAACCGTTTTCAAGTTATTTGCGCACTTTCTGTTTGAGGGGGGGTCAGGACCATCCCCAGGGTCCATGACCTACATACCATTTGATGCCCCTTTACACAAGGAACAAGAATATATATGGTTTAGAGGTGGGGTTCTTAATTATTTTCAAGATATTTGGGCCCTTCCTGCTTGAGGGGGGTCAGGACCACCCCCAGGGCCCATGACCTACATACCATTTGATGGCCCTTAACACAAGGAACAAGAATATATATGGTTTAGGGGTGGGGATCTCAACCGTTTTCAAGATATTTGGGCCCTTCCTGTTTGAGGGGGGTCAGAACCACCCCCAGGGGCCATGACCTACATACCATTTGATGGCTCTTAACACAATGAAAAGAATATATATGGTTTAGGGGTGGGGACCTCAACCGTTTTCAAGATATTTGTGCGCTTCCTGTTTGAGAGGGGGTCAGGACCAGCCCCAGGGCCCATGAACTTCATACCATTTGATGGCCCTTAACACATGGAACAAGAATATATATGGTTTAGGGGTGGGGATATTAACCGTTTCAAGATATTTTGGCACTTCCTCACATGTGTGGGAGTAGAGAAGAAGATTATTGAAAATTTGGTTGTTTTTTGCATATTTGGCCCCACCTGTGGCACCCTGGGGGTGGTAGAGCCACCAATTTCACAATTTACATTCCTCTTACCATAGAGATGCTTCACACCAAAAATGGGAACAATTGGCCTTGTAGTTTTTAAGAAGAAGTTAAAAATGTAAATTGTAAACGCACGACGCACGTCGCACGAAAACAGATAGCAAGTTTACTCAGGTGACCTAAATATCAAGCAGAGTGCAAGACGACAACACCTACGAACATGGATGCTAAGCGAATATTTTAAAACTAGTGCAATACCTTAGCAAATTTATTCCGAATATGAGCGAAATAGACGCGCGTCTTAGACAACTTCCGGAAAAATAAACACAAAGAGAGTTTTCGACAAACTCAAAACCTTCTTTACGAGCGCTCCAGTTCTTGGACACTTCGATGTAAAAAAGCTAACAGAAATACAATGCGATGCCTCAAAAGCTGGACCAGGGACAATCTTAATGCAGGAAGGCCGTATCATTGCGTACTCATCTCGGGCGCTCACAGATACAGAAAAACGATACGCTTTAAAAAAAAATGCTCTCAGTTGTACATGGAGCATCCAAGTTTCATTGCTACCTATTTGGCAAGCCAGTCACTGTCTACAATGATCACAAACCACTAGAGCAGATTTTCAAAAAGCCCATTTTGTCCGTGCCCATGAGACCTCAGAAAATGCTACTCAATCTACAGTGGAATGATTCTACCTTCAGAAATCGGAAAGGCAAGGGCATGGCATCAGCCGATGCGTTATCTAGGGCATACTAACCGAACAATAAACCAAATATTGAGGTAGCTGATGTTAAAGCTTTCGACTTATTATCTGTCAGCAGGGTGAGAAAAGAACTCATTAAAAAGCGCAACCTTAATAAGCTACAAGGTTTATACACTGTTATCATAAATGGATGGCCTGACACAAAGAATAAAACTCCAGTCAGTTTGCGGGACTACTGGTCATCTCGAAGTGAACTTTTTGTAATGGATGGGGTAATATTTAAAGGTATGCACATAGTGATTCCAACTACTCTTCGATCACATATGCTCAGTGTAATACATAAGTATCACCTCGGAATTGTAAAATGTAAGCAGCGTGCCCGCGAAGTGATGTACTGACCTGGAATGCTCGATCTTTTTAAAGACTGTGAGAAGTGTGCCACGTTCCAGAACACGCAACCACCAGAATCCTTGAATCCAACACCAGTTCAAGACCGACCGTATGCTGCAGTGGGGTGGGAATTATTTGAAGTACCTTGTGGTAGTGGACTATTTTTGTTAGTATATTGATTGTGTGGAGCTACAATCTTAGTCAACATTACTTTGAAATGTATATCTGGAACCCATGGAATTCCAAAGAAAATCCGATCTGATAACGGACCACAATTCAGTTCATATGAATTCCGAAATATCTACAATACATGTAACTTCTAATCCACACTTTCAGAGCTCAAACGGTGCAACGGAACGCGCAGTTGAAACCGTAAAGCGTCTTTTCAGGAAGACAGTGGATAAACAGCTTGCTCTTCTTGATTATAGGATGACACCACTAGAGGAAGTAAATTTACATACTTCACAACTTTTCATGGGAAAGAAGCCAAGCGATACATTACCATCGGATATTCTGCGACCAAAGAGCCAAAATCTTGATATTATAAAGCAGAGTCTACACTCAGTCAAGGACAACCAGAAAGCCAGTTTTGACAACAAATTCAAAGGCAAGGAGCTGTTGCCGCTCTATCCAACCGACTCGGTAAGAATCATGACACAGCAGTGAAGGAAGGAATGGATACAGTACCTGCAGTGATTGAACGTCATCATTAATGCCGCATACATATATGGTGCAAGTTGGAAATCGACATTTGCGTCGAAAGTGTAAACACATTAGATCCTCGACACACAAGGTAAATGAAACAATTGATGACCAACAAGATGATGGAAAGCTTCATGTCGTAAGTTCGCCCAAAGAAAGTTTAAAAGAACCGACCAGTTGGACTCAAGCTATCACTAACAAAAACTGAAAATTCGAACGCCACTCAAGCTAACACCACTATATCAGGGAGACGTGTTGTTCCGCCCAAAAAGTTTGATTTGTGAAGTGAATGTGAAAAGAAAATTTAAGTGAATATAATTGTCAATTTAATCTGTAATATCAAACAAATTTGTGTCATTCACTTGTATGTACCGTTGTCATTCCATATGATTATGTTTTATTCGCATACAGGTCAGCAACCTTACTTTATGCATTCAATTTTTATTTCAATGGTTATTGACCAGTTGAACTTCGTGGACATTACTGAGGGTTTCTTACTTAGTAAAAGTTAACTGTTACTTTCAGTTCAAGTAATATGTTAACATATTTAAACAATATTTTTTTTCATTTTATAAGAGAAGAAAAATGTTATGTTTGTGCATATTAACTGATCGGGTTCGAAATCCCGAGACACGTGTTAATCAATAAAAGTCGTCATCTTAGTATCTTGTTGTCAAATACATAACATCCTCCAATTGCGGCCCCACCCTCACCCTGGAGGTCATGTTTTGAAAAATCTTTAATCTACCCTACATGTGGATGCTTCCACATAAGTTTTAGCTTTCCTGGCTGATTAGTTTCCGAGTAAAGGATTTTAAAAGATGAACTCTGTATATTCCTATGTAAGAATACGTCCCCAGCCTATTATGACCCCACCCTACACCTGGGGATCATGAATTTTACAACTTAGAATCTACTCTAGCTGAGGATCCTTCCACGTAAGTATAAGCTTTTCTGGCGAGTGTTTCTAAGAAGAATTTGTTTAAAGATTTACTCAATATATTTCTGTTAAATTTCTACCCTTTCATTGTGGCATCACCCTACTCCCAAGGTTCATGATTTCACACTAGATCAGGATGCTTCCATATTATTATACGCTTTCCTGGCTGATTATTATCTGAGAAGAATATTTTTAAAGATTTACTCTATAACTTCCTATGATTTTCAAAACTTGGAATCTACACTAGCTGAGGATGCTTCTACATTAGTTGACAGACAGACGGACGACAGACAAAATGTGATCAGGAAAGCTCACTTGAGCTTTCAGCTCAGGTGAGTTTAAAAAATGTTAATGAAAACTTTTTGGTTTTAAATATTCATATGCTTATTTAAATTATAACAAGGCATAACCATGAACAAAAATATATTTTACTAGTTTACAGTGGAAATTTTTATTGCCGGTATTATAGTTGGTCTGAAAAGAAAAACAGGCCTTCAAAGCCAGTTCCTTTACTTTTTATTTAGATTGCAAAATTAATCACTTTTTATTAGCTCACCTGAGCTGAAAGCTCAAGTGAGCTTTTCTGATCACATTTTGTCTGTCGTCCGTCTGTCCGTCCGTCTGTCTGTAAACTTTTCACATTTTTGACATCTCCTCAAAAACTACTGGGCCTATTTTAACCAAACTTGGCACAAAGCACTCTTAGGCAAAGGGTATTCAAAGTTGTGAAAATTAAGGATCACGCCCTTTTCAAAGGGAAGATAATTAGAATTTATTTTAAAAAATTGAGAAATTTTCAAAAATCTTCTTCTCAGAAAATAATAAGCCAGGAAAGCTGAAACTTGTGTGGAAGCATCCTCAGGTAGTGTAGATTCAAAGTTGTGAAAATCATGACCCCCGGGGGTAGGTTGGGGCCACAATGGGGGGTCGAATTTTTACGTAGGAATATGTAGAGTATATCTTTAAAAATCTTCTCCTCAGAAACTAATTAGCCAGGAAAGCTGAAACTTGTGTGGAAGCATCCTCAGGTAGTGTAGATTCAAAGTTGTGAAAATCATGACCCCTGGGGGTAGGGTGGGGCCACAATGGGGGGTCGACTTTTTACATAGGAATATATAGAGTCTATCTTTAAAAATCTTCTTCTCAGAAACTAATCAGCCAGGAAAGCTGAAACTTGTATGGAAGCATCCTCAGGTAGTGTAGATTCAAAGTTGTGAAAATCATGACCTCGGGGGTTAGGGTGGGGCCACAATGGGGGTTTAAATTTTTACATAGGAATATAAAGAGTAAATCTTTAAAAATCTTCTTCTCAGAAACCATTTGGCCAGGAAAGCTGAAACTTATGTGGAAGCATCCTCAGGTAGTGTAGATTCAAAGTTGTGAAAATCATGACCCCCGGGGGTAGGGTGGGGCCACACTGGGGGGGTTGACTTTTTACATAGGAATATATAGATTAAATCTTTAAAAATCTTCTCAGAAACTAATCAGCCAGGAAAGCTGAAACTTGTGTGGAAGCATTCTCAGGTAGTGTATATTTAAAGTTGTGAAAATCATTACCCCCAGGGGTAGAGTGGGGCCACAATTGGGGATCGAATTTCTACATAGGAATATATAGAGTAAATCTTAAAAAATTGTCTTCTCAGAAACTAATAAGCCAGGAAAGCTGAAACTTCTTTGGAAGAATCCTTAGGTAGTGTAGATTCAAAGTTGTAAAAATCATGATTCCTGGGTAGAGTTGGGCCACAATGGGGGTGGAATATTTTACATAGGAATATTAAAAGTAAATCTTTAAAAATCTTCTTCTCAGAAACTAATCAGCCAGGTGATTATTGTCCCCCGCCGCAACGCAGAGCGGGGACATAGAAATGCCGGGCGTCCGTCCGTAGGTCCGTGGGTCTGTGGGTCCGTGTGTCCGTGTGTCCGTGCGTCCGTCCGTCACACTTTTTTGTAAGCGCTCTCATGCCTACAAATTTTGACAGATTTTCATTACATTTATACCAAATGTTTATACTCCTATTACCTTGGTCAAGTTCGATAATTAGCATTGGTCGATACTTTTTGCTGGAGGTATGGGACTTTGACCACATTAATGACTCCGTTTTATCCAAAAATTGACCTTGTAAGCGCTCTCATGCCTACAAATTTTGATGGATTTACATGAAATTTATACCAAATGTTTATACCACTAATACCTTGATTAAGTTCTTAAATCAGCCTTGGTCGCGTCCCCACGAACCTGTAAAATTTAAGCAATCCGCGAAAATTGGCCCCCACGAAATTTAATGATTCCACAGTACAGTATACTAGTATACTGCTTGAACGGCGGGGGGCCCAGGAATTCTATTCTTGTTTAATATTGTTTAGGTGTTGGCTTCTGGATGATTCCTGGACGATTGGGTTTTAATTTGATTTTTATTTATACAGGATCTACATGTATTATAATACATTCTCCAGATAGTTTGTATTATGACTCCATTAAGCCTATTGCTCAGGTGAGCGATGTGGCCCATGGGCCTCTTGTTTTTGGTTCTTATTTTAGAAATAACTTTGCATTAGGTAGACCTAATGACACGTTTGTACCATTAGACATTCTAGTCAAATCATACTCAAATCACAAAGGATTAGAGTGGTAAAAGGTGCTTGAAAACATCCTAAAATATTCATTACTTTTATTTATAAATAGAACAACGCAAACAAAAGGTCAGGGTCAAAAGGTGAAGTCAACGTGAAAGGTTACGTATTTGTTTAATTTTTGTTTGGGGGGAAGGGGGTTAAGAACTAAAAAAAAAATAATGACATTTGTTAAAAACATATTATTAATAAACAGTTGTGACTTTAAGGTTTTACTAATATCAATATCAGCTCGTTATGATATGGCCATTTAAAAAATATATGCATATATTTTCGTTGTTATATTTTGCACATTGAAGTGTTACATGTAAAATAAGCTTGATCTGTACAATTTGCGCTGTATGTATATAGGAATGAATATATACCGATACATTACAATACACTTTGAGTATTTGATTCTTGTCGTTGAAGTTATAGTGAAAATGACAATAACAAACTGTCAACCATCTCAAAAATATAGATTCCAGTGCAATAAGGGAAATGAACAAATAACAAAGAACACAATGCGATTTGAAAAAAACTTGATAAAGCCATATAATCTTTGTTCTATACGTTTAGCTACGAGCATAAATTTTATTTTTCCAAAAACTGGAACTTAACAGTTATTTCATTTTTTTAATAAACAGTCTTTATAACAGTAAAAATCGTTGAAAATATGTTATGTCTTTTAAGTATTTTATATAATTAGTGTCTTACATGTATCTGAAAATGTTGCTGCAATTTCTAAATGCCGATATCGATCCACAATACTAACCGACATTAAAAGAAACAGTCTTTTGGGATTTAAATAAAACATTTAAATCAACAGCTTGTTCAAATCTTTTTTTTTATTTAGCAATAATATATACAATTATTTTTTTTTCATATTGTAAAAAAGCAAACTTAAGAAAAGTTTCAATTTTAAGGAACATTTTTTTCAAACTATAAATAAATTTACCCCCCCCCCCCCCAAAACCCAATGTGTTAGTGAAAAGGCCAGTACTTGGGGTATATTATTTTCAATTGATTAAGGGTCGTAAGGGTTAAATGATATCAATTTTAAAGATGATTAACAGTTTGTTATTGTCATTTTGAGATGATTGACAGTTTGTTATTGTCATTTTTCATTTCAGAAAAATTCTGAACATAAATATAATTACAAGAGGTTAAATAAAAATTCCTTTTGAAAATTGAATTCATTTTATCTCAATTGGAAACCCAAATAAATATCCATTTATTAATAAATAGGCAAGTGTTAATTTTAAATAGGATATCGGTAAAAAAAAAAATCAAATTTTAGGCTGAAATCTAAAATGTATGAACAAAATCAATTTCCGTCTCTTCTCTATTCTTAGCAAGGGCCCTAGCATTTTATAAAACTGATAGGTAAAATTTTATAAGAGCATATCTTCAGAAATATTTTTGGGAAATGATTTAACAATTTATGAAACGAGGCAAGCTACTTATAAACAAGCTGTTGGAACAAGAATATCAAGAACCTCGATTAAAATCAGCTATGGTCTATGGTCAATACAATGACCTTGTCAGCAAGTACAATGTTTTATTAGGACACATCCTGACTGACGTTTTTCTATACTTGTTAGAGCATTATTTACAAACCGGACTGAGTCCGGGTTTCTTCCGTTTTTCATGATCTTGACAATGAGCACACGGCGGGTGCGACCGGTCAACAGTGGATGCTTACGCCTCCTAGGCACCTGATCCTACCTCTATCTGTTTGCAGGTCCGAGTTGCTCTGGTTTGAATTTGTATTTCGTTTTATGGATTTTTGAGATGGTTGACGAAAAAAATGCATATATTTTATTTATAAAGTGAGGTATTGGCTATTAACTTCAAAAAAGTCGTAAATTTACAATTTGTTAACAGTGTTTATTTTGAAAATTCCTGCTTTATTAATAGTGTTTAATCAGAACAGTAGAGAAAAGGAGATCCAGCTATAATTGTATTGATGCAGGTATCAAAGAAGTTTTCCGACAAACCGGAAGGGGCTATATCCTGTCAAACTAATAAATATTTAATGATTTGATAAAAAAACAGCATGTTCATTGAAGCCTAAAGGGACTCGGAAGATTTGATTACATACAAATCAAGTCCAAATCCGGTGAACTTTATAGCACTGCCGTTTATTACTTATATTTTTTTTTAAGAAAGGCAATCCTTCAGAATTATTTACTTATCAATGTTTTTATGTTACAGATGATGTATCCGTTAAGCAATAAGCGTCTGTGGTGATCATTGTGAATACATTAAAAAAGTTCACACATAAATGAGCGTTTGATGCAATTTTATCGGTTCAAATAAAGAAAAATATTTGCAATTGTAGTGCCTTGCATTTTGTTTATATTATCTAGAACCTGTAGTCTTCGTTTTATTTGTAACATTTACAAATGTTTCAAACTGTGTGCAATTAAGCATGTTTAGTTTTATAAATTTTGTATAATAATAATAATTTTTTTAAAATATTTATTCAATCACATATATATATATATATATATAACAAAACAGAAAGCATTGCCTGCGCAGAGGCTTAGAGCATCATACAATTCGAAAAAAATATCTTCTTTTTTTGTTGCACAATTTAGCACGAGAAAAAAAATATACATTTACAAGTAAATTTACGCTTATGAAATGTTACTGGCTATAAGAAAAAAACCCTGGTTGTTACAGCACAATATATATATATATATATATATATATATATATATATATATATATATATATATATATATATTTAGATTTGTATATAAATTCATAACTAGTGTATGTAACAACAGTATACATTTTTTTTTAGATGCGTAGGTATGTAACAACAGTATATTTTTTTTCTTTTTTAGATGCGTAGGAGGATATCAGCAAAAAAAGTAGTAATTTAGTTATTCTGTAGTTTATATATCTAATGTGTTCTAACGCTTGAATTCGGTATGCTGACCTTAGTCCATTAGTCGTGTCTGCTGTTTACCGTAAAGTCGAATTTTGCTGCGCTTTGATTTCTTAGGTTTGCTAGAGTCTGCATTTTGATATTTATCTTAATTATGGAACTTTGTCGTTTCCTGTGTGAATCTCATTATTTTATCAGTATACAAGTTTACCTATACAAACTTATTCCTGTAAAGTTTCTTAACTGTCCAGACGTTATTTAACTTATAGAAACTGTGGCTTATCACAATGATTTGCTTTTTTGATAGTATTGTTTTAAAGCTATAATGTTTAAAATAGAAATCAAAGACCTTAGGTTTGTAATGTTCATGTATACGTTTAGCGTGCTGATCTTTGTTTCTAATTTATTGGCACTCTGATTTTTATTTCTTTGTATTCATTTTTTCATTTGGATGTTTATAGCGAGCGCGGCTCGCCGACGCGAAGCGAGCTCTACCGGCAAGGCGTGTGTGAATAGAAACTAGTTGCATATTCATTCAAGGGATTTTTTTTGGCGTCAGTAAATCGGACCAGTAATGCATTGTTTTAATCGTCCCAGTAGTTCCCTGTAATCATGGTAATTTTCATCACAACAATGTATACGACATACAGTCAATGTTACCTCTAAAGTTCACCTCAGCACACTTTCAATCAAAACTCGAGTGACGTTAAAAAGGTTTACACATTGATCCGATAGATTTTTCGGCGTCATTAAAGTTTGACCCACAATTCAAAGTACCAATGGTTTCCAACCTCACGTTCATGCGAGAACCAAAGAAAAACTTTCGTGAAGCATAAAAGATGTGTAATTTTAAGAACATCATGCTTTTTAAGTCACTAAAACAGTATACTACGCGTACTTTTATTTCTCAGTGGTGTTTTAAAGAGTCAGACGACACTTAACAAACGTGAACTATGACGTCACAATAAGGGGAAATTACTCTAACTGAAGTTATTGTAAATCTGCTGAAATTACAAAAATCCTTTCAAAATGTTGCAAAGCTAAAGAATGAGGACATTTCTTCAGATATAGGAAACAGTTGTAACTTGCACTCATTTGGATGAATGCTCATATTTATTTTATTCACTATAATTACGATAATTTCCAGGAACGTACACGTAGCATCTGGTTTTTTAAAAGGGGGTGGGTGGGTGGATGGCAGCCTCATCCAAAAAAATCCTTACAAACAAAAAGAAATAAAAAAGGATAATTCTCAAAATCATGAAAATTCTAATCCTTCAACTGTTTAGCAGTTCAATGGATAGTTTCTTGATTTTCACTTCTATTAATTACATGCTCCTAATCCCAAGGGGGGGGGGGGGGGGGTTGAAGGGGGGTGAACTGACATTACAATCACTTTAAAAGAGGAGATACAGTGCATTGAACATTTATATTTAAATATTTATTAAAGGGGCATGGTCACGATTTTGGTCAAATTCTATTTTTCTATTTTTATTATTTTCAATGCTTTAGGAATGCATTTCCAATGAACAAATGAAATTTGAGAGTCAGTAGTAAAGTTATAAGCAAGATACAGGGCTCACAATTCTTTGCCATGTAAACAAGGCTCGTGTCCTGTTTTTGTTTACATAAGTTCAATTTACCAGTAAAAGTTCTTTTTCAAGCTGATTTTTCTATCTTTTTATTCATTTTAAGCATAAATAAACAGATCCTAACATTTACAGCATTCATTTTAAGTTTAAAACTGGAGTTTTCACTTCAACGTTCAAAATGTAAACAAATGCTTTGTTTACATTGCAAAGAATTGTAAGCTCTGTAACTCGCTTATAACTCAACGAATGACACTCAAATTTTGATTGCCTATTAAAAATGCCTTACTGAAGCATTGTAAACATTAAAATCGGAAAAATAATTTTTGACCAAAATCGTGACCATGCCCCTTTTATCAACAACATTGTATCTGAGATTAAACTATTGTTCTAATTATAAATAACAATCTTATAAACTATGAATAATGAACATTTACTGAAAAAATAGGTATGTTTTATTTTATTTTGCAATCAAATTCATTTACGTTGTTAATTTATTTTTATTGATTTATCATAATTCATTGTTCGAGCACATGCTGCGCTCGCCCAAACGGTCGCACTGTAAAACATATTATTTGTTGTTGTAGCTTTTTACCACACATTTCATTACGGTGCTCATGTAACCCAGTTTGCGTATCAGGAACCACGCCTTTCTCTGCGTACCCTAATATTGTGGTTAATAAAATGAAACTGACCAACTTACTGTAATCTGTGTGAAGTTCTTTAGCAAAAACCAACGGAAGGCGGTACAGCAAATTGTTGTTAAATAAAAGCCTTAGTATATTTTTTGTCTTGTCTTATACATGTTATATTTTCCGTCATTTTTTTGTTTTATTCTGAATGGGTGTCATAATCAATATTCATCAGATCAATATTCGTATCCAATGCAGGTTTCATATGGTAAGTGCATGAATTAAGAGGAATATATTTCAAAAAAATTAATGTTCAGTAGTCTTTCGGGTGTATCATACCTATTTGTGCGTATTTAAGACACGTATACATGATTAAAAAGCAAACTTTCTTTACATTGCAGAAAAATAGTGTCAAATTATTTATTAACATGAACCTTTTTTATTAGCTTCATTTTCCTTTTTTTACAATCATTCTAAATAAAAAGGATACTTTATTTTTATGTTATGTTTTTAGACCAACTAAGACCTAGTTAGGATACAACCATGAGCTTTAAACCCCATATGTATGAATCAGACTATCGATCCTTTCTCAAAACGCCTGTCTTGTTGTAAGCAATATTAGGCTATAAATGACTATAAATATCTTTCCAACTCATACCTTTACTTCCCCCTTCTTTATCCCAGTGAGTTACAGAATTTTTCGTGCAATGGCAGAGCAAACAACTGAAAGCTAAAACAAAAAAATAGAAATCAAGAATAAGGAATACAGGTCAAATGAGGAAAAAAATACTTCTGTGCATACACCTCCATTTTAAATAAAAACATTCCATTAAGAATGAAAGTTCAAAGATTGTATCAGTCTACTGGTTACATTACCTAAGCAAGAATTCTTAATTTCGAAATATAATCAGTTTCATGAATATTACTTTTCTTTTATTGGCTTTCATAAGGTATTGTTTTAAATTCGTTTTAATGTATAATATTCATTTTTTTTAAGTATTGTCATTATCTATTAAATAAAATAAGACAGCCTGTCAATATATATACAAACAACAAGTAAAATGATAATTATTGAGATTTTTTTTGCATTGGACTGATTTATTCCCATATCTCAATTAAAATAAATAATCAAACCTGAAAATAGAAAATCATTATTAGAATATATCTAAAATTACATTTAAACTTATAAACACACACGTTAAGGTCATTTCTTTGCTTCCTGCAATCTACAAAGAACTCAGTCCACAATATGCCACATTTGGCCTAGTAAATTTGAAAAAAGCTACTCAAAGATTATAGAACAAAAAAGTAATATTTTCAATGTATATCATAGTCCAAAACAATACGCATTAGTCTCCTTTCACCGGATGTTACCTGGTTCATCATTTCCCGGGAAAATCTTGAAGTTTTACTCAATTCAAAACAAATACTATTCACCAAGAGTGCATTCATTACGGCTAAATTTAATTGCAGAAAATAAATATATAGCATCAATTGAATATATTATATTTAAAATTAAGCTGCAAACAATGCGATCTTATCGAGAAAAATAAATACAATATTCGCGGTAACATAGAGTTATATATTAAGTATATGAAAATCAAGCGAAACATTTTTACTGGATTCATAATAGCTGAAGGTGATTGGTTTTTTTTTATTTATTCAATCGATCATTTGTTCTATAATTAAAATTTAATTTTAATAAATATACAAACTTGAGAAGAGAAAAGTCACATCACCCTCTTCATAAGTTGAGCTCTCATGTCGGTTTTCTACCTGGCTTATTTACTAATTTTTTTGTTGTTAAATAGTCTAATATAGTGTATACATGTATAATTTTATATCAGACAGTTTATATTATGTGCTTCGTATACGTTCATAAGATCCTTATAAACTCTACTCTCATACAACAACACTCCTTGAATTATCTATGTGATACACACGTTTGTTGTTTATTGTTTAAATTTCAAAAAAGGGCAATAACTCAAATGGAAAGCTACAGGCTTATAGCTGCGCGTCCAAAATTTTAACTGTATAAAAAAACCCAATGAAAATGAATTTTTATGTACTACAATAATCTTTATTCAAAATTGTGTCAGGAAATATTTATCAATTTAAAAAAAGAAAATTAACACTTAAATCAAAATAACAGCATATAGAGAACCCCCCCCCCCCCACTTCCAAAATATTTTTTTTTTATTATTTTTATTCGCAAGCTACATAAAATTCACAAATTAACAAATGATTTGCACATGCTTGTTTATTTTATAGTCTGTCTCATATTACTGTTTCCACCAATTCTTATGAATTTTAAAGAGAATACACATAATAATGGTAAATTGATATAAGGGGAAAATTATAATTTCTTCATTCACAATTTGATACTTCAACATTTTAATATGAAAAAATTAACATGAAAGAAAACAAATAATGGAAAATGTTTACATCTTTTCTTCATTCTGAAACAATCGGGACACCTTGCACAATTTTTTAACGTTCTGATCCGGTACTTTTATTATCCCCTCGCGCAACTTGTTGCGAAGGGGATATAGCATCGCTACTGTGCGTGTGTGTGTTCGTATGTGTGTATGTATGTATGTATGTGTGTGTGTGTACTCCATTTCAATTTTCTAAATTCCAAGAAAACCCTCTCATGAATATCCATCAAACTTTGTACACTTCTTTGGCATGGTAAAAGGACAAACCCTGTTGATTTCAAAATCAATTGATTAAGTATTTTTTTTAATTATCGTAAAAAATGAAGTTAAAAACATGAATTTTATGTACGACTTGACAATCGACATTTCCGGTAATTTTATGTACGACTTGAAGTTAATCGCTACCGTATACAGTTCAAATCAACAACTTGACATTTTTTGGGATTTAAATCTAGTAAAGGTAAAAAAAAAACGTTTTGTAGCATTTGAGTGTTAGACTAGTGCCCATAGTTAAAAGTTGAAGCGGGCAAGATATTTAAGTCTGCCGATTTACATCAAAACAAGCAGTCGACTTTCGGACAAATTTTCCCGTATTACTTACAGCAGCTGTACAATAGAACTAGTCCAAAATTCAGTAGAGACTTTGACAGATATTGCACATTTATCACGCAAAAATTGTTTTATAGTAATAATAACTGCATATATATCTACTATACTATGGGTTAATTTTAATACGACAACTAGCAACTAGAATTTCCATCAGAGCAGACTCCAGAGCGCTTGATTTTCAAAGACGTTTCATAATGTATACGGATCGTTTATGTATGCTTATATAAAAATGAATGTCACTAAATGAATCTATATTATTAAACTTTAAAGTATATGTGTTGAGTTTCTGCTAGGAATAGGAAAACTGTTATGTAAACCCCCTCCCCCAATTTATACACCACAAAGCTTGGGGATTGGGATTAAAA
Organism: Magallana ariakensis; assembly: GCA_020458035.1. Taxonomy (NCBI): domain Eukaryota; kingdom Metazoa; phylum Mollusca; class Bivalvia; order Ostreida; family Ostreidae; genus Magallana; species Magallana ariakensis. The sequence continues at coordinate 30,822,692 of CM035811.1, read as the reverse complement.
AGATATTACATGTATGTATTCAAAGTGGTTTAAAGAAATACTTTATTTATTTTGATCTGATAAATTTACATGTATTTTCCTAAATAACGTATTCCCCCGTACAATAAGTCATGTCGCGAGGGGATGCTCCGCTTAGCGGTGCCCTTGTTTTGTTTGCAATGCAAAATCCCAGTAGACTTTCTGATTTTGATTGTTAATCAAAATATAAGCAGTAGAAGGGGCGTTTAAGGACAGAAAATCTGGACTTTTTCATTCGAAAAAATTGTAACAAAGGTATCATGATTAATTGATTATCAAAATATTAATGTAAAAAATGGTGGAAGCAGAGACTTTAGACAGAGTATATAATACATGATAGTGTGTTTCCGTATTATCCCTTAACACTGAATTTTATCAAAATAATTAATTCAGAAATACTCGGTTTCAGTCAGAAACACTATGGCTGTTTCAACCGAAACGGGGTTAGCCCAGTGGCTCAAAGGTTCATTAGTTCAAAGGTTTATTAGTCCGAAAGCTTACTAGGGTCGTCGGAAAGTATTTCGTATTGGGGCGGCGATGATTTTTTCGCTGAATTGAGCGGAGAGATGGGGGGGGGGGTAACCGGATTTGACATCAAATGAAGATATTCTACGATGTGTCCAATTATTCTTTAATTTGATGAAAAAAATGACAATAACAAACCGTCAACCATCTCAAAAATCCATAGAACGAATTACAAATTCAAAGCAGAGCAACACGGACCTCCAAGATAGAGGTAGGATCAGGTGCCATGGAGGAGTGAGCATCCTCTGTTGACCGGTCACACCCGCCACTTATTTGATGGCAAAAAGTATCAAAGCATGTAGCATCTCGGTGAACGGCAATGGACAGGATCAGATAATTTTTAATCCTGTTTTATTTCATGGTAAAACGTAAAGGATGACTGCACTTAGCGCTGGGTTTTGGGACCTTTTCGGTCGCTTCTGTTGCGTTTATTTCTTAACCTAATATCACTTTTGTTTAATTGTTTTAAAAGTCTAGTCAGTTTCGAATATGAATTAAGATTTTAGACTGTGAAACATTAGCATCATTCATATTTTCTTCTTACAACTTTCGAGAAAAGGATAATTTTCGCTTATCTGTCCTTGATCAAACTTAAGATTAATATTAATATGCATCAGAGGTGAGCTGACATTATCAGAATGGTACTAAAATTAGACTTGCATTAATAACAATGCCATGTATAAACACATCTTCCCTAACCAAGAGTTTCTGATCCGTACCGCTCCCCACTAACCCTTGGCATACCGTGCTATCAAAAGTCGGGATTTTTTTTTTTTGTCACGTGATCTGCCAGCCTATTTATAAATCCGCAAAATAATGAAAGATGCCGTACTTTAATCGTTACTGTTGCAGTAATGGCAGCCTCCATAGAGATTGATATTGACTTTTATTTAACGCAATTACGTAAGCTGCAGTTTAGATTTGAACCATTTCTGCAATTAAAGGAAAATTCTTCTTTTAAAAGTTTATTTTCTCGCAAAAATCGCATTTCCTTAAATGCAGTCATCCTTTTCGTAATTCGTGTTGTTTCTAAGATAGTAGTCACAGAAAATTATTATTTTGTGATAATGATCTCGTCAAAAAAACCGGATGAGAATTTTAGTCACGAAGGATTGACAGATTATTCTTGCCAAGAGAACGATTTGGAAACTTGAAATATACAAATCGAGTGATAAATACACGTCATGTGTGTCCCTCCTGACGTTGTGGCAAAGCTTAAGAATATAATTTTTAATCTTATCAAATTATTGCTGTTATTTGTAAACACCTACCGGGAACAGGTGTATATATACCCCACTTTTGCTTGTTTAAACAAGAGAGTTCACACTTCGCCGATCCATTGAACGCAAATCGCCATCATCATCGCAACTCCAATGAACACCGATCGCGGCTATACCATTCCATTTCAGCCTTATTTAAAACAAAAAAGGTCATTTTTTGGCAAAATTATTGGGGCGGCCCAAAACACCCCTGAATATACATTGTATTCTAGAAGTAGCGCAAGAGTTTAAAATAGAAAATACAGAGAAAAAAGGGGTGAAAACGTAGTACTACATGTACTTTGAGACTTTTGGAGAAATGATAAATGTATACACGTCCTTTTTTTGCAGTGAATTAATTCTAAAGCAAACATTTAAATTTTGGGTATAAAAAACAAATTCAGTTAATGTTAACTGGTCAGATTCGAATAATTTCAGATATGTTTATGACGAATTTTTACATGAAAATTTACTGGATGGAATTAATTCCGAAAAGATTTCTCATCTAAATTTCACGTGATACATTAAAACTTCCTTCGGACTACAGTACCGATCAGACCCAACCTAACAGATAGTAAACCCCAACTAAACCCCGGGTTTACTTTTGAGGTTTTCTTGGACTTTATTCTGGGTTTACTTTTTGAAAATTTGGGTCCACTCGTGGTTTACTTTGGGTTTACTCGGGTTTACTATGGGTTTTCTTGGAAATGAAGTGTTAAGCAGACCCGTCTTTTATCTTATTATCCTACTGACTGTAATTCCTGCCCCTTGGATATACACAGTTAGCTTTTGCTTACAGGGGTATACTTCTGGCTGGATTTACTCTCTGTGTCCACTCTGGGTTTACTTTGGGATTACTCTTGGTCCACGCTAGTAAACCCGGAGTAAACCCAGAAAGTAAACCCATGGTTTAGTTGGGATTTACTTTCTGTTAGGTTGGGTCTGATCGGTACTATAGTTGCCCTTCGGACTACTAAACCTTCGGACTACTGGACCGTGACAACTGCCCTAAAGAGTAAGAAAAAGGATAGGCACATAATATCATCTAACATAATATGAACCTTCTTTGGGCTACTGGGCTAACCCCGTTTCAACTGCCCTAAAGAGTAAGATAAAATGATAGGCACATGATATCATCTAGAAGTAATGTTTTTATTGCCAAATTAACAGGAAAGACTCCATTAAAGAGTGACTTTCTCCTTCATTAAGTCCTTCATCTATTCACATCCCTTTTCCCAGCACTTCCAGAGGACATGATTCATGCTGCATTAGGAAGCACTAAGGTCCGAAACTGATCGTAGTCCCAGTAGGTGTTAGACATCACATCTTCATTACCAAAGAGGTCATCAGCATTGCTGGAGCTTGCTGCTGTTCAAACCACCTGCAAAAAACATAGAAGATCCGAGTCCTTTATCGGATTCTACTGTGTTTTATAAGACAGGAATCACACAAATACTTAAGTTTTTGCGGAATGAAGTTTTAAAGGGGAAAATTGGATTAGACTTTGACAACAGCGGGAGCCAAGCTTCAAAGGATTACCAAAGTCTGTTGGGAATAACCAAATCTGAGGAGGAAGTGAAGGTGACACCAGTAAGAACAACCTGGGCCATATCTTCAATGAAATTAAGAGGAGGGGAGTCAAACCGAATTCTGTCCACCCTATTCAACATGTCCAAATCCAGTTTACATAGAGGTGTGATATCAATAAGGACAGCACTGATGAATGGTGAATTTGCATATGACAAAGGTGTGGACTACTATTAATATATCTTTCAATATCAGGTATATTTGTAAAAATAAATTAATGCATGTACATAACCTGTTATTTTAATAGAATCATTTATGTTTAAGTAATAAAAAGAAAAAAAAAATATGATTATTATTATTATTATTTTGACTATTTTTTTTTAATATTTTTCTTTTTTCTTTTCTTTGGGGGGGGGGTGGGGTGGGGTTACTTTTTTTTTCCTTTTCCATGTAGGCTAGGAACCACGAAATAATACTTTTAGGTGTTTATTCATAAGTGGGTTTGTGTGTGTGACTGAATGTCTCTTCTGCATATCTGTTTTTTGAAAAAGAAATAAATTATAAAAAAAAAAGAAAAAAAAACATAATTATGACAATATGTACAGTACAGTTTCACAAATACGTTGGGTTGTTGAGTCTGCCAACACTAGGGTCAAGCAATGGCGTTCTACATTCTACCTTCTAGTCATATTCTAGTCATATTTCCTACATTTGTGACTTTGTCAGGATTGTATGTGCCATTTGCAGTAGGCAAGTTATCACCAAATAATAAAAATTTATAAAGATGAATATATAAAGATCTTCAGGGTCTTCTATTGATGAAAACAAAACTCAAACGTGTTTGATTTTAAAATGTTTAGAAAATGTTTAAAAAAAATTGAACATCATCTGTACATGTACTAGGGCCAATAAAAAAAAACCCGAATACTTTTGCGGTAGCTTTTTTTACTTAACACATTATCATCACAAAACTTGGTATACATAGTTTCCATTAATTTGAGCTCAGACAATTGAATTTATTCCTTTATGTCTAAGTTAAATTCAAAATTTAAAAGTGCAAAAATGAGGTCACGGCGCACGGTTAAATAATGCGCTATGCTAACAATAAGCCATATAATATCGAAAGTCATATTTTAAAAATTAGGCATAAAACCAAATAATATTTAAACATCAAATTTAGTATTGTCACGATATTCTTTGTACCTAATTTTGATCGGATATATTGTTTAATTAAACAGAAATCACTTTTTAAAGACAGATAGCCCTCACTAAAAATGATTAAAAAAAGAAGACGTCGCCGGACGTCACGGAGCAGCAAAGGCTAATAAAAGTATGATTCAACTCTGAAAAACACCAATGCAAGCTGTGATAATGCATGTTGATGCAAACAATGTCAAAAGTTATTAGCGCATTTGTGCTTTAATGTTACACTACTTAAGGTGGTAAAAACTGATTTGGACATCACAGGAGTCGGAAATAAATTAGATAACCAGTAAATATTTTGTCGAATAGTTAATAACGTCATCCTACGTTCAAGGTTTTCCTCTATTGTGAACGAAGAAAAACACAGCTGAAAAAAAATTAAATATCGTAGAAATGACTTCTGAAAATTTAAACATCAGAGAAATGCCTTCTGATTCTCGATCAATTGTGAACAAATAAGATACTAAGTCGTATTTAGTCGTTTTGAAATACAGTAGGAAAGACACTAGATATTAGGTATGAAATAAAGTTGGGGTTATAAAAATAACTGGACATTCTTCGACATGACGTCGTGTTCACACGTAGCCTTGGTCCGTGGTGACAAACCATGATGCTATAATAATGTAACAAAAATACCTTCACAACAAATGTAATGAAACTTCACATATTATTGAGAAAATGATTGTGCATAAATTGAGGTGTTAATTGGGACTTTCATTAAAACTAAATGACCGACTGCGACATTTTTTTTATTGACCTTCGTATTTCTATTGTTTTGCTATGAATATACAATACAGTTATATCAAATGGATAAGGGTTTTTCTTTCTTATCACTTTTAAGCCTTGTATTTTCTGAAACAGTTTAGTTCCAAAATACACACATGATATACTCATTACTCACTACCATTTTACTAACAGATACCTAAAACCACTTTGTAGTGGATACACTGAACAAGACCAGGCCCTACTTTGCAAAAATGGTTTGTCTCTCCTAGCAAGTGAATACCCTTCAGCACCATGTAGAGGAAAACCATCTAGACAGATGATCAGTATGCTGGAAGGAGATTGATGACTTACGGGACTTTCCATACATGAATTATGAACAACTTAGATCCATCACATGTGGTGTATACTAACTGCGTCTATCATCATCATATGCCATGTAGAGGGAGACTGAGCATTCAAGTCAACAGAGAGGATCCGGGATTTCTTTGTGTAAAACTACAGAGTCGCCACCTGTCCTGAATATCCTACCTATTGTGGATACATTATGATGAGGGTGAAGGCTTGGTATTGCAAGTGCAGGGCTAGTGCTCGTGTTGTGGGTATGTGTTCCCATGTTGCTGCCATCCTTTGGTATCTGAGATATGCTCGCCATGAAAGAGACAAGAAAATGGGATTGCGAAACGGGGGGGGGGGGGGGGGTTGATAATGATGCCACATAGGTGGATGGATGACTCCGACAGTTCCAGCGAAAGTAACGAATATGGACCAGAGGAGTAGATGTGTGACAAGTATGTCCAGTTTAAGTTGTACAGTTCTGTTCTTTCATTGCATCTTCCTATTTACTTTGAGAAACTAAAGTTTTGTTCATATTTTTAAATCTGCATATATCATTTTCATCAGAGAGAGAGGGAGATAGAGAAAGAAAATAACAGAAAGAACAAAAATGAATATATATATATATATATATATATATATATATATATATATATATTTATATATATATATATATTATTGGTGAAAGAGAATGAGCATATATCTTATTGGAGAGAGAGAGAGAGAGAGAGAGAGAGAGAGAGAGAGAGAAAGAGAGAGAGTTATCACTTATATTATGTATAAACACTTGATATTAATTTATTGTATTGTTTCTGCAGCAATTTAATATTTTATCACTCAAATAATTTGTATTGATAATTGTAATAACTGCAATGTAAAAAAAAAGGCATGTTTATATATATTCTGTTACTCGTGTAAATAATTTAGTTCAATCATCTAATCTACCATGATCTACCGACATTTAATTTATTCAAATTTAGGCATATTTTTTGGCAAATATTATTTATATCAATTGAATACACATCAAATTATTGTTGTAATTTTTATTTTTGGGTTAAGGATAATATAATGATGAAGAACTCAGCATATGTGTTGTTTTATTTATCGACACCAATTGCACTTCATCGTGCAATAAGCTCATAAAATTAGACTACAAACTTTATACTCCATAAGCAGATAGACATTTTCAACTTAAATTAAGTAAATATTGATGCTTAAATACTTACATTTTTGATGTGGGCTGTAGCTAGAATACTGATGATCATTGCAGATATTGTTGTTAAAAACTTCCGAGTAAATTGAGTCGACAATGTTTTTACAGGAAGCGGGGTTGATTCAATTCGTTGCTGCATACATATGATCCACGTATATCAATCAATAGCATCCAGAAGGATAATTTGAATGATTTAAATGATTATTGAGCTTAAAAACTGATTAAACATTTAATCTTGTTTAATCCTTCATTCTGAATAAACATTTTTTTATTGTTTTAATTGAGATCATGATTTCAGTGCATGATCATGTACACTGTACAGACCCTCAATATCATATGTTTACTATATTGATATTTGTAATTTTACTGCAGCATATTGGAATAAATAAAATTATTTAAACACATATCTATTTTGATTTCTATGCATACATATTTCTCAGTTATTTGCCAAATAATGCATATGTATGGTACATATGTATATGTACACATCACTGTGCATCATGATAATTTTCTTGACAATATATAACACCATATTTTATGAAGTTATACAAGAATACTATGAGAGATATTAAAAAAAGAAAAAAGAACATTGCAAGGTATCACATATCATATAGAATATTTTATACTAAAATTTTCAATATCTAAAACTTTACTATTTTTTATCGTTTTATAGTGGGTTGAGTTCTTTACCAAAAACAGTGCGATATAAGTAAATTTATCCCTTTGTCAAATATGCAATTGCAGTCCTGAAATCATTCAAAATAGTATCATTAAACTACCATATAAAAGAATGAAACTCAAATGCATGTTAAGGGGCAATTCAATACAAATAATCTTCATATAGTGAGAAGATAAAAAAAACTATCAGTATGTTTTAAATTGTGTTGTTTTTATGATCTGTTCTTACCCATTTTTATTTGTTGTAAGATTTATCAGCTTGTTCCTACTGGTTGATGGCGAATATCTTCTTTTTATATGTTTCTCTGTTTGGTCTTTTTCAGCTGTCTAGAAAAACCTTAGATAGTTTAAATGTTTGTACAGCTCAAATTATCGTAAGCAATATATAGTGACTCCTTTATCACAGCCAAAAATACTAAAACAAGTATATACTAAATTTTACTTAAAAATAATATATCATATGGAGAAATCACGAACACTTAATACATGAGCTAAATCCCACGTGACACTGTTCTCATTAATATTCATGTCTTAAAATTGTCTCCCTAACGAATGAAAATTACATACCTTTTATGTATGAAATTAGTGTGATTACGTCAAAAGTTTCATTTTTTTGAAAAGGAACTTGTGTTAGGGCAATGCATAGATCATATGTGTATTTATTTTTCACCACAATCAGACTTAAACAGGTCGGGTACACTACCTTATATGGATAGCATTATTTAACATGTGACAATATAAACGTCAAACAGATTCGCCAATCCTATCAATGAGTCGCAAAGCATGACGGTCTACTACTTGTTTACGATTCAACAGACACACGTGGTTTTTGTCGATTTTATGCACAATATTTAATTGCTTGCTGGAAAATTTGTACAACTTGTTTTGTACTTGTGTAGTTTAAAAAGTAAAAAAAGAAAGATTTGGTACCATAGACTTTGTTCCATGCTCACATTGAAAAATACTGTTGTTTTATTCTATATATTGTTGCTTTAAAAATCGATCAGTATCAACAGTCTGTCAATCATACGCATACAAGTACAAACAGATTTTGATAAGGGAAAACTGCATAATTGTTTATTGGTGACTTAATCATCGTACACCATGTTGACTATGTCCGGGAAATGAACATTGCTTTTGAAATTGCATAATTGGAAATACCGGTATAACGAACACTAGTAGCATAAGCAAAACATTTTGAAAGCTAAACATTCTCATAATTGTCACTGAAGAAAATTTCAAAGCGTATTCTACATGTACTAAATTAATGTAGTCCCAAACCAGGGGTATCACGTGAAAAACGTACTCACTGCTTCGAATTCAGTAGGACATATACCTCTCTTTTAAACATTGACAATTGGGGTATTTAAAAAGATTGATATAAGGCCTACTAAGCAATATTTTTTAAATGTGAGCATAGAAATGAAAGATCAGACATAATTTTCCATATTTATTTCATGAATTCTGAAAAATAATTGAAAATGAGTTTCCAAAAGACAATTCAAAAGAGTATATATTTTCAATACATATTGTATACAATAAAACTCGTAGTAGCCCACAATGCCTTGCAACTCATTCACCTGATTGGTCTGCCGAAAAAAGTAAACATATAGCTAACTTAGTATGCAAATGTATGCCGACGTCACAAAATCTAGTGGTCTCGACCTGTTAAACTTCAAATTTACTTCAAATGCCTTCTTTTTCAACCATTAGATTATCTAAAAATAGGACTTTACCGGTTAAAATGAGCAAATAAACAAACAGTTAAAAAAAATCAGCTTTGAACTAAATAGAATTATAACCTTAAACATTTCATTCGATTTGTTATGATAATTCTTATATAAATATGCAATAGTGATTCAATATACATTCTACATGCCTAGTTGCAAGTCCAATAGCTTACTGAAAAAAAATCTTCAAAAATGCTAAATTGAAAGTAAAAAGGAACTCACAAGACTTTTTTAATTTGAGAGAACATTTCTGACACAATTAGTTTGGAATATAAACTTTGTAAATAAATGAGGAACAACTTTACATGTACCTATGAATGGCAGTTATTTTAAAACTAATTCCCAAATTCCTTCATGACGTCTTTTATCACTAAAACACACTATTTTCCTACGACGCCCCGCTTCGATTTTTCAGATTCAAAAGGAACCGCCACCTTAACATCTCATGTAAATAAAACAGGCACATTCTTATTCCGGATGTAGTAAATAACAAAACTAAATGAAAATAAAATATTTCCGAAATACAATACAATTTTGTTTTAAATTAGTAATGTTTCTCATTCCTTTCTATATATTTTTTGTACTGAAAATCACTATTGTGATAACAATATGGTCACTATGCAAATTAGTAAAATGAACACTATTTCTCCGTATGTACATTTAGGCGAAGCTCCAACGTGGATTTTTTTCTGTGCTCATCGTCATAATATAAAATGTTTATAATTGGATTTTATACGATTCTACTAGCACAAGCTATTGGGTTAACCCTTTAGCATAGTCGGTAAAGCGTTGGTTTTTAATCTGAAGGGTCCGGAGTAAGAGTGTAATATTTTGTATGTAAAAGATGTATTTGATGAAAAGTGTGTGTTTCAATTATAACTTTTTTTTGGTTTAGATATTTTGACAAATAGATGCATCTTGCTGTGTGAAAATAATATAAGTATAAATGCAATTAAGAAATAGAGTATATTGCAACAAATTCTGTTTATGCATTTAATTTTCGTTAAGTGTTGATGGAATGTTTTACTACCAAAATATGTTGTCTAAAAAGTTAAAACCCTCTTGCTATTAATCTTTTTTAAGGAAAACTTATTCTTTTAAATACAGAATATTGGCCCAGTATCTACGCAAACAATAAAAAGAATATGTATGACAAGCGTTTAAGTAAACTCAATAACGACCTGCTAAACAATTGTTTTTGTAGTAATTCTGTTTTGGACGAATGTAAATGTAAATTGAGACTAAATTTAAAATGCGACTATTGTGACATCTCAAACAAAAACATTAAAGAACAAAACAAATTCATCTTGCATGAAATCGTTACTTGATTGTTTGGCGACTCAAATGTTATTGCTAATGAGTGTGCCTATTATTTATGAAGCCCCCATGCCTTTGATGCAGTATCAACTTTATCTCCAGTATTCATTGTTTACCACATGCTATCTTTTATACTGATAAATTGTATCTGGTATTATAAACAGGCCGCTCTTTGAAATGCTGTTTTTAAAGAGCTTAACTTCTAAGGAACTTGGCTAGATTCCTATCATTTTAAACGTGAAAAAAAAAAACCAGTTGAGCCACCTTATATATGTATCGTATACCACTAATACCAGTTTAATATTTTTCTTCCAGGGCAACAATTGTTATGAAAGACATTAAAACGTTTTGTTTATTTCCCCCCTAGAATATGTTTAACGACGAATAATCGATTAATCTTAATTCTTGCGCTGTTAAGTGGTGGGGGGAGGGTGTATGATCGAATGACTATAACACTTGCAAAAAAAATATTCTTTTAAAATAACAGTTTTTTTAAATACAAGATCTAGGTTTGTCTCCTTATATGAAAATATTTCATTTCAAATTATGTAGACAAACATGTACAAGACATGTACAAAAGCAATGAATTGTTATGAATTTTAGGTTTTAAATAATGTTAAAGCTAAATTTTGCAAATACTTTATTTAGGACAAAATATGTAGACATAGAGGTACATAAGCAAAATGTACTATCCAAATAGATTTTGTTTTGCATTTTGTTATTTTGAAATTGATTATTAATTATCCCGTGAAGGGAACAAGCTTTTTATAGAATATCCATAATAGGTTAAAACGGTATTTTTTAAAGAAATCTCTTTTTGGCAAATACGGTATGTATATGTTGTGTGTTTCCGTTACACTGTCAAACGCATCAAATGTCTTCTTTTTTAAGAATGATTGGACAAAATAGTAAAGCATCTTATAAAATGATAGTGATTTTTAGTTCTATCATTTTTTGCCATTTCTATAATAATAAAAAAACCATACATTTATTTTTTTTTCATACATGACATACTTTAAATTTAAAGAAAATTGCTTTGAATCACAATTCAAAATCGAAAGTTCAATTATATAGCATCATTCAGTGATTTTACTATGAGAACATCCTCAGAAGCCTTGTTACTTTATTTGACTTTGACCCCTATGCCAATACTGGGGCCCGAAGAAGTGTTTAAAGTAATAAATCGGAGGGGAATCTTTAAAAATCTTCTTTTGAAAAACTGCATTAATATTTTTGCGGTACTACAAGGGCATCATTTTTATTTATTCATATCCTACTTTCAAGGTCACAGCCACTTACTTTTGATATTACTGTAAGTATTTGACTGTTGGTCAACATTTTTAGTTTTTAAAATATTCACTAAATTAAGCAGCTTTGACTTGAATATTTAAATTTCTAATATATTTTTAGAAGATTTTTTTTAAAGAAAAACACTTTATGTTTACTGTTTCGTGATACGTTTTCTCTTTGAAAATACTTTCGCCCTTAAATCGAGAAAATATTGCGCGCTGTGAAACAACTGCATCTGAGCGCTAAAATTACAAGGAATAGTGCGCCAACAAACGTCTATATGTATTCATTTTTTGTTTTTAAAATGTCATTTCAGTCATGCTTGGTTCGTTTTATACAACTTAAAGGGGCATGGTCACGATTTTGGTCGAAAATAAGTTTCCCAATTTTAATGTTTACAATGCTTCAGTAAAGCATTTTTAATAGGCAACCAAAATTTAAGCGTCATTCGTTGAGTTTTAAGTGAGTTACAGAGCTTACAATTCTTTGATATGTAAACAATGCTTTTGTTTACATTTTGAAAGTTGAAGTGTTTTAGACCGAAAATGAATGTGTTAAACGTGAAGATCTGTTATGCTTAAAATGAATATGAAGATGGAAAAATCAGCTTGAAAAAGAATTTTTACCGGTATATTGAACTAATGTAAACAAAAAAAGGGCACGAGTCTTGTTTACATGACAAAGACTTGTGAGCCCTGTACCTTGCTTATAACTGCACTACTGACCTGTACCTTGCTTATAACTGCACTACTGACTCTCGAATTTCATTTGTTCATTATAAATGCATTCCTAAAGCATTGTAAATAATAAAAACAGAAAAATAGAATTTGACCAAAATCGTGACCATGCCCCTTTAACATGTAAACAAGAAGGCTGATTATCAAAAAAGTTATGCATGTTAACATAGCTTTTTAAAACAAAACAAAAGCACCTTAAAAATAGTTTCTCATGTCATTTTTTTTTCCCCTGAGGTGATGATGTGATCAAACGTTGCTATCGTACTCACTGACAAACTATTATTGACCAAAGTTACGATCTCTGATAAACTGATATTTAACATCCTACAAATAATAAAAGGTTTTATTATACATCTCTGTGGGTTTTTCTTCTTTTTTAAATTTTCCTTTTTATATACAATAAGATACAATAAGCTTATTCAATGTTTTGCTCCTTGCAACTTTCGAAAAAAGAAGAATTTTCGCTTATCTGCCCGTGATCAAACATTAGATTGATACAGTGTATCAATATGCACGAGAGGTGGAGCTGACATTGTAAGAATGGTACTAAAACTAGACTAGCTTGAATAACAATGCCATGTATAAAAATTTATGTGATCACTCTTTCACCATAACCCTATCTATTCTATATGGTACAAGTATACTAGTTACTATGGTTTCAACAATTAGACCACGACCATGTAAGTACATAAAACTTCAAATCAATGCTTGACAACTTAAGGTGTTCGAAAACATTGTCCTAGTTAGCAGATAACATGCTACTTTACACGTCACGTGATATAATTTTGTATTCACAAAGTTACCCGAGGTGAGAAATCACGTGATGAATTAAACTTTTCAACATGCATCAACACTTGGTTACAACAGGGAAAGCGAAAGTAAGAAGAAACAGTTTTTTCGAATTTAAACCATGAGCGCATGTTTGTCTATTAATCTCCCTTTGACATAATAATAATTTGATGATGCAAATACACAACTACTGTTAAACAGAGAACAATAGAAAAACATGCGCTGACTATGTATTAAGTCATTATAAAAGTGGGCGTCCTCAGTATCGTATGGAGATTCGAAAAAATCCTGATGACCCCCGCCTATGAAAACAAATTCGTGAAGTTGCAGTTTAGATGTTGACCATTTCTGCAATTGAAAGGCAATTCTTCTTTTAAAACTTTATTTTCTCGCAAATATCGAATGTCCTTAAGTGCAGTCATCCTTTGGGCGTTGGTCAAGCAATAAGCATTTCTTTATTTATTTCCAAATATTTTATTATTAAAATTATTTGACCAATGTACAAGAACTTCGTATGCGCATAGTTTTCTCGTTTTAGAATAGCTTAACAATTTAGAAATGACTTCCTATAAGGACAATTGGATTAAGCTTAGTTAAAAATGACCCAGGGTCTCAAATAAGAATTCAAAAGATGTAAACAAGTAAACCGAAGGACAAACAGGCGCCGGATAACAGGTGATCAGAATAGCTTACTTTAAACGAGGAACAAAAGACAATATCGAAGGTAATAAAAACCAAAAGCATTTGGGAATATTTTAGGCAAAGAAATTTATTAAAGGTCTGTTTAAGCACATAATCTGACCTTCAATTGCTCTGGGAGTTTTGCATTCAACTGTGTATTTGGAAGATCAGCTCATCGATACAAGTTGGTTGCAGCAACGTCCTGATTAGTATATCTATTCTAAAGCTGGGTCTTTATTGTTTTGTGTAATATATCCAAAGTAAAAATCTTTAATGTTTGTCTTTCCCTTTGTATGGGGTATTACTGAGCTAAACCAAATTCTTGTTTAATATTAATAATGTATCGAATTATGTTGAAAGTTTTATAGTTATCTTACAAAAGCTCATTCGTAAATGGTATAATATTCATTCTTATACAATTAAGTATCGATAACTACATGTACTTGCTGAATACAATAGAATTTAACTTAGAGAGTTGAAGAAACTGTAAATGAATCCAGCTCGATCGACACACATATTTAAAGACAAAAAAAAAAATAAACAGTGTTAAACTTATTATTAAATTTATTATTATTAAATTTACAGTATTAAATCTCCAACAATGTTTTTTTTTAATTCTAGAATATTGGCTTTAAAGAAATATGTTTAAAAATTGTGTTTAAACACGTAGACTTACCTTCAATCGCTTTGGGAGTGATGCAACCAACTGCGTAGTTAGAAATACAATTTAAACATATATGTTGGCAATAGATACATTCTTTACAGAGTATGCAGTTAAGTGCTGATTCAAAAGCGGTATTACCATTGGTTCGTTTGATTTATCAATTTTTTAGGGTCTTTAAATGAAGTATGTCCTTCACACTGTTTAAAATCTTTTCTGTGCTAAATTTAATGAATCCCTAATTTTAAGGACGCTCGTATACCCATGAGTATATGTATATAACAAACAATCAGGAACACGTGCATTTTCATTTGTTTTTGGCATGTTAAACCATGAACACAAATCTGTTTTCTGGTACTTTATATTGGATTTTTTTTCAATTTCAGTACATTGGCTTTTAAATTAATATGAGTGATACTAAATGTACAAAAAGTTATTACTGATTTTACAAAGTAAATCAAAGAGAAATGACTACAATGAAGGCGTTATCAGTTTATCAATAAAAATGACAACTGTTATGTGTTTCTCAAAAAAACACCTGATTTAAAAAATATATAACCAGAACTTGTTTTACTTGAACAAATTACTTAAAACGGCAAAAAATGAAAATTAACCAACACACTATGGAAAAAAAACTAAATGCATGGTAATAATGTCCTTGAATCCCTCTACCCAAATTGTGAAAGTCATTACCGCTAGGTCAGGTTTTTTGTAACAAAAAAAGAACAGTCTTCAAGATTTCTAAATCGTATCTTCTTTAAAGAAACAGTGATCATTCATTTTAACTAACTTAAAATCCTTTCACCTAAGGACATTTTGTACAAAGTTTGGTTGGCATTGGTCCAGTTTTTCTAGAGAAGACGAAAATACCATTTTACAATTAATTTACAACGACATTCAACAGACCAGACAAATTATTTTGCAGGGAAACGCACTTAAGCCTTTACTCAGAGGAGCTTTAAAACGAATTGCAGAAACCTGTAATCAAGCAAAAAAAGTCGTGTCAACACAACACAAAAAAATGGAAAAGAGCGTGTTCAATCTTCTCCCTACTGAACAGAAAAAAATTATTACAGTAAAAAGGTCAACTTTTCATTGTTGAAAAGATACAGTACAAGGAACGCGGATCCCCTACTTAACTGCGTTCCCCTGCGGTAAGTTAATTCTTTTACATTGCAGTTAATTCATCGCCGTCCTCCCTGCAGCCATATTTAAACCGCGGCGGCGTGACCTACCGCTAAACAAGGAGATCGGATATTTTTACCAGTACGCTATTAGACAATAAGACAGCCATCTTACATTAAAAGTCATTCTTTACTGGCCTTGTCTGATGTATTGTTTTCATTTAAAATAAAACAATTACGTATTTAATGCAATATTTAAAACTCCTGATCAACATTAGACATTTTAATTAAAGAATAATCTGCACTTTTTCATGTTACTGTGGATATAGTATTTTAAAGATATCTTATCATTTTCATATTTCCCTGCTTAATATAATCTGCATGTATGGTGTTTTTTTTCTATTTCTTTAAAATGATTTTAAAAACTTCCACCTTAATATGTTTTTAAGCCACATCAATTTGTAACATGTTTTATGGAACAGTATATGAATGCTTAAGACAGTTACCCTACACGGTGAACGTTCACCATACGATCAGCGTCATTATGTGATTTACTTTACTCTTCAAATAATAAATGATATTGATATCCTTTTGTGTGTGTTGAATATGAAGCTACTGCATGCATACACACATGTAGTTTCAGTGGCGAGTAAGTTTGTTCGTAACCCCCTACCTTTTTTCCAGCGTTTTATAGATGTCAATGTAAACTGTTTTGACTTTAGTCACAATTCTTTTACACAGAGTTGTGAAACCAACGCAATGACAGAAAATCACTTTACGCTTGAACGCACAGAATACAAAAGAATACACAAATATGAGACAAATGAATAGTCCGTGTACCGAGTGTTTAAAATGCTCCTCCCCACAGAAAATCAATGGATTAAGAAAACCCCATAAAACATTTAATATAAGTTAAGCGAGAGAGAGAGAGAGATTTCCGTTTAGACAACGTAGAATACGAATTAAAATTCACAAACACAGTATATCAATCATTAGATTAAATATCACAAACAGTGTAAAATACTTTATTGTAAGACATACTGTTGCAGTTAGCGGGCTGATTCTATTGACGTGAACTCTGACTGAAACTGCATGTTGGATTCAATCACATACACCATATTCTTTTTATGGATACTAATTTTATGAAAATTTAATATTAGTATAATTCAAATGAATGTACGTTCATGTAAAATAACACCTTTAATGCTCTCTCTCTCTCTCTCTCTCTCTCTCTCTCTCTCTCTCTCTCAGAGAATATCTGCATCTGCATCGATGACACTCATATTTAAGAATATTAGTATTTCTCTTTTGTCGAACAGGTGTGCATGAAAATCCCAAGGGGTTTAAAATTTCAATTTGTTTTCAATTATAGGGCATTGCTATTGGTAAAGCAAACCTTAACTCCTTAATTAAAAACAAAATTTTATTTTATTTTCAGAGGCAATCCGTACCTCTTAACTAGATTTTGTTTTGTTTTTGCTAATTTGGCTATTTAGCGATTCTTGCATTCATCGAAAATGCTTCGTTAAAATTCAGAATAGTAGTTTTTTCGAATTCTTCTTAAGACAGACATGCAACTATGCTTTTGTATCGTTTCCTTTTTTAATTAAAAAAATAATACTTTTCTTGTTGTGAATGCACTGACAACAATAATGACTGATAATGCCATAGAATAAACATATTAAGTTCTAATACCGTTAGCCAATCGGAAAACAATAAAGCACAACATGTTTGAAAAAAATATAAGTACATGTTAAAGCATGAATATATATTTCAAGTTGTGTTTAAACTCATTTCCTGCATAATCTGACCTTGAATCGTTCTTGAATCGTTCTGGAAGCACTGCAGTCATATGAGTTATTGGAAGTTGAATTCATTGAAATGTCTTGGTTACAAATATGTTTTGTATAGTTTATTTGTTCAAATGCTTGAATCTCAAACAGTGTCCTTAAGGTTTTGTTTGATGTATCAATATCGAAAATCTTTAAAGTTGACCCTTTACATTGTTTGGGATGGGTTTTTTGCGCTTAACTAAATCAATGTTTAGTATTTAGGACGTGCCGTACTCTTGAGAATATTCTTCAATATCTCGCACGTGAATTTTACGTAATTCAATTTGTTATGCAGTGAAAGGGATAGTCTCTAAGATATACCTGTAAAATGTTAACCCCAAGTTTAATTTTTATATCCATTTTCCATACACTAAATAACAGATGTATCAAATAAAAATACGACAAATTGCCTACTTGCTAAGGTATTGGGTAAATAAACTGCATAATGAATTTTTTTCATCAACACAGAATTTATGCTTTTACCTTAACCTTATTCAAGTGGACTTATCTTGCCCCCAATCAACTACGCATTACCTCAGTATCTCATCTAAATGTACTGGTCAGTCGATGCATACGTCTCTAAAGATCTGGTGATTTAGTTAAATGTGTAAGCCATCTCTCCTGCTGTGTCGGTAATTTCCGGAAGGTTTGTTTTAAATTAAATATTCATAGTGCAAATAAGCTTTGCTGCGAACTCATTATTTTTTCCTTGTTTTCATTAAACTTATATAATGTTAACAATAATTGTAAGAATAAAAAGAAAACTATTTCACTAACATTTTTCAATCAATGAAAGAGGTCGTCTGTCTGCCTCTATTTACGTATATGTGTACCTTTTTGTCAGTCTGTCTCTGTACATATTTGTAAATTTATGACCCCTCTCTCTCTCGTGAACAATTTATATGATGTTGGCAAATTGGTATATATGTATGTACATTTCGGTTTTAAATGTATATGTGTAGACATGCATCTTCACCATGACCATTCATCTCTCTATCTATCTCTTTCACATGATGACGCTCTGCATTTCAGTCGGCTGAAATGTGACCAAAAGATAACTGAAAGGTGAATAAATGGCACATCTATGCCATTCAGGCACCTTTCTATACTTTTCATGTAACATTCAGTTCACTGAATGGCAGAGTTTTATTCTCTCTTTCTCATTGTTTTTCTTCGTCAGACGTTGTCCGTAAACCTTCGTTAACGTGTTTATCAATCTGTATATCACTCTCTTTTTGTATCTTTTAATCTATTAATACATGAACATGAGTGTAGACTTAACATAATCACTTAGCTTTCTCTTCATTAGATATATACAAACATATATACTCAATCGTTTTCCGATTTAAAAAGAAACCAACACATCTGCTAAAATTGTAGGGTTTTTTTTTAATTCGACTGGCTAGTTCCTAGATCGGAAAGACAAAAACTTAAGGTGTTCAATGTCACAATTACTTTAATCATGACCAACCTGTTGAAATTGAGAAATATATTACATGCACCAGACGTTCATTGTTGGTTTATAACTGATTTTAAGGGTTTTAGAGGATTCGACCTTCACTTCTTTTTTCCGTGACTTCGGAGAACAAGTTTTCCGCAGGCTTGATAAAGTATGTAACTGCATCATTGTATGCTATAGTTCCCCCATCCTCGGATCGCATGTATTCTACATGTATGGCATAATTACTTGGAATAATCTGTTTAAAGGATACGTTATTAACCTAAAACGGCACATAGCTCCTCAAATGCTATTTCGGACCAGATACGCAGTACATTTCTATCAGCATTGATGATTTTAAACCCAAACATGAACTCTGCATCGTAAGCTATGAAAAAACCGGACAAATTGTACATAATTATTGTAATATCAACCTAGTGGTACTGTGTGCAAGCTCACGATTGCCCCCCCCCCCCCCGCTAAGAAAAACATTATTACTCAAGTATTTTTCAATTATAGAAAATGATTGATGCTATCTCATTTACCGTCCATGTTCTATCAATAATAACTGCTCTTTTTTTTAAATTGTTAATGCTAATATGAGTACACAAACCAATATTATATATATTTATTATTTAAATTCCATTTTCTTTCAACTAAACTGTAAATGTATGAAGACTTTTGCATCCGTATGATAACAAACATGACTTAAATGAAACGATAATTCACTTGTCAAGCAGCCATTTAATGTTTTGAATTTTTTGGTATCACGAGCCCGATTTTTTTCCCGAATTTTTTTTTCCACAAAAAAAAAGATCAAATACATCAGAGCGGGCCATTTCCAGATGGGCAGGTGGGGATGATAATCTAACAATTAATTTTAATATGACCTGACACATGCAAGCTTTGAGTAAATTTTTACCTTCTAATCATTTCCAATAATACAAGACATGACACAGACAGGATTAAAGTTTTTTTTAACAATGACCTTGACCTTGCCCTAATAACCTTGGGTCAAGGGCATGACACATCCGCAGGTCATAAGCAATCTTTGTGTGAAGTAAGAACTTCCGATGTATCTCCATAAGAAAGATATAGACCGGACAAGAATTTTGCACTTTTCCTGCCACTGACCTTGACCTTACCCTAAAGACCTTAGGTCAAGGTCATGACACACCCTAAGCTCATAAGCAATATTTGTGTAAAGTAAGAACTTCCAAAGTTTCTCCATAACAAAAGATATGGACCGGACACGAATTTTGCACTTTTCTTGCCACTGACCTTGTCCTTGCCCAAATGACCTTGTGTAATCAGCAATTCTGTAAATTTCATTCCATTCTTGTTCGGATCGACAAAAATACTTAAGGACCAAAAAAAAAATGTTTTTTTTGTTGTTGCTTTAAATAGATTGATTATAAATTTTGTTTATTAACTAGGTTGTTAAGAGAAATTCTATGCATAGTTTAATGAACAAAGTGAACATTTCATTGAGCTAGCAAATCTTCAAAAAGAACAAACTGATTAGAAACATTAATACATTTGTAGGCATAGAATAAACTCAGTGAAACTCAATTTACAAGAATATAATTCCTGGGTCCCCCGCCGTTCAAGCAGTATACTAGTATACTGTACTGTGGAATCATTAAATTTCGTGGGGGCCAATTTTCGTGGATTGCTTAAATTTCACAGGTTCGTGGGGACGTAATTTCGTGTATTCTCTAAAACCTACAAAGGAAATATGATTTTATTACCCTTATTTATTAATTCGTGTAGGATGTTAAATCGTGGATGAGAGGTACCCACGAATTCCACGAAAATTGAACCACCACGAAATCTAATGATTTCACAGTATATGAAATTGCAATATTTTCAAACATTCAGGGCTGTTCCAGAATTAAATGTGTGGGGAGGTTGGGAGGAACATTTTTTTACCCCGACCACCCATTTTTTCCAAAATTTGTAGGCATGAGAGCGCTTCCAAGGTCAATTTTTGGATAAAACGGAGTCATTATTGTGGTCAGAGTCCCATAACTCCAGCAAAAAGTATCGACCAATGCTCATTTTCGAACTTGACCAAGGTTATAGGTGTATAAACATTTGGTATAAATTTAATGAAAATCCGTCAAAATTTGTAGGCATGAGAGCGCTTACAAGGTCAATTTTGGAATAAAACGGAGTCATTATTGTGGTCAGAGTCCCATAACTCCAACAAAAAGTATCGACAAATGCTAATTTTCGAACTTGACCAAGGTAATAGGTGTATAAACATTTGGTATAAATGTAATGAAAATCTGTCAAAATTTGTAGGCATGAGAGCGCTTACAAAAAAGTGTGACGGACGTACGCACGGACACACGGACCCACAGACACACGGACACACAGACCCACGGACGGACGCCCGGCATTTCTATGTCCCCGCTCCGCGTTGCGGCGGGGGACAAAAATTGTGTTTAAACACGTAGACTGACCTTCGATCGCTCTAGGAGTGTTGCAACCAACTGCGTAGTTAGAAATCCGATTTAAACATATTTGTTGGCAAAAGATGCATTCTTTACAAAGAATGCAGTTAAGTGCTGATCTAAAAGCGGTATCACCATTGGTTCGTTTGATTTATCAATTACTAGGATCTTCAGATCAAGTTTGCCCTTTACATTGTTTGGAATCAATGTTTAAATTTAAGAAATACTTAGTGTTTAGGACGCGCCGCATTCCCATTGGTATATGTTTATAACAAACTATCAGGGACATGAGTGTTTTCATTTGTATTTGACATTTTAAACAATGAACACAAATCTTTCTCACTTTTACTTTATATTGTATTTAGTTTTATTCTCTTTATATAATCTTTTAAGTTAATAAGAGCGATACCAAATGTACAAAAGTAATAACTGTTTTCACAAAGTAAATAAGAGAAATGACTACAATGAAAGAGTTATCAGTTTATCAAAAACATTTATGTGTTTCTCAAAAAACCTCCTGATTTAAAAATTATATAATTAAAACTTGTTTTACTTGAACATATTATTTAAAACAGCAAAAAAAAAATATTAACCAAAACTCCTGAAGACAGTTACCATACACGGTGAACGTTCACCATCCAATCAGCATCATAATATGAAAAATTTACACTAAATGATATTGAAATCACTTTGTGTGGGTTGAACTTGAAGCTACTACGCATTTTCTAAGGCGAGGCAAGCTACGGACAAACACGTCAATGAAACAGGACCACCAACAGTTTCGTTTGAAGTCATCTTTTCTTAAGTTCAATGGTCGATGCAACGATCTTGTCAGCAGATACAATCTTCCACTGGGTCGCATGTTGACTGACGTTTAAGGTATCGGATGTACAATTGAGCCTGAGAGCTCGGGATTTTCCGGGATGAGCTCGGTAGATTACGGAGATTGAAATAAATTTTCAAAATGTCGAACTATTTTTGATTTAATATAATAAACAGTAAAGAACAAACAATTTATGCATAAAGTCAAGCAAGAATTTTTTTTTCTTAATTTCAAAACAAAATATTTTAACTTTTCCCCCTTACGCTGATTATGACTTTGTAGCAGCTTTACGTCATTTGCCATTGTATGACGTTATTCTTTCACGCGGCGCTCTTGCGATAACGTGAAGAAAAAAAGCCTAATTTATAGAGTAAAGTTTGCAGTGCGTAAGTCACGTATTCCGTCGAAAAATAGGTCGTTTTAATCATTGATTTCGTAGATTTTGTGACTGTGCATAACTTGAATTTGGGGTAGTCCGGTAATCGTATGACCTTATTGTTTATTTTTTTGTATACCTAATTTCATTATACATACAAAATGTTTCGGACCCAACATTTGTATATCGGCGTATTTACCACTAACTATTTTTAATAAGTACCATTCATACGGATTTTAATTCTAGTTAAATTGCTTGTACACGTTTATTGTAATCATTGTGTTTAAACATCTACATACTTGTTTTTTTTTCGTAAATCAAGTTAACAAGAGTCAAATAATGAAATTTCTAATCATTGATTGGTTTTTTTTTCATCGGGATTCCAAACAATTTTCTTCTCTCGCATTTCATATTATGTGCATTAACAGTATATTTTCCACTCTTTTTAAATTGCTGGATTTTCTATCATTCAAATTATACTATTAAATACTGATTCCGACTGCTTTAAAGTCAATTCGTTTTAATGGCTGTTGACATAAAAGAGGCGCGTTACCATCCAATGAAATCAAATACTCAAAATTTGATTGACAGGTTCAGCCAGTTAGCCGATGTCCGATGTTATGTGTGGTATTTGTACACAATCTAATCGTGTAAAAAAATGCATGCTTTTTACAACATCACAGTATCATTTATAGTTGATTTAGAATTTTGTTCTATAAAAGTCATATTTTGTTATGACTGTATAAAGCATGTTGATGTATTGTGTATTTCACGTTTGTACCGGTACAGAAACATCAGAGACAGACTTTATAGGCAGTCTCCATTTAAAACTGACTTATTCTTTTGTTTGTTGGAAAAGAATACAATTTTGATTGAAAGATAATGCAATGTATATTGTTTTCTACGAGTTAAAGGTTTGGAATGAATGCTGATGAAAATTTCACACGGTTCTCGCACGCTTTGCTCATAACGCTTTACATGCCTGATGTGACCCGCAATTCACGATTTCGTTGTAATGGTAACAATGTTTTTTCGGGTTAACATTTTGCTGAATGAAGAAAACTGAACAATTTAGATTTTTAATTCTAAAATTACAAGTTCTCAATCGTATAGGAATAGAAAACAGTAAAATTACCGGGTTACGGGAATATGTGTTAGATAACAATTGCGACTGCCGACGAGTAGGGTTAAAATCGCGTGAAATACTATTTTACCGTGCATGATTTGCAGCGCTAGAGTTACTTCCCCATAGTGATTTGGCGGGAAAAAATTCTATTTTTAGAAAATACATACCCATACCTATCAAATGAGTATATAGAATATATACCTTACCAGGCATAATTTTTTGGTCAATTGTACATCTGATACCTTAACATTCTAATCGATAGACCATAATTAGTCACCTAATTGTGTACGGAATTTTCAGATAACGACAAAGAGCGCACGGCGAGTGCGACCGGTCAGCAGAAGATGCTCACTTCTTTATGGTATTGATCATGATTCTACTGTCTTTTCTGACATTTATTATTTTTCAAATAATATCTGCAATATGACTACTTTATTGCAGATATTATTTGAAAAAAAATAATATGTGTCAGAAAGGACACTACCTCAATTTTTTTAAGAGGTCCGTTTTCGTGCTCTGCTCCTGTTTTGTAATTTTTCCTTTTGAATTTGAACACTGTGTGATATCACCACATGTCATCCATACATACAAGTAGTATCAGTGGCAAATAAGGTATGTCGTAACCCCTCAACCTTTTTTCTAGCGTTTTATAGCTGTGAATGAAAACTGTATTTGACTGTAGTCCCAATTCTGTTACTAAAAGTTATGAAACCAATGCACTTACAGAAAATCACTTTACGCTTGAACGCACACAATACAGAATAATACATAAGTATAAGACAGGTAATAGTCTATGTAGCGATTAATCATCCGAAACTGTACCCGTATATAAAACTATTTAACTAAAAATAACAATATGGTGTTGGTTTTTTTTTCATTTTACTGCGTTCTTTAAATGTTAAACTTGCTTAAGATACTACTCCCCACAGAAAATCAATAAATTTAAAAAAAAAACATAACACCTACAATATATGTTGAGAGAGAGAGAGAGAGAGAGAGAGAATTCTTTTTAAACAACGTAGAATACGAATTAATCTTCGCAAATACAGTGTATCAATCATTAGATTAAAGATCACAGTGTAAAATACTTTATTGTATGACATACATCTTTTTTTGTTTTTTACTTTGAATAAATGTTTTTATAACGAAACGTTTCCCCCTTATCTTGGAAGAAGTGGTGTAGTAAGCGAGCTGACGTGGACTCGGACTGACACTGCATGTTGGAATGAATCATATTATTTTATTGATAATATATTTATGAAACATTATTATTAGTAAAAATTCAAATGAATTTACGTTCATGTAAAATTTAACCTTAAATGCTCTCTCTCTCTCTCTCTCTCTCTCTCTCTCTCTCTCTCTCTCTGCATCGACGACACATATATTTATCAATATTTATTAAGCATATTTATATTTCCCTTTTTGTCTTGAACAGGTGTGCATGAAAGTCCAAAGGGGTTTAAAATTTCAATTTGTTTTCAATTATAGGGCTTTGCTATTAATAAAGCAGATCTTTGCTTTTGATAAAGCAGATCTTAACTCCTTTTGTAAAAACAAAATACAAAATAACCTTATTACTAGATTCCGTTTTGTTTTCGTTAATTTGGCTTTTTATCGATTCTTGCATTAATCGAAAATGCTTCGTTAAAATTCAGAATAATAATTCTTTTCGAATTCTTCTTAAGACATATACATACGCAGCTATGTTTTTGTATCGTTTTCTTTTTTTAATTAAAAAGATAACACGTTTCTTGTTGTAAATACACTGAAAACAATAATGACTCATACTGCCAAAGAATAAACTTATTAAGTTCTAATACCGGTAGCCAATCGGAAAACAATAAGGTACAACACGTTTTGATAAATAGAAGTACATGTTAAAGCAAGACTAGATATTTTAAGTTGTGTTTAGACCCTTTTTGCATATTCTGACCTTCAATTTTTCTTGAATCGTTCTGGAAGCGCTGCAGTCATCAGAGTTATTGGAAATTGAATTTATTGAAATGTCTTGGTTACAAATGTGTTTTGTATAATATATCTGTTCAAATGCTTGATTCTCGAACAGTGTCCGTAAGGTTTTGTTTGATATATTAATATCGATAATTTTAAAGTTTACCCTTATAATTGTTTGGGATGTTTTTTGTGCTTAACTAAATGAATGTTATTTATTTAAAACGTGTCGTTCTCTCGAGAATATTCTTCAATATTTCACACGTGAATTTTACGTAATTCAATTTGTTTTATTATACTTTTATGTTAAATACTGAAATCTGATTGGTTTAGACGCAGTAGACAATCCGTTCCCATACCCTCAGCGTTTGCAACACACTTAGCAACGGGCCGATAAAACGAATTGTTACATGCGCGTAAATTATGCGCGTACGGTTCGCCGTAAAACGTCTTTTCTATAAAAAAGCAGTAAAATTTACTATAACATTAAGATATTCAGTATAATAAAATAAATAGTGCCTGTTTGGGAGGGTACAAGTTGAAATTGACACCCCGAGAAAACCATTGTCAACTGACGCGAAGCGAGGATTGACAATGGTATTCGAGGGGTGTCAATTGCAGGCACTATTTATATAATGCAGTTAAAGGGATAATCTATGAGATGCTCTTCGTATGAACAGTTTCTAAGACGAGGCAAGCTACATGTCTCTTAAGACCCTAATGTAAGAATTGTTTATTATTATTTATATGTTAATACGTTAAATAATTGGCACGTTACATTTTTGGCACAACGTTGCACGTGTTGTTATGACTATGACGTCGTTAACGTTATTACTCGTTTATTTGTATATTGAAACGTAACTGCTGTTTACTGGTGTCTACAGAGATAATTTTTGGTAAGAAATTATAATTATTTACTGATGTATATTGTTTAGATATTTAATCTATAGTACGTAAGCCAGTTTATTGAACAACAATTACATCTGTGAACCTTTATTTTTTATTTAAATACTTAAAAAGCGGAATTGTTTGCTATATTCGTTGCGTACATATAAATGTGTGTGTGAATGATTTGTAAAATTGTATTTGTATTAAATTCTTTCAGAGAATCGCCATGATACATCGTATAAATAAAACCTAGTAAAACGACGCATACTCATGAATTAGATCACAGACAGCAGATTTATTAAACTTAATATGTTTTAATTAAAGTTCCTGGGTACAAATAAGCTTTGCTTCAAACTAATTATATTTTCGATTAAAAAAAAAAGTATATTTGCCGTTTTTAACGGCAATTTTGCGATATTGAAAACAAGACCCAAATTTTGTCAGCATGACTAGATATATGAAAAAAATGTTTACAGAAAATTTTGCTATTATTTGATACATATTAACGGGGTACTAGCCATAATATAAAAAAAATGAATAACGACGATTTACCTGTGCATATTCATAAAGGATTAATGTTTGAGGTGGATTTGCGCATGTGCGCAGGAAAAGTTATTCAGAAAAGCAGCTCGAGAACGAGGTAATACGACAGGTTTGTTTACAGTTGTCAGAATTCATAGATCAGGTCTGTGTGCTGTTTACATAAAAAAAATCGGATATTGTCATCTGCATTTTATGCGGATAGTTGCGTATCGGTGGCAATGACAACCAATGAGAGCCCATTTGCAGTTTATTTTCATATATTTGACCACATATATAACTATTAAATAGAACGTCAAAAGTATCCCTTCTGGGGCCCCTCGACTCAAAACATATACAATTTATAAACTTTAAGTATTCGAGTGATAACTATACAAGTTCTATTATATACAGACAATAAATAATGTACCATACACAAAAGCTTCTATTCCTTTATGAGTAAATATCTTATTAAACAAAGAAAACACATCGCTGTGTGACCCAAATGTCACTAGCAAGAAGCCAAGTCCATAGTTATACATGGAGTTCTAACACGTATCCACTGCTCTGAGTGGTCTCCAATATAGATTTTCATTTTACGACGTTCTCCGTCAAACTGTTTCTTTTTTTTTCTTTTTTGTGTACATTCTAAAATTAGCTTGTCGCTTCACGTGCTTATGAATATTTTAAAGTTGGACGTTTACTGATTGCTATTTTAAAATGCGTTTTAACGCACAGTCTGGCATTCAGTCTCTTTCCTAGTGTTGCAGTCAACTAGTATTTGAAGAACTGACAATTATTGTTAGTTATAGATACTATCTTTTTTCTTTGTAATTTATTGTTTTTGTTCCATACATACTTATGTTGAATTACATTAATAAATCCAGTTACAGTACCGATCAGACCCATCCTAAGACCAAAGTAAACCCCAACTAAACCCCGGGTTTACTCTGGGTTTACTTTTTGAAAAACTGGGTCCACTCGGGGTTTACTTTGGTTTTACTCGGGGTTTACTTTGGGTTTACTTGGAAATTGGTTTTGAGGTTAACTGTACGCACTGAAGTGTAAGGCAGACCCGTATTTTATCTTATTATCCTTCTGACTGTAATTCCTGCCCCTTGTATATTCCGAATACACAGCTAGCGTCTGCTTTCAGGGTTATACTTCTGGCCGGGTTTACTCTCTGTGTCCACTCTGGGTTTACTTTGGGTTTACTCTGGGTCTACCCTAGTAAACCTAGAGTAATCCCAGAAAGTAAACCCAGAGTTTAGTTGGGGTTTACTTTCTGTTAGGTTGGGTCTGATCGGTACTGTATTATAAATTTTATACACATGCATACTCACTAACACACAAGTATATGTACATACATTATAGATACGTTCTTTACAATACATACAATTAAGTTGATTTCTTATCTTACATAAACACTACCCCTTAAAGTTTTGCATTAAAATTAAACGTTGTTGGAAATCCGACAATCAAAATTAGTTGCTATTCATAACGCCATGTTCAGTAAATAATCGTTGTTTATTACTTATATTTGCATTTTACAACCTGCAAATACCCGGTTAGACTAAACCTTGACCTAGCTATTGCATCAAACATAAACGTTCAGACTGTAATGTATTTTTTTAATTTTTTTTTTACTCTCATTGATATGTTAACAGAATAAATAATATGTTATAACAGTCATTCCTTTAAAATTTTAATAAAGGGCATGTTAAATGCACCAATTTTAGGGAGTTTGAGAAGAACACATGTATCGTATAGTGGTTTTATAAAAAGACTTATGATTGATAACGTCATAGAAAAGTATATGACGTCCTATCTTTATGACGTCATAGTACGCCAACAGTAAGGTACATAAATCATGGTATAGTTAGGAAGAGTTATCTTTCCTTGTTAAAATCAATTAAAAAAGATGTACTTTATGCAATATAACTGTGTAAATGTACAATATAGATTAAAATAAAATAAGGAAACTATCATTGAATCTTGATCGACACTGAAATGATAAGATTTGAATTCTTCTAAGTATTGACTATTGACATTAAAAAAAAAACTAAGTATCTGCCTTTTTTCCAAACAATCAAACACATGTGCATCTGTACCTTTTTTTACATTTTGAACCATAAATAGTCTTTCTTCTTTATCACTGTTTTATATTGAATTTAGAATTACGTATATCACTTTCAGAAAATTGGCTTCAAAGGATTATAAATTATACCAAATTAGAGTTATAGCTGATTACACAAACTGTTTATTGATCCGAAAGCAATGGCTGCTTTTTTCAATAGATTGATTGAAATGTCCTGTTATAAATGATTGAGATTGGAAAGAGTAGTGCGCCTATTTTTTATGATTTTTTGTTTTAAAGTCAAAGCTTTTTTCGCAAATGTTTTGGAATTATAGAGAAAACGCAGCTTAACTGGGTTCCGTTTTTAGTAAAGCAGAAAGAATGAAATAATATTCCATGATTTAAACACATTAAGACAACTTTAAGTAATTTATCATCTAAATAGATAGTGAATAAGATTATTTCGGCAAACAGTCAATGCTGTTTTAACTATTTTCTAAAATGTAATACATTAAAACAAGACAAACAAGAGCCACTGCCCCCTCCCCCATGAGAAACAATTACCATAACATAAATAAAATCAGGTTCATGTTATCATATTTTTGAAATACAAAATATATTGATAATTCAGAGGAATTGATCATGTTTTAAAATAAATTACAATTTAGATCGGCGAAGAGGATTTTAAAGATTTTTACGATTCCTAACTACGTTGAAATGCAATAGCCTTTCAGCGTCCATCGATGCTTCTTCACAAAATTCGCCTTTCGGGCCAAAGATTGCTGGCAATTTGTTGTTTTTTTTAGCTCACCTGAGCTGAAAGCTGAAGTGAGCTTTTCTGATCAAAATTTGTCCGTTGTCTGTCGTCGTTGGCGTTGTCGTTGTTGTAAACTTTTCACATTTTCATCTTCTTCTCCAGAACCACTGGGCAGATTTCAACCAAACTTGGCACAAAGCATCACTGAGCGAAGGGGATTCAAGTTTGTTCAAATGAAGGGCCTCACCCTCTTTAAAAGGGAGATAATTTAGAATTATTGAAATTTTTTTGTATTTTTCTAAAATCTTCTTCTCAAAAACTATTAGGCCAGAAAGCTGTTACTTGTATGGAAGCATCCTTTGGTAGTGTAGATTCAAGTTTGTTCAAATCATGGTCCCCGGGGGTAGGGTGGGGCCACAATGAGGGAATGTATTTTTACATAAGAATGTATAGAGAAAATATTTAAAAATCTTCTTCTCAACAACTCTTAGGCCAGAAAAGCTGTAACTTGTATGGGAGCATCCTCAGATAGTGTAGATTCAAATTTGTTCAAATCATGGTCCTTGGGGGGAAGGTGGGGGCCACAATTGGGGATGAATTTTTACATATGAATATATTGAGAAAATCTTAAAAAATCTTCTTCTTAAAAACTATTAGGCCTGGAAAGCTCAAATTGGAGTGGAAGCATCTTCAGATAGTGTAGATTCAAGTTTGTTTAAATGATGGTCCCCGGGGGTAGGTTGGGGCCACAATGGTGGATGAATTTTTACATAAGAATGTATAGAGAAAATATTTTATAATCTTCTTCTCAAAAACTATTAGGCCAGAAAAGCTCAAATCGGAGTGGAAGCATCCTTAGATAATGTAGATTCAAGTTTGTTTAAATCATGGTCCCCCGGGGTAGGGTGCGGCCAGATTGGGGATGAATTTAACAGAGGAATATATAGAGAAAATCTTTAAAAAATCTTCTTCTTAAAAACTATTAGGCCAGAAATGCTCAAACTTGTGTAGAGGCATCCTCAAAAAGTGTAGATTCAAGTTTGTTTAAATCATGGTCCCCAGGGGTAGGGCGGGGCCACAATGGGGGGGGGGGGTGAATTTTTACATAGGAAAATATAGAGAAAATCTTTAAAAATATTCTGGGAAAGTTTTCAGTTAAAAAAGCAGTAACGTGTGTGAAAGCATTGGTTGTGCAGATTAAAGTTTTATCAGACCATGATTCCCTAGAGAAACGTGGGGCCACAAAGTTTGGGGGGGGGGGGGTTTAGGAAAAGAGAAAAATCTTCTTACAGGTACAACAACAAAAGGGGCTTGGTATTTACCATAAAAATATGGGGATAAAAATCAGCAGATTTTTAAACTTTTTTGAGCAAGATCTACTGTACTTACTTGTCAAGATATTTTGATTTTGATACTGTAATGCTAATTTGATCAGAGTTAAGGCTATTGTTGCTCAGGTGAGCGATGTGGCCCCAGGGCCTCTTGTTCAGATTTGTCCCTATTTGTTTTGTAATATTTGAATTTCAACCCACTCATTGTGGTCCAAACTTGCATCACTACCTGATGATAGTTGCACACACGGTACATGTACATTTTTTTCTAGCCAAACTTTCAACTAAGGATGTTTTGTACAAAGTTTGGTTGGCATTGGGCAAATTGTTCTAGAGAAGTCAAAACTGTCAGTTAACATTCAATCTATAACGACGACAACGTCGACGATGACAGACAACATACCAGACAAATTTTGATCAGGAAATCTCACTTGAGCCTCTTCTCAGCGGAGCTTAAAAACGGATTGCAGAAACTTGTAATTAAGCCCCAAAAAAATCTATGGAGAAATCGTGTGATCACAAAAAAAAAAGAAGAAAAAACCAACACATAAAAAAATACAAAAATAACAAAAATAAAATAATAATAATTAAAAAGCATAACAACACTAAAAACAAATCAAAAGAAAACCCAAAACAATGTGTTTAACTTTTTCCTTACGAAAATGAAGAATATATACAGTAGAAAAAAGATCGAATTCTTATTCTTCAAAAGGTAGGTACATGCATGTCCTATTATGAAGTTTATTTCCATCAAAAACAAATATATTAACCGCTAAATTCATGAAAAAATACTTTAAAACAGTTGTTTCACTAATCTTCCCTCTTGTGCTTTAGGACGAATCACAAAGAAGTGTATATTTAAAAAAAAAGAGATTTTCATGTTAAAAGTCATGCGTAGGCCTTGACACAAATGCAAATGGGTTAAGTCGTCCAAAAGAGCCAATTCATTTAAAATTTTTTTCTCAAAGCAACAGCATAGAAAAAAGCTCAGTTAAAATATATTAAGTTGCGTTTAAACACATAGTCTGACCTTCAATCCGTTTTGAGGTGTGACAGTCAACAACGTGGTTGGAAATCCTACACTATTTGTTAGCTATAGGAACGTTCTTAACAGTGCTTGTATTTAAATGTTAATTTTTATATTGCTTCAGTGGTTTGCTTGATATATCGATTGTGAGAATCTAAAAAAATAAATTTGCATTTCACAGTGTCTGGAACGTCTTTGTGCTAAAATATTTAAATATTCAATATTTAGGACCCGTCTCATACCAATGAAAATTAAATTATCTTCATGTAAACAAAATAAAAGACTTACTGCAAGATAGTTGACAAAAACACCAAAATGATTTTTTAGGTAGTTATTATTTAATAGAAATGCAATGTGCCCTTCGGCCATACATGTATCTGATCTTAGATTTTTCCTGCGACCCCGTGATGGTTTTTAAATCATTTTACATCGCAGTAATGATCAATAAAACACCTCAAAAATCCCGGTAAATGCTGGGTCTGATATCACTGTAGTGTACAATAAAAAAAAAAAAAGGGACAAATAAAATACATTTGATTCAGAATCGATTTACGTATGTATTTAAATACAAAATTCTTCTTCATATAAAAAAATGATTATTAAGGAAAACCTTACCTAACCTTTTTCAAAAGTCCACTGTTATTGACTTTGACAGGGTAAACCATGTAATCTTAGTTCCTGTGTAACTGTTTAGTGATTATTCCGAACAAGCATGGAATGAAATTTACAGAATTGCTGATTAAACAAACTGTATGCTGATTTATAAACTGTTGCGGTTGGTAAAATTAATACCAGTCATTTTTTTTTGCGTTTTTTATTTATTAGAAAAATGCTCATTGAGATTACTGACAATGCTTTTTCGTGTTTAGAAATTAATAAAACCTATTACATAGAACTTAAAGATTATATTCTAAATGCAGTGCACGATACGAAAAGGTTGAAATATAAACTCTATCGACACAGGTATTTTAAAACAAAATCCTCTAAAAATGAAACTGTTATTCATGAGAAACTTCCCGGAAAAAAAAATCAGAGGCCACCCACCGTTATTGATTTTGACTTATTTAACTACGATTACAATCTGTGTGTTCTTGTGTTCCTTTCAAATTGATTTCCAAACAATGTTTATTTTTTTCTTCAGAACATTGGTTTTCAAGGGATACGATTGATATCAATGTACAGAAAATTACTGCTGATTGCATAATCCGAAGTTCACTTCAAAGGGAATATCTGCTAGGAATGTGTGTTTTTTTTCTGATTCCTGATATTTCCGTCAATAATATATTGATTTCGAATACCCCGTTTACGTCGGCTGAGTCATTCAGTTGACCAATTGCGATTGGGCCCTAATATGGCTTCCAAAATTCCACAAGAAAGTGTATAGGAAAGTATATAGGAAAATCGTCTTTAAAAAAATGCAATGCATCGTTTATTATTATGAAAGCATCCTCATATATATCCTCATATTAAGGTCACAGTGATCATTCACTTTGATCATTATTTTTAGCTCATTTTACAATTTTGTTACCGTTGTTACGTTGAGGCCTAGGATAACAAGACTGGCCAGTTGATGCATCTTAGATCTTAGGATATGATGTCCAAAACTGTAGGTTTCTTTTTGCATTGTTGAATGTATTGTCCAGTCTTTGAACATATGAGTATCATTCGTCCGTCTGTTAACTTTTCACATTTTCAACATCTTCTCCAGAACCAATTTTAACCAAACTTGGCACAATGCACCCTTCGGCAAAGGGAATTTAAATTTGTGAAAATTAAGGAGCACGCCCCTTTTAAAGGGGAGATAATTAGGATTAATTGAAAGTTTTAAAGAAATTTTTAAAACTCTTCTTCCAAAGTACTATTTGGCTAGGAAACCTGAAACGTGTGTGAAAAAAATAATCAGGAAGTATAGACTCAATATTGTGAAAATCATGACCCATTTGTGTAGGTCGAGGCCACAATGGGGGGTCGAACTATTACATAGGCATATAAAGAGTAAATCTTTAATTATCTTCTCAGAAATTAATTAGCCAGGAAAGCTAAAACTTGTGTGGAAGCATCCTCATAGAGTATAAAAATCATGGCCCCTGAGAGTGGCAATGATCAAGGGTATATATTTGATACATATTAAAAAATTGTATGGCATATAACTTGAAATATATCAGATATTGTTAACGAATCACACGACTTTTTATATCTTCTCTGTTAAATACATGTATTATACACCACAATTCTTTATGATGTAACAATGTTAATACATCAAATTCATACACGGACACGGTAAATGTCTTCTTGATTCGCCCTATTTTACAAACAGCTGTCTTAGAACGGAAGAATGCAAAATGAATGCAATATCTAGAGGTTTCAAAGAGCTATTTTTTAGTAATCAAAAATACCTTAGAACCGGAATCTCTTTTATTGAAAAAATAGCGTTTCCTTGTCTTTTTGTTTGCTTGACAGCAAAGCAGTTTCCGAATTCATAATAACTTCCATGCACCTGTGTATAATAAACGATATACATATAGTCGTGTGATTTTTCAATATTGTGTCATGTTGTCAATTTTAAATTAACCAATAGTGTATCAAATTGTTCTCCCTCTTTTCTTAAGAAATACACTTTCATTGAAAACAAGACTGTTTTTATCTGATAAATGAATTTTCTCTAAAAAAAAAATCACAAAATGTGTATCGTGTAATACAATTTAACACATATAACACCTTATTTTTTAATAAAGAAAATAAACTCTCAACATTACTTTTTACTTTTGTACACAAAGGTCATATTGTATAAACACTGATACACGTCATACCTCATAAATTTAATTTATTTCAACGAATGCAGCATCAATCCCAGTTCATTTGGTCAATATTTTCCCCCAAAATGACTCTATAAATTTACCTATTACAACAGAACGGTGGTATCGGCATATGGTGGATGAACTATTTGATGGGACATGTTTGCAAGATGATGCCCATAGTAGATAACTGTGTTCAAACCGCTCATCATAATTTTCAATCTCTACATGAGCAGCTGTGAGGTAACAAGTTTTAGAAAAAAACCAAGGAGTCATTTAATCTAACAAAAAATCCAAACTAACGACCCAACGACCAGTTAATTTAACTGATGATATATTAATACTACCAATGTTAAATTTTGACAATCAGCAAAATGTCCACACAATACAAATTCTTTTCGAACGTCACATAGGTAACCTTCCAGTTTCTAGGTTGAAGAGATTCCACAGATGGCAAAGTAGACTCGACTGAACAAAAGAACACTCTGCACAATTCATTTAGCATTTTGTTGTTTCCCGACCTCACACTGCTTATCTCAATACAAAAACGCTAATGTTATTCGCCAAATAAATAAATATTCATATCTTTTGATTACTTCATTCACTTTTTACGAGTTTTCTTTTTTTTTGGGGGGGGGGTCAATTTTTGGTACACTTTGTTCCCGGTTTTTTTTTTTCAATTTGTTCCATATTTTTTTAAATGTCCTCCTGTGTCAACATCAACAATCTCAAAAGGAACTGCAGGATAATGTTTTGGTAAAACGGAGTTCATCATCTCTTTTTCTCATTGCCGGTTAAGATGACTTAAACAAAATGGACGTCTTTTTTTGTGCCATCGTGATAGATGTTTTTAAAAATAAATTAATGAATTTGTCCATTCATAGACTACTATTTAAAAACAAAAGTAAATTGTTTAGTATAATTTGGAAAGAAAATATAACTATATTAAATCATTTATATTTTTCGATCATTTATTTTTCTGTTTTGTTATATTATAATTTGTACGCAAACTAATAATTTGTCAATCAGTTGTACATGTACTTAAATTGTTTTTGGTCAGAATGTCCTAAGGGGTCATTAATTTATCTGATACTTCATTTAGTTCATACAGGGCTAGCCAACACATATTCTTAACTTGACCTTCAATGTTGCTCAAGATATCGGCATTGTTTTTGACTACAGTTCCATAGATTTCATCAGCAATTTCTGTTCGCCAATCTGTAGAATTGACATTAACGGACCATATAAATGTCGCAACTAAGGTACTTAAGGCGACAATTATACCAAGAAGTGGGTTATTAAAAGCCACGAGAATAATAAATACTACAACGGAAGTGATTTTTTCAAATAATTCATCGGAAATTTTAAACTTTAAATCTGAAAAACTTTGCTCTAAATTTGTCTGAAAATCGGATTCGACATGTTTCAAAATCCCCGTACAGATCTCTGATCCTAAAGCTTCGGCAGTTTTATGTAATGTTCGTTCCACTAATTGTTCCTTTAGTCGTCTCACGGTAAATATTGAGCGACAACTGTAGCTTGCATCTTCAGTTGTTCCGACAGCGACATTCTTGTCCCATAGAAAAATATCACAGCAAAATCGTTTTATTGATTCTGTTGATAGAATTTTGTCGGTGGCCTCTTGTATAATTGTTTTAATACTTATGGCTGAAACACTCTCCGAGAATGAATCAGTATCTGTACCTAGCGACTTGACTTGCTGATATGCTAAAACGTTTATAACATGTTCAGCATTTTTAAGTACATGATGGATATAAATTGTTTGTTCTTTTAAATAAGAGTCATAATTCATGAAAACTGTCAATTTTGCGTCAACTGCATTAACTGATATGCTGTAAATCCATATGACTCTAACCAAGTGTCCGGAAGTTGAATGAAAAAATGCATCCTTGTTTGCGGCATCCTATAACCAAAAGAAAAAAAAAACCAAAACAAAAAAATGTCGTAATTGGTGAAAATTTCAAATGTAAGTAATATATAGGTCACTTCCATTCTTCTTCTACATACCTTTTCATTTACTTTGAGCGTGCCTTGTGTACAACTAACTTCAACTTCAAAAACGTGAATTGGTTCTGACTTTGCATGACCTGCTTTACTTAACAATTGTTTTTGTAAAACAACTTCTCTCTTTGAAAGTTGATTAATTTCATCTACGATTTTATTGCATTGTATAGCAGGAAGCAGACATTTAGCTAATGGGGTTTGTCTCTGGTCCTCGGGATCAATTGTTCTTAATGACTCAAACATCCTTTTAAGGTCTGATCATGTGGCATGCACTGACCATTGACCATACCTCACCGGTTTCCATATTTCTAAGATAAATGTTTGAATGCTGAAAAAAATAGAGTTTAACATAATTCATTGATTATATGTCATATATTTATTAATGCAAAACAGACGCCATGAAACCAGTACATATGCGCGGCTATGTTAAGGCTGTCCGAAGCAAAATTTATACCGAAAAACGATACTATTTTAATTATCGAAAAAATACTTTAACCGAGCGAATTTCTTTAAACTTTTATTACATAAATCAACAGTGATATCAAACTCTATATTTGATGCATTTTTGTGACGTCATATATTTTTCTTAAGCACGTGACAGGCGTATCCTAACACTGTAAATAATCTATATAAATCGCATCGGCGCAAATGAATAATGGCATTAAATCAAAAATATTTTTATGAAAAATCCTTCGATAAGTAATGTATTTTGCAGTTTTTGCTGGGGGTTCATATAAATATTTTGTTTATTTGAAAAATTGTCAAAACATTTCGCACTGCTATCGAAATTAGGCACATTTTTACCTTTTAAGCTCGATTTACACAAAATCGGGTCAATTGGTAGGTTTCCCCCAGCAAGATTCACATTGGTAGTTATTTTCTCTCCCATTTTCACGTAAAATAAACTAAGATTGTATTGATCTTTCACTTGCGCCAAGCTGTTTTTTACATGCATATACATATCACCATTCATTAGTTTACACGTAGCAGGGGGAGTCTCAAAACAATTAGTTTATAAATAGTTATTTACCTAATACAGAGCTTTAAAACTGTTGATTTTTTGATACTCCATATTGGCGATATTGAGCTTAGTATCACTAGTATTTACAACAACGTCTTTGTAAAGGAATGAAGCGGTTTTATAATGCACAATAAAATTCACTTATTACGTT
Organism: Magallana ariakensis; assembly: GCA_020458035.1. Taxonomy (NCBI): domain Eukaryota; kingdom Metazoa; phylum Mollusca; class Bivalvia; order Ostreida; family Ostreidae; genus Magallana; species Magallana ariakensis. The sequence goes on along the minus strand of CM035811.1, from coordinate 30,784,286 downwards.
ACGATACATTCCCTAAGAAAAATCGAAAGGAATGCAGATCGTGACGTCAAAGTTAACTATGACGTCATATCTTATGAAGTACAGACTTCATAAGATTGACTTTCTACACATCGATGTGAAATCAATCGGGCAGCAGCCTTATCATACCCGCGTGATACATTAGTGACTTTGCATTATTTTAAGGGAAGATGTATTTCATTTATTATTTCCATTTTTTTAAAAAATCTATTGCTTTCTGTTTACAGTTTCTGTTGTGTTAACATTTTAACATTTTTAAGCGCTAAGCGTACGCAGTACGCAAAACGCTTATTGACATTGCTTTTCGGGGATGTCACTTCCGAATAAGTGCCACCTATAATCATCTAAAATAATCTGATGACTCGATGTCTAATACTAGAATGCAGAGAAGTACTCGGCTGCGGTATCAGTGTTAAGGCAAAAAAGTTCTAATTATTTGCTGCAGCGCACAAATTATCAGAACATTTTTTTCTTAAACATTAAATATTTAAAATAAAAGAATATTTGTCAGTGCATTGAAAGGTCAAAGAGCATACGTAGTTTTGTAAACAGCATGTTGCAATGGGGTTTCATACATAAGTATACGGGCTGTGATGTCGGTAAAAAGGCAAAATAATTCTTAGAACAGAACTGATAATACAAGATGGACAGCATAGTGTTTTATGTATTTAAAAAGTAGTACAAGTACTTTTGGGAAATATGAACAGAATTCCAGACTTTCAAACTTTCATGTATGGTCGATCGACAGTAAAGCATTTCATAAGGAAATAAAATGAAATTTAGTGTCGGACGAAAAACGATTTGTTTCAAGTGTATGGTAAAGGCATAAAAACTTTTCTGTTATTTGTTTACAGTGCACACGTGGAAAGACTATGGTGTTATAATTTAACACACATTCTGAACCTACACCTTGCATATGACAATGACAAATTCTGTTGCATGCAATTTTACACTAGTCAGTCTTTTATTTCATATAAAGTTGGGTTGTTTCGTCTGTTATTGCATAGTAAACTGTTTTCAATTAACGCTTTAGTCTAGTGGCTATAAGATTGTGAAACACATATCCTTGAGTTCAAATCTCGCTTTATTATGCGTTCATGATTGTAGTGGCTAGGTAGCAACTAGGTTTTTTCAACGATTAGCTAGCAAGCCGCTAGGTACATGTAGACATACCTAGCTAAAAAGTTTATGAATAAGCATCAAATTCAAGATGGTTGCCTCAGTTACCAAGTTGCAACAATCACAAAATTTATATTATTTAATGATATTTCGTTCGTTTGATAAGCTATTATGATTTTTAACACATATATTTCGGCATGCAATTACCAAATCATGTCGGTAAAATTTATTTATCTGTTAATAACTTAGATTTAATACCAATGAACTAGAGACTTGGCTAGTTAATCATTCAATAGACCTAGATATCTATAACCTAGCGGCTATGCACGCATCTCGGTTATTGAACGCAGTCCTGGATATTTTTTGTAGTTCAATTTATACAAAAATGCAAAATCTTGGCTATATAGATGACGTATGCAAACTTTTAAAGTCATTCATCATGATACATGTATAACGCAATTAATTTTTTGCTCATGTAGAGAGAGCTTAGCGCTTCTCAGTACTTTGATTCTTCACTTGTCTTGATCAAATTAGGTGTGTAACATCATTGACTGTATAAAGTCAAACTTTGTTTATCAAATTCACCCACTCACAAAAACAATGTATCATATTACTTAGTAAAGAGAATATAAAAAATAATTTCAGGTTTTATCCCATAGTAGGTAAAAGTACAATTGTAAAACAATAAAACAAAGGTGTTCCTGTTCCTTTGAACATGACCTAAATATTCAAAGTTTTCATTACTTACTTTAACTCTTGTGTTCTAATGACTGCATCTAACCCTATGCATTTTGCTAGCTCCCCTTCAATATTTAAATCCTTACTTTTGTTGCCGAACTCGGCAGTTTATTACCGAACCTATTTAAAAGCTAAAAATAGAGCAGTAAATTACTGAGCATAGCAGCTTTATTTGTCAGGTTTTTAAAAAAGTTCGGCAAATAATATCGACATGTTTTTTCTTAACATACTAAATGCTGAATTGAAAATGAAATGAGATGTGACAAACTTCAGAAAATGTTAATATTAATTCATGTAGAGCTAGAAAGCAGTACATATATGCTAGAAACAGAATATTGCATATATTTTTAACAAAATTTATTATAAATAAAAACAAACAAGAGGCCAAATGGCCTCTACGGTCACCTGAGTAGCATAACCCATACACAAACTTGTCAAGGAGTCTCATATTTGCATTTAGTTAAGTTTTATTCTGGAATAGAAAAATTTGTAATTTGTAATGACGACCACCTCCCTGCCTGAAATCTTTCAAAAACGACTATTAAACCTATAATTTTAGCGAAAAACTTAAAAGATCATAAAAGAGTGCATGACCTGATATTGAAAAGGTGCAAGACTCTGATAGAAAATAATTTAATAATAATAACAAGGTGGCTATTATTCTTGTTTTATCTAAAACAACCTCCCATCCCCCATCCCCCCGGGGCAGACAGAAACTCTCCCTATGGGCATTTAAACAAACGGAAAAAAAACCAGCTTTATCGATAAAAGCCATCATGAGTTACTCACTTCTCCTGTTCCAGTTTTTGAATATTCAACATTCGTTGAGAATCACCATCTGGCATATATACCAAAATCATTTTACCTTTATATATCAGTGATTTTAGTTAGCCAATTATTACTTTACTATTAACAAGTCTATTTGTTTATTTTGAAAGTTCAAAAACTGTTTTTGTTTCAAATGATAAAAAGCCTTGCATAACTCTTTTGATCATACAACTTCTTTATAATTACATTATATTCAACGATTAATTACTACATATGAACAAGCAAAGGAAGATAACTCCATTAGGAAGAAGCAAGGGAAAACAAGATGTAATTATAATCGGGGCGATTATAAAGTCTCCCAAACTAACGAGGCTATCATATAGAGTAGGATGACCCACAAAGTTTCATGTGGTTCCCAGGGGTCCTTAACTATATATTAGGTGAACTAACATAAACAAGGAACAAGAATATATATGGTTTAGGGGTGGGGATATTAACCGTTTTCAAGATATTCAGTCACTACCTGTTTGAGAGGGGTCTGGACCACCCCAAGGGCCCATGACCTACATACTATATGATGCCCCTTGACACAAGGAACAAGAATATATATTGTTAAGGGGTGGGGATCTCAACCGTTTTCACGTTATTTGTGCACTTCCTGTTTGAGGGGGGTCAGGACCATCCCCGGGGCCCATGACCTACATACCATATGATGCCCCTTGACACAAGGAACAAGAATCTATATGGTTTAGGGGTGGGGATCTCAACCGTTTTCAAGACATTCGGGCACTACCTGTTTGAGGGGGGTCAGGACCACCCCAAGTTCCATGACCTACATACTATATGATGCCCCTTGACACAAGGAACAAGAATATATATTGTTAAGGGGTGGGGATCTCAACAGTTTTCAAGTTATTTGTGCACTTCCTGTTTGAGGGGGGTCAGGACCATCCCCAGGGCCCATGACCTACATACCATATGATGCCCCTTGACACAAGGAACAAGAATATATATGGTTTAGGGGTGGGGTTCTTAACCGTTTTCAAGATATTTGGGCTCTTCCTGTTTGAGGGGGGTCAGGAATCACCCCTGAGGCCAATGACCTACATACCATTTGATGGCCCTTAACACAAGAAACAAGAATATATATGGTTTAGGGGTGGGGATTTTAACCGTTTTCAAGATATTTAGGCCCTTCCTGTGCCATATTGACCCCACCCTAGTGCCTAAACACCTGTCCCAAGGATCATAAATTTCACAATTTTGGTAGAAGACTTCATGTACATCATATCCAGGCCTTTAGTTTTTCACAAATATATATGGGAGTAGAGAAGAAGATTTTCTAAAATTTAATACATTTTTACTATATGGCCATTTTGGCCACACCCTAGAGCTTGAACCCCTGACCCAGGGACCATAAATTTCACAATTTTGGTAGAGGGCTTCATGGACATCATATCCATGCTTTTATTTTTTTAACAAATATATATGGGAGTAGAGAAGAAGATTTTCTAAGATTTAATACATTTTTTACTATATGGCCATATTGGCCCCACCCTAGAGCCTGAACCCCTGACCCAGGGGCCATGAATTTCACAATTTTGGAGAGGGCTTCATGGACATCATAACCATTAATTTAGTTTTAAACAAATATCTATGGGAGTAGAGAAGAAGATTTTCTAAGATTTAAAACATTTTTACTATATGGCCATATTGGCCCCACCCTAAAGCCTGAACCCCTGACCCAGGGGCCATGAATTTCACAATTTTGGTAGAGGGCTTCATGGACATCATAACCATGCAATCAGTTTTTTCCTCACATGTGTGGGAGAAGAGAAGAAGATTTTTGAAAATTTGCCTTTTTGCATATTTGGCCCCACCTGTGGCACCCTGGTGGTGTTAGAGCCACCAATTTCACAATTTACATTCCTCTCATATTCATGCTTTTATTTTTTTAACAAATATATATGGGAGTAGAGAAGAAGATTTTCTAAGATTTAATACATTTTTACTATATGGCCATATTGGCCCCACCCTAGAGCCTGAACCCCTGACCCAGGGGCCATGAATTTCACAATTTTGGAGAGGGCTTCATGGACATCATAACCATGTATTTAGTTTTTAGCAAATATCTATGGGAGTAGAGAAGAAGATTGTCTAAGATTTAAAACATTTTTACTATATGGCCATATTGGCCCAACCCTAAAGCCTGAACCCCTGACCCAGGGGCCATGAATTTCACAATTTTGGTAGAGGGCTTCATGGACATCATAACCATGCAATCAGTTTTTTCCTCACATGTGTGGGAGTAGAGAAGAAGATTTTTGAAAATTTGGCTTTTTGCATATTTGGCCCCACCTGTGGCACCCTGGTGGTGGTAGAGCCACCAATTTCACAATTTACATTCCTCTTACCATAAAGATGCTTCACACCAAAAATGGGAACAATTGGCCTTGTAGTTTTTAAGAAGAAGTTAAAAATGTAAATTGGTAACGCACGACGCACGACGACGGACGAAAACAGATAGCAATAGGTCACCTTTTTTAGTTTACTCAGGTGACCTAAGAAAAAAACAAAACAAAAACAAAAAATGGCACGAGGATTGTTTCCATACATATACTCATAGGTCTGTTTCGTTTATATATTAAGAGATGACAATCGTATTCTTGTAAATTATTCGTTATACCTTAGGAAATCATTGTAAACAACAAAAATGTAAGGAAAAAAATGAAATGTAGAGCGAAATGGTGACCTTAACTTGATAAACCCTTATGAATATTATTCAAACTGTAGGGATTAGGATTTAAAGCTTTCCTAACCCTATCACAAAATGCATTAGTTATAAGGCAAAGGAAACACTCGATCTGTGAATATGTAGCTCTTTCACCAAAAATCTTAAGAATTTGCGTAAGATTTATAGTTAAGAATCTCGTAAGAGTCAGTTTCACTTGTAAGTGAAAAAATTCTCGATCGTCAATTCTTAATGATCGCGCACGTAAGATTACACTTACGACAAAAAGCTTCTCTAGCAACGTACTTTCATTTCTGACGCGCATGCTCATGACACATTTCCGTGTTTACATTATTGTCGTTCGTCAAAAATGGAATGCAAAAAGCGAAAACCAAACTGGTCCACAGAAGAGGTAGAAGCTCTCGTCCAGGCCGTTACAGATAATATCAAAATAATCGGAGGAAAATTCACGCCGTCTTTAACCAACGATGTTAAGAATCGGTGCTGGGCCAACATAACCGCACAGTAAGTACATACATGTATATTGTAACTTTATTCTTTCCGTATGGATCCTTAATATATCTGCTATATATATATAGATTTTTATTCAATACACGGAATGTACTGAATAAATCCATAATATAAAATTTAATTAATATTATGCTATATGTAGGTTACATTCATTTGTTATGTTAATATATCAGCACGGGAAGGGGGATGAACAAACCGAGTCTATAAATAACTGACAGTTGACAAATTGTGCAAAATTGTATAATAGCTTAAACTCGTACATTATGTAATGAATTATAGCATAATAGATACATTTGCAATAACATCCAGTAGTACGTGTAATTTCATCTTATCAAAATCGTATATCTAATTATGTAAAATTCTCAAATGCATTAAAATTAATATTATATAAATATGAATTCATCGTGATCATGTCAGTGACTTTTTGAGAAGGGAACTGCTCTCATGTCAACATATTTTCATATGAATAAATAGAGGCACGTTGAGTGAAATGATGGATAGGTACATGGATATACTGTACATAGATAGATAAGGGGATGGATGGATGGAATAAATAAAGAATTGATTTATTCGATACATTATATTTTAATTCAGTCAAAATGTTTTCTAAGAATGTACATCTATTTAATATTAAGTTTTCCAGTGTCAATTCTGCAAACTGCTCTAACATCAGTAGGGATGTTAGTGATGTGAAAAAAAAATGGCAGTATTTGAGTAGCCAAACAAAAAAGAGAGAGGAAGAGAGAAAGGGAAGAGTTGGTGGGACAGGAGGAGGTCCCAGTATTGAGGATGATTTAAACTCATGGGAACAGAAGGCATGTTTTAATTAAAACCAAATACTGAAACCTAGTTACAGTCTAAACAAATTATTTGTTTCAAACATTTTTGTTCCGATCATGTTAATTATTCAATTCGTTTATTTTGAACTTCTTCTATGTAAGAATGCATGCTCTCAATTTGTTTTAATATAAGCTTTAAATAATGGTAATTATAGGAATGCTTTGTTGTTACATGCATTATTAATGCTGTTATTTTTTCATTTATTACATATTATGATGTAAAACAAAACATCCCCTTTTGAAATATTAATTTCCACTGGTATTAAGATTTTAACTATATTGCATTCCATTGCAGATTGTTGGAACGATTTCTAGGTCGTCAGTAGAGGGGGTGCCTGGTGGGGTGGATACCTCTGAAGCTTCTCGAAGTCTTGTACGTTTGGAGAATGGTACGAACTACATGTTTATAATGTAAACAAAAATTGATATTGCTTGTGAAATTAATGGCACATGATACATGGCATGATAGTATACATATTTCAAAAGAAACTTTACTTATACTTTTTTACCTTTTTCAGAAGCAGGAAACGTGTTATAGGCAACTCCTGCCTTAACCTGCTGTCAACTAACTTAAACCCTCTTTTCCAGGTATTAATAAAATTTACTGTAACTGTTAATTAATGCTTCTCTGATTTGATATGATTTTCTGAATTTTTCTCTTAAACTTCACATTCAGTTAAAAAATGGTTTTGATGATTGATCAATTATATATGCATAAACACCCTCCTTTGCCTCCCAAAAAGATAAGGAAATTGGAATGAAAATTGTATTTATAAATTATACAGATTTATCCTATCTATCACTTAATTATTAAGGAATTAATTTCATTTTAAAAATGTGAATCTATTTTTCCCCAGAGAGTGCTTTCTCTGATGAACAGGAAGTGCAGTTTGAGACAGGTGATTTAAATGTTTCTATACATCTTGGAATGTATACTTTGTGTTTCATTGACATGGAAACAATATTAAAGCTAGCTAGTCCAACCTATGCACAGGTTACAGTGAATTCTTAAACTTATATAATATTATTATTGTACCATTTGGCCAGTAGGGTCAGTATAGTTACCTCAGGGTATATGAAATATATTTTTACTGATCGACTCCTTGTTTTGCAGTTATTTTTGCTAACCCTTCATCAGAGGTAAACTCTCTGGATGAACATTCTTCAAGAAAACTGCAGAACAAGATGAAAAGGAAGAGACCATACTGTAAAAAAACTATAAAAAATTACAGACACAAATGTTGTGTATTATTTTTTTATTCTTTGGCAGAAATTCAATATATTATTACTGATTGTTACATTAATTGTTGGAAGTTAACCTTATATGATATACAAAATGTATATGTGGTCAGTAATTTCTGTGTAAGCATTCTATTGTATATTCTAAAAGCGGTGACCCCTGGACATATAGTGGGGCTCAAGATGTGTCTATATGATCTATATGAAAAATGTTTTAAAATCTTAATAATTATGTACTTCTCAAAATATGAATGGCATATACGGAGAGAGAGAGAGAGAGAGAGAGAGAGAGAGAGAGAGAGAGAGAATATGATACAATTATGAGAGAGAAGCACAATTATGAAATTGTACCAGCCATTGGATTGGATGGGAGGGATGCATTTTTCAAATTTAAACTTGTAGTCATTCCTACAAAATGATTTTTCAAGGTAATGATGATAAGGAATCTACAGATAATCTCAGAAGAGAATTCCTTGATGGAGAGAAAGAGAAGAACAAGTCTCTTGAAGATTATAGAAAGAAGAAGATTGCTCTATATGAGAAGATGGTACAGCAGCAGAGTGAGATGCTCGACTTACAGAAGAGGAGTACAGCAGCTTTAGAGATCATTGCATATAAACCTATAAACTCATTGCAGCCTTCATTTCCATTTTCAGTTTCTCTTGTGATAAATTTTAATTCATAGATTACAATTGAATCATTTAAATTCGTGGGGACCAGTTTTTATGGACTTCGGGTTTTTCTCTTATTCATGGTATTGTAATTTCATGTATGCGTTGGTATTTAGTTTTAGTAAGAAAATTTTGTTGAAATTTTGTTTTCGTCGAGGATGTAAATTTGTGGTGGAGGACTTACCATATATACCTCGAAAATTGAGCCACCATGAATTTTTATGATTACACAGTATTTAATTAGGATGATTCTTGCTCTTCTCATTGAATATCTCATTTTTCGTCCTATACTATAACTACATATGTAGCAATTATTTCTAAATCTACCTACTATGAAAAGTACATGTAAACTGGTTCTATCATATATGCTTAGATTATGAATAACTCTTAATGTTGATGAACTGATATTAAATTTGAAAAAAATTAAATAGCATGCTGCTGGTATTTCTATCATCACACTCTGTTGTTGTACACATACATATTGTATTCTGTATGAAATACTGCATTTATTCAACATTCTAATTCACAAGATAGCTGAAGGTTTTAATTAATTATTTAATCCCAACCTTAATCCATATTTCATAATAGCTTTTGAGAGAGAGAGAGAGAGAGAGAGAGAGAGAGAGAGAGAGAGAGGAGAGAGAGATTTTTCTTCATATGATTATTAAACAAGTATGTATTAATTAATGTTTCTTAAACTGTTTTGATATGATTGTCAAATAACAGATATATTTTTGTTGACAATAATCAACTATCACATTTCTGTAATATTGCATATTCTTTATTATTGCATGATTTAAGACTAAATCAGTAATATAATACCATATTATACATGCAATTTTTACTTTGTCACTATTTTGCTGTTTTGGCAAAAAATAGCAGGTTGAAAAATAATTGTCGGGTCAGTTACTTTTAATTCAATTCTTTATTCACTGACAACACCATAGCAGTGGTTGTAAGTTTCTCTTTTGTGTAGATGTTAAAAAATGACTGTAAATGGCTCATTTTTTTCTGTCGTTCACCTAGCTATCTGTCCATTTGCCTTATAAACCGCCAGGCCAATTCAACCAAACTTGGGCCAAGGAGGTTCAAGTTTGTTGAAATGGAGGACTACGCCCTATTTTTAGGGTAGATAATTTATAAAAAAAATTCAAAAAATCGTCTCCTACAGTAACGTTTGACCAGGAAAGTTGAAACTTATGTGAAGGCATCCCCAGGTGGTGTAGATTCAATTATTGAGAGTAGACCTGTGCATATGTATTGCAATTTGAGCATTGACTTGTTTTTTGTTTATTGAAAAATAGTACATGTATTCACTTTGATTATCATTTTTAAAATAAATTTGCAATATATGCAAGATCCTCTGGATAACCAGTGTTGAAACTGTATTTTCTTTCATTTGCCACAAAGTACTAGTGGTGACATATGTTGTAATATGAAAATATGGCTTTACCTGACTAAATATTTCGGACTATCATGAGAAAATGTTTTTGAGCTCACCTGAGCTGAAAGCTCAAGTGAGCTTTACTGATCAAAATTTGTCCGTTGTTTGTCGTCGTCGTTGTTGTTGTTGGCGTTGGTGTTGTCGTAAACTTTTCACATGTTCATCTTCTTCTCCAGAACCACTGGGTCGTTTTTCAACCAAACTTGGCATAAAGCATTACTGTTCAAATAAAGGACCACAACATCTTTAAAGGGGAAATATTGTTTTAAATGTATATATCTCATAAAAAAACAACAAAACAACATCCATGTTAAAACAATCTCTATTTAAATGCAAATGACTCATAAATATATTAAAAAAGAAATAATAATAATTCTTATTCTAGGTACTGATCTCCCTGTCTCTTTTTCTGTGTGTGTTCTCTTCTGCATTTGTACTGGGGTACTTGAGTATACTATACAAACAAAATGTGTACATGCACAGTAATGATGGAGATTTCAAAACCTCCGAACAAGTCTCTGCCGCAGAGCCAATCCATCGTTTTCTGCACCTTGATAAACAGCATTGTTCTGAAAAAGATGAACAGGACCTGCAGCATTCAAAGGAATTCTAGCTTCTATAGCTTTGTTGTGCAGCCTGAAACAGCTCTCTATTATTTGAATGCATTTCTCTGGAGCAGACTGCAGGCTACCTCCAGTCTTGTGAATGCATCTGTCAATAAATATGGTATATTTGTATACTAGTTATCTTTAATTTTTTAAATATAAAGATTGTCAATTAAGTGTTAAAAGTTTAAAACGATGACTATTAATTACCCTTGCTATTGTAAAGATAAACTAGAATTGTTATTACATTATAAAAAACTGAGTGCATATAATTTTACCTAAATCTGCTCTTGAGGACCCCAAATGCTCTCTCAACGACATTCCTTGTGGTGCAATGAGCAGAGTTGTACCTCTGCTCCTGGGGATTCCTTGGCACAATGAATGGGGTAAAGAACCACTTTCTGAGGGGATACCCGGAATCTCCCAGGAGCCATCCATTTATTCTATCCATGATCTCTGGAAGGGTAGAGTTTTGTAGAACAAAGGAGTCATGGGTTGCTCCTGGCCACCTCACCACAATGTTTGTAAAGCTGGAAAATTATGAAATAATTTATTGTTAACTTTTTCAATTCTTTAATTACTAATTATTAATACTGGCAAAAATCAATAAATAGAAAAGAAAGTTAAATTCATATTGTTTAACTTAATCATTTGAAGTCAAAGCAATGTAACAGCTATAATAGTCATTCATGCAATTAGGAAAGTGAATTTTCATTAAAACATTTAATTAAGAAAATGAATTTTCATTATTAATATTTTATTGAAATGAAAAAATACAAATTACATGCAAAACCATGCATTTCTAAAATGATATAGTATTTACCGAAGTTTGGCATCGACTACACCCTGCACATTATTGGCTGGAAATCCTTTCCTACAGATAAAGTTAAGCTCATCGTCCCCACTCATCCCTTGAATGGGTATCAAGGTGCCATCAATAGCGCCCACAACATTGGGAAAGTGTGCCAAATCATAGAACTCATTTTACACTATTCTAAGTTCGTCCAGTGTGATGGGGAACTTTACATTGTCCAAGGTTTGGCATAAAGCATTGCATACAGATGTTATCATCCTTGAAGCCGACGATGGTGAAATGCCATGAATATCAGCAACCTCCGACAAACATTCCCCTTTTGCCAAAAAGCGGAGAGTTGTCAACGCCTAAATGAAGCAATTTTAATATTCGTATATGAATACATGTAATGAAAATTAATTTACATATATTCTCTGGTTTGATGATCGAATTCATTGTTTATTAACTGCTATAGATTTGTTAGCAAATTAAAATTGTTGTCATTAAATTAATAAATTTGATAGTATACACAAAGCATCCTTATATATAAACGGTTAATACTTTTTTTTTTATAAATTAATATATAATACAGCATTATTGTAAATAATAGCATTTATGTAATTTGTGATATGATATATCTATACCAGTACCAAAAGTAATAGTTTAGTCTAAATATTATGGTTATCCAAATTCTTGAGTATTTTTGAGTATTTAGCTGATCGTCTTCATTGTCTGCATCAGCCAATCAGAGTACAGCGTTTTTAGTCGCGCGATGTTTTGACTACGTCATCTTAACTGTCAACTGTCATCAAGTTTGTAAACACTGCAATGCAATGGGGAGAGATGTTGTACACATTGAATTTGGTTCCCGTCACATGAAGAAATACCTTCACAACATCAGAATAGCTGTCCTACAACATTCAAGATAAGCAGTCTGGCATATTTTTATTATTCCATGAGTCAAAAATGCTATTCATTCATAGTTTTTAAAACATTCATAGGAATTTGTAGGTGTATATATATCTGTTAAAGCTGCAGAGTCAAAAACATATTCCTGTGGAAAAAATTGCAATCTCATGGTTTTTTTATTTATTTTTCAAATTAATACAACTATGCTCATGCTTAGTCATATGCAGAGCCCCTATAATATATTTTCTCTTTCCACATGCACTGATTCATGTGTACTATTTTTCTGGGTCACATATAGAGTCTTGTGTATTTTGTTTTTCTAGTGCACTTGTAGAGTCATGTGTACTATTTTGCTGGTTCACATGCAGAGTCATGTGTATTATTTTTCTAGTTCACTTGCAGAGTCATGTGTACTATTTGTCTGGTTCGCATGCAGAGTCATGTGTATTATTTTGTTGATTCACATGCAGAGTCGTGTGTACTATTTGTCTGGTTCACATGCAGAGTCGTGTGTACTATTTGTCTGGTTCATGCAGAGTCATGTGTACCATATTTCTGTTCCACATGCAGAGTCGTGTGTACTAATTTTGATTCACATGCAGTTATGTGCACTCTTTTTCTGGTCCACATGCAGAGTCATGTGTACTGTTTTTTTTTCTGATTCACATGCAGAGTCATGTGTACTATTTTTCTGGTTCATAATTGCAGAGTCAGGTGTACATGCAGAGCTTATGCTCATGCAGATTCATGAATACATGTTTAATGTGTATATATTGTTACATGTATGTAGTCTTACATATGAGTCTATAAAGATATACACTGTTTTGGTGTAAGTCTTGATTTGAATATTTTTATGTTGTATATTTGTGTGTCAAATTTGTAATGAATTAAATAATAATTACTTAACTATGTGCTCCTATCTGCATGATTGGGGTGTAAATTTGTACACTCAAGAGATGTATTAATTTTACATTTGGTACAGTTAGAAGTCAGAAAAATAAATAATAATCGATAAAATCAACTCCCGTCAGTACTTCAGTACTTTGATTGTTTTCCCGATTACGACAAAGAGCACACGGCGGGTGTGACTGATCAGCAGAGGATGCTCACTCCTCCTAGGCACCTATTCCTACCTCTATCTTGGAGGTCCGTGTTGCTCTGCTTTGAGTTTGTATTTCGTTTTATGGATTTTTGAGATGGTTGACGGTTTGTTATTGTCATTTTTTTCATCAATGATTAGGATGTCACTTTCTGGACAATAATTAAATTTGAAGAGGATTTTACTTCAAGCAATTCATAAGTTGCAGCCCTCATATCCTATTACGCGGGACAGAATGATGCTGATTATGTGGGGAAAATTGAAAGATGACACGCATACAATTATTTGGGACAAGAATCCACTTTTCAATGAATTGAACATCCATATGTCCAAAAACAGAAAATCTACATTAATGCTTGCGTGTACAGGGGCCTAAACATTAACCACGACAAACCCAAAACGATAACAAGTATATTTGGCTATTATCTTTGGTCAGCTTTGTTAATGTAATGCGAAAGCATTCCGCTACATGTTTTGTTGATTCCCAATATAATTAACATTTTTTGAAAAAAAAAGGATAAGATTGCATGTAAACGAAAATTGTCTATCAAATGTTGATATAGGAAACTATTTGGCAAACTTTAAGGAGATGATATTAAACTTTGTTTGAAGATAACCAAAATACTACATTTAATTACCGTATCTTGTAACTTCTAAATTGTAATTAATCCAAAACCTAACTTTAACAGCTTATCTTTTTATTTACAATCCAAATATCATGTTTATCCCCGAACAATGGAGTATGAGTCTGTTTGGGTACGAGTCAGTTTGGGTACGACTTCACTTTACTCCGTTCCGAAATAGAAAGGCATGAATATGCTTTACTTTTAGTAGGCGAAATGTACTTCCGATAAATATTCTTACGCATATGTGAAGACAAACGTGATTAGAATCAGTTTGTATGTAACTGTATAAATGTTTAAATTTCAATGCATACGGATAAGAGTAACGTATATTTAGTATTCTACGTGTAATTAAAGATTTAAATGAGGCTGTCATTGCAAAGAAAATAAAGTAGTGCAAGGCGCAAAGCTTGCGCAAATAGTAAAATTTGCCGGATGCCTCATATGGACACAACTGTGATCGGCCGAAATCGGCCTTACGACAAACTAAAACCTTTTGGAATCGCTATCCATGGGCCCATAGATGGATACTCGAGGAAAATTCTTTGGCTAGAAGCCTCTAATACAAATACTGTAAAACGAGAAAATATGGCGCACTACAAATTTTAGCGCCTTTGGCGCAACTGGCTCTGAGCGCTAAAATTAATAGTGCGCCAACGATTTTCCATATGTATTGAATTTCTTCAAGTTGCAAAACAATAACGTCAGGTCATTTTTAATGCTATATAGAAGTGTTCGTTTACGTAATATCATATGCCGTCGATTCTGTTTGTTTAAACAATTACACAGGTAAACGGTATGGGTTATCGGGTATAACTGCCTAAACATGGATTAAATAATTCAATTTTAATTGCTTTTTTATATCTCTCATTAACACCTTGGAAATTGGGCTTCTCCCCATGCCACTTCCATTTAGCGCCTCGAGGTGAAAATGTGATTGAGCGTGGCGATCGTTAACGCTAACAATACATGATTGATCATAATTTCTTTGATCTCTGATTAGTGGATATAAAGATATCAAGACGATACCTCTTTTTGTGTTATTTTAATGTAAAATTACTGTGAAAAAGATTCGCTCATGGTGATCGAAACTCATGGTAAATGTAGCATTCGATTTCACTTTTAGTTTCGGGACTTTTCTAGTGTTATCCAAGTCGACACGTTAAATTCAAAGTCCGATAACTCAAATTTGTTTACCAACAAAATTTACACATCATCGCCAATAAATGAAGTTTTCATATCTTTCTACTGACGATTTACACAAAAGTAAATGTATTGTTCTCAACGACAGTTTACCGTGCATGCGAGATAGAAATCAAAGTCGTTGTGTTCACGCGCTTGAGTGAACACAGGACTAAATTTGGACGTGATCGTTTATCAAACAAGAACATTTTTGTATTCTTTTTTAAAGAAAAGGTGAATGCGCTAAAATATAATTGCGCCAATGTACTGGCACTTGCGTTTGCGCTAAAATACGTATGCGCCAAATTTTCTCGTTTTACAGTAACAACCCTAGAGTAGTTGCTAGATACTTCATGAACTATATACGTAAACTAAAAAGAGTCCCTCGAGTTGTTCGTTCAGATCATGGAAGTGAAAACAGTATCATAAAGGATATTCAGACATTTTTAAGAAAAGACCACACTGATGTTATGCATGGCGAGAAAAGCTTGCAGTTCGGGCTATCAACTTCTAGTGCAAAAAAATAGAGATGCTCTGGAGTTTTGAAAAAGTTTACTCAATTCTGGCGAAATTTGTTCAAAGATTTGAGAGACGCTGGCCTTTTGAACACCGCTTTACAAGTAAACTGTTTGCGATTTTCGTTTTTGCCAATAATACGACATATGTTTGAATAATTCAAAAATTTATGGAACTCGCATAGAATTAGATCACACAGAAATTCTGAAGTTCCCTGCGGTATACCGGATGTGCTATATAATCAAGCTATAATGTTTGGGGATACAGATTACTCCTTAAGTGTGCCATATAGCAGCGAAGATCTTAACATTTTAAGTCAACTTTGCACCGAAGCACCTGCGGAAAGAGGTACGAGTTGGAACATGATTGCAATTTAAATTGAGACGAATGCAAAAGAATTGATCCTGACAACGTTGACGATGCGTTGCTATTATTTAAAACACTGTTATCCATTCTTTAACTCGGTGTTAAAGAATTCTAGGAAATGTCAGATGTTAAAGATTTTTTTTAGAATAAACAATGTGTACCTTAGCTGCATATAACTGTTTATTTGAGAACGAACTAGCATAGACAAAAACCCAACTTGAAGCATAACTTTTACAAGTATTTTAATCACATGTAAACAAAATATGACTCGACCCTTGATTTCATTTTTTAAAAATGCGAGCTCTGCATCTTCCTTCTCGATAACCGAAATACAAATTTTGGCTCGCCATAAAAAAATACTTAGTGGTGCATTGTAAACTCTAAAAAAGGATTTTTTTTATGTTTAGCTCAAATCGTGATTATGCTCACTCTAATACATGTAATACATATACATGGTATAAAAGTTTAACTGAGTATGGTCATG
This sequence comes from Magallana ariakensis, assembly GCA_020458035.1. NCBI lineage: Eukaryota > Metazoa > Mollusca > Bivalvia > Ostreida > Ostreidae > Magallana > Magallana ariakensis. Next base: position 30,767,611 of record CM035811.1, on the reverse strand, counting down.
ATTGTAGCTAAATGTTTTTTTAAATTCTGTTTTCCCATTTTTAATGAATAAAATGTTCAACTAAGCAAAAATTTGAATATCACTTGTCATTCGTCATTACGTAAATATGGTCTCATGCCATTTTTGTTATTTCGTGGAGGTTGCTTACACAATGTGAAATGCGACAAATACTTTAAACAGTTTATTGTTTATATAGTTATCTTGAAGATAAAAAAAAATCCTGAATTAATTGAATATATATTTTAAATAAACAATAACATGGTACGAGCCACATTTACACATTAACAAGACGCCAATAGGCCTTAACGGTCAACTGAGTACCATAGCCAATACACAAACTTGTCGAGGAGTCTCATACGTGCATTTAATTAAGTTTTATTCTGGAGTAGAAAAAAATAATAATATTGTAATGACGACCACCACCCTGCCTGAAAAAGGACTATGAAACCTATAATTTGAGCGAAAAAGTTAAAGATCATAATGGAGTGGATGACCTGATATTGAAAAGGTACTAGGCTCTGATAGAAAATAAGTTTACCATATTAATCACCAACTGGTATTTATACCAAAATCATTTTACATGTAAAACACGGTTATAGCGAACACGGTAATAATGAATTGACGCTTACAGCGAAGTGATTTTCAATCCCCGTGACTTTATTACATATTGCAAACTTAACGAATATAACGAATTACACTTTTAACGAAGTAAAATTGCCCGTCCCTGGGACTTCATTATAAGCGTGTTTTACTGTACTGTTCATCAGTGATTTTGGTTAGCCAATTATCATTTTACTATTAAAGGGGCATGGTCACGATTTTGGTCAAATTATATTTTTTTTGTTTTTAGCTCACCTGAGCTAAAAGCTCGTGAGCTTTTCTGATCACATTTTGTCTGTCGTCTGTCTGTCCGTCTGTCTGTCTGTCCGTAAACTTTTCACATTTTCGACATCTTCTCAAGAACTACTGGGCCAATTTCAACCAAACTTAGCACAAAGCACCCTTAGGCAAAGGAGATTCAAAGTTGTGAAAATTAAGGACCACGCCCTTTCTCAAGGGGAGTTAATTAGGAATTATTGAAAAATTTTGAGCAATTTTTAAAAATCTTCTTCTCCAGAATCATTTGACCAGGAAATCTGAAACTTGTGTGGTGGCATCCTCAGGTAGTGTAGATTCAAAGTTGTGAAAATCATGACCCCGGGGGTAGGGTGGGGCCACAATGGGGGGTCGAATTTTTACATAAGAATATATAGAGTAAATCTTAAAAATCTTCTTCTCAAAAACTAATCAGCCAGGAAAGCTGAAACTTGTGTGGAAACATCCTCAGGTAGTGTAGATTTAAAGTTGTGAAAATTATGACCCCCGGGGGTAGGGTGGGGCCACAATGGGGGTTGAATTTCTACATAGGAATATATAGAGTAAATCTTTAAAAATCTTCTTCTCAGAAACTAATCAGCTAGGAAAGCTGAAACTTGTGTGGAAGCATCCTCAGGTATTGTAGATTCAAAGTTGTGAAAATCATGACCCCCGAGAGTAGGATGGGGCCACAATTGAGGGTCGAATTTCTACATAGGAATATATAGAATAAATCTTTAAAAATCTTCTTCTCAAGAAGCATTTGGCCAGGAAAGCTGAAACTTGTGTGGAATCGTCCTCAGCTAGTGTAGATTCAAAGTTGTGAAAGTCATGACCCACGGGGGTAGGATAGGGCCACAATGGGGTTCGAATTTTTACAAAAATCTTCTTCGCAGAAACTAATTAGTATGGAAAGCTGAAACTTGTGTGGAAGCATCCTCTGGTAGTGTAGATTCAAAGTTGTGAAAATCATGACCCCCGAGGGTAGGGTGGTGCCACAATTGGGGGTTGAATTTCTACATAGGAATATATAGAGTAAATCTTTAAAAATCTTCTCAGAAAATAATCAGCCAGTTTATTCTTTAAAATTGTTTAGACCGTTCCTGTTAGTAAAGGGACTAATGATAATAAAAATAAGAATATCCAATGGGAAAAATTGATTTTCATTTATACAGGATCTACATGTATTATACTACATTGTCCAGAAAGTTTGTATTATGACTCCATTAAGCTGATTTCATCATACCTATTATTCCTCAGGTGAGCGATGTGGCCCATGGGCCTCTTGTTATTATTTACAATGATTTAGGAATGCATTTCAAATGACCAAATGAAATTGGAGAGTCAGTAGTGAAGTTAAAAGCAAGATACAGGGCTCACAATTCTTTGTCATGTAAACAAGGCTCGCGTCCTCTTTTTGTTTACATTAGTTCAATATACTGGTAAAAGTTCTTTTTCAAGCTGATTTTTCCATCTTCTTAATTATTTTAAGTATAAATAAACAGATCCTAACGTTTATCACGTTCATTTTCGGTCTTAAACTGGAGTTTTCACTTCAACGTTCAAAATGTATACAAAAGCTTTGTTTACAGAGCAAAGAATTGTAAGCTGTGTAACTCGCTTATAACTCAACGAATGACACTTAAATTTTGATTGCCTATTAAAAATGCCTTACTGAGGCATTGTAGACATTAAAATCGGGAAAATAAATTTTGACCAAAATCGTGACCATGCCCATTTAACAAGTCTATTTGTTTATTTAAAAAAGGTCAAAAACTGTTTTTGTTTCAAATGATTAAAATACTTGCATAACTCTTTTAATCCAAAAATTTATTTATTACATTATATTCAATGATTAATAGATAATCTAGGTGACATTGAATATTATACTTCATTAATTGCCTTTGTCATTATAATTAGTATACGTTGACTTTCTCAAATTAGAAAATCATTATCTGCAAGCGAGGAGCCTCATTGTCATTGAATGTAATGTTAGATCCGGGGTTTGCTCTGAATGACTACAGTGAGATACTGATATAATCAACGCTAAAATAAAAAAGGAAAGTTTATTGGTAAACTTTAAAAACAAAATGTTGATTTCTGGTTTCAGTTATTACATTTGATTATATTTTTATGTTTTGTTTATCAGTATTTTGTTGCTGACATCTTTGAATTTTATTATAAATTAACCATAAAGTGAGTTTCATTGTGTTTGCTTTGTCTATTGTCTGTTCAATACTGTAATTGTTGTTGATGAATTTAAATCAGTGAAATGCTTTGTTTTAAAACTAAAATTGTTAGGGTCTCTCCACTCGTGTTTTAAGACATTTTGTCTAAGTACCGATGGGTTATTTTGTGCATTTACAAGAAGACCATTTCTATAAAACATATGTAGTTATGTTCATACAATACTATGTATATTATAGTATAGCATGCTATTTAATTTATTATCATGATAGGAAATCACATCCTTCATTTGCAAACACATACTTCAATGTACATGTGAAATTTTAAGATGTTAAAAATATTCTTACAGAAGTGATAAGTGCATGCATGTCATATAGAACCATGCTGCATGCAATTTATATCTTTGCAGGGTTAAGTAATGCATTTTTTATACATGTACAGTACCTTTATCATTAAGTTATGCTTTCTAAAATGTTATTTTAAGGTTTGAAATGGATTCTAGAACCAGAACCGTGTGAGCAAGGCCCTCCTGTTCCCATTATTGAAGACCTATTACCATCCCCAGAGTATGTTCATTCAGATGCCACAATGATGTGGTTGCAACGTGCATTAATTTTATCTGAGGATGCCATTAAATGCACAGTCTTAGCAACAAATGGTCAAAGAAAAAATCCAATGTGGTCTGTTGTAAGGAAATACAGAATAACAGCCTCCAACTTTGGTGCAGTTCTCAGTTCTAAGCGCAAAAGGTAGGTGATCAGGATATAATTTTTAAGAGTCATCATTATACCCCCGCAAACGAAGTTTAGGGGGGTATATTGGTTTCACCCTGTCCGTCTGTCTGTCTGTCTGTCCGTCTGTCTGTCTGTCCGTCTGTCTGTAGACGCAACTTTGTCTCCCCTATAGAATTTTTTACTACTGCATGGAACAGTCTGAAAATTTGTACATATGTTGAACACCATCTGAAGATGTGCACCTGCAATTTTTTTTAAGATCAGACAAGATTTAATGATTTTATGACAGTATTCATTTTCCTTATTCTATATATTGTACACTGATGTTGAAAAGTAAGGGAGGTAATCCTTACAGACTTTATTAATTAATTGTCAACACTCTAAAATATATTTATATTAATACATTCAGATGGAGGTTTTTTGTCTTTATTTCTTAACTTAATTTATTTTTTATAAGTATTCTATTAACTGACAATGCAAAATTTTTGTTTGTCATTGATAAATTCTTAGGAGCTAATAAGAACATCAAAGACAAGTGTGGCTGAATTCAGTTGTCCCAAGGGGGCCATTATCTGAGCCATGGTTTAGATGGAGCATGGATTTAGGGAAAATTGATAATCTGTAAAATGGGCGGTGGTTTTGGGGTTATTTTAATACTGCTTCATGTAAACCAAAAGTTTCTATCATTATAATGAAATAAATAATATCATTATTAATAAAGAATTTAGCTATTTTTAGAAGCTGTTTAAATTTATTTGTCAAGTAAATTGATGAAGTGACCCTATATGGCATTAATTTAAATGAAATTCAAAATTACTGATATGATTGTAGTGTTTTGGCAATTTTAAAATTGTTTGTAATATTAAATTTTGATTTTTTCATATTTTTACATCAGTGTAGTAATTGCTCATTATGATAATGTTTTGGGATTTCATCCAATTTAACAAGCTCATCAAAGAAAATCATATTCCTATGGGATCAATTTTCTGATATGGAGTTGCATTGTGCCATAGGAGAAAGTGAGGAAAATTTGAAACAACTAATTGCATCTGTCAAGACTCTGATTAGAAAGATATTCAAATTGTTATCAACAGAAGAGCATTGCTTGGCTATTTTCATTTACTGCAAAGGGAGGGGTTATTGTCACTTTGTTGATTTTTCTTTAAAACAATGAAATAAAAAAATATCACCAGATACATAAATTTGTAAATGTATTACTGTTATACATATGTATTTACAGTGAAGTTTTGAAAATTTTGATTTTAATTTTTTTTGTTAACCAATTTAGTTTTTTACAATTCTAGAATTTTTTTTTATTTATGTGTCGCAAACCTTTATTATACAGTTCAATTATTTGTCCCATTTGAAATTAGCCTTGCGGGGGTATTAGTCCCATTAGGACAGTTCTAGTTACCTTTTGGAAAAGCCAAAACTTCAAGATGACAAAACAATTTCAATTTGTGGGGGAAAAAATAAATTTTAAAATTTTTATCGCTGTCCATTAAAACAAATATCGCTGCTGGTCAAAAGCTATACCAATTGTACTACAGAGACAGACAGCCAGATTTGGCGAATTTAAAGAATATCACAATACAGTAGGTTTATATTGCCATGTTTTGCTATATTTTCATAAAAGTATAAGTCACAGAGTGTTCAGGACTTTTTAAGTAAGATATTTTATTTATTGATTTGGTTTTTAATTTATACAAGTTCAAGGACATTTTTTGGTTACAAGTAAATATGATTTTTCTTTCTTTTTTAGAATCACATTGTCATTGAAAACACGATTGATGTCTGCATATAACCTGGAAGCTATTAGAGCTGTTGACTGGGGTTTTACTCATGAAGATGATGCTGTAAGAAAGTATGAGAATGACTTTGGTGCAGCAGTAGAGCAGACATGTATGAAATTAATTGAAAATGGTGTCATATTTCTAAGGCTAATATGCTCCATAAAACTCATTTTATTTCAATTTGATATTTTATATAATATGCACATATGATCATAAAATTTGTAGTTTTCAACATGTAACACCTGCCAAGATCATTGAGTAGAATAACAGAGCAATGTTAATGTATCATCATAAATTGTTAGGTAATTATTTTTCCACTCATACAAGAACATTTCATTCTCCCACTATAGGAATTTGGCTGCATGAATCTGGAGTGTTGGGAGCTTCACCAGACGGCTTAATTGTGCGACCCCCATCATACAGTGTGAATGTGCATTACCAAACACCAGAAGCTTGAGATATCATTCCTGACATTGTAGAGCTCAAGTGCCCATTTTCTGCATTATCATCAACAGTAATAGAAGCAGCACAAAATCTGAAGAACTTCTTCCTAGGTAAGCACACATTTACCTTATGACTTACAGCCTTTGTACAATAACCTGCATGTTACAATATTATTTCATAACACAACTATTTTGTAATTTGCTCTGAAGATTTATTTCTCTTACAATGTAAATCTTTGTAAGACACAAACTACAACTGTGTGTGAAAATATTGATTAGATGATGATTTTAACATCTACCGGTACATGCAATGTCATGCATTGTCTCTGAGGTATATCATTGATAAATATGTAGCATGTGTTTTTCTTTAATTTCAGATGTTAAAGGAGATTCACTTTGCTTGAAGACCAGTCACCCATATTACCATCAAATACAGGGCCAGTTACACATTTGTAACAAAACATGTTGTGACTTGATTGTGTGGACAACATTAGACTGTGTTGTGATCAGAATAGTGAAGGATCCTGAATGGACTGTAAACATCGCAAACCTAGTAGACTTCTACTTTAATATTTTCATTCCAGCATTGTTAGATAATTGAATATGGTTGAATAAATCAAAAAGAAAATAAACAATGTCAATGTCAGTATATATTTGTTTAGTAAAATTTTTTATTACTTTTATATGATTATAAATGAACACAATAATCACATTTTGTTATGGTGGCTTGATGGTCATGGCCAATTTTACACTGTATATTGATCTCCTTTAAAATATTTAAAAGGTAAAATATATGAATGATTTCTTTACTACATATTAGTTAATAGCCAAAGAAAGATCTAAAAATACATTAGGTATATGTAGATATGATAGTTAATTTGTTAACCATCTAGCCTCCTTAACAGGAAGTCAAATAATGTAAAACAACTGATTACAGTATGTGCAAATTTTCAGTAAGCAATTTCTTTTAAAAGGGGGGCTTGCAAATTATCAAGACAACAACAAAGTTGAAAAAGTTTGGTTGATAAAGGTCTGTAGGTGGTAGGGATGTGGCGGAGAATTTCATAGTTTTTTATCCTTTCATTGGCACGTTCCACATGAATGCGGGCTCTTGCAATCTTGTAGCATAGCGCTGCTTCTTGTTGGGTAAACTGACCCCTTGTTGACAAGAAAGATGGTATGTTCAAAGAGACACCTTGTGGTAACTGATCATGAATGGTGAAGCCTTTGTCAGCCAAAATAAGGTCCCCGCCTTAAATTTCTGTAGGACGTTGCTATGTTTAACAATAGCAACATCTGAAGTTGAACCTGGATACAATTTAGAAGTATATGTAACTGCACCATTTGGGGCCACACAATTTACTGCTTTGACAGTATGACGGCTTTTGTAGCTGCTATTGGCCATTGCTTGAGTGTCCATGTATGTTGGGATGTCTTGAGTAATTTCAATTGCATCCATAGAGGCTCTAGCTGAGGAAAAATCCTCAAAAGATTTTGGCAGAGAACCTGAAAGAAATTTCTCAAATTTCAATTTTGTTATATAAAATCACAATTCTTTCTGAACAATCATAGTGTTTTATATCAAATCTCATGTGTACAAGTATTTTTATAAAATGAGTAATTCATTATTAAATAATTCAGTAATTAATGAAAGCAGATGATAAAGAAAAACAAACAAACCTTTGCACTTAAGTTGACTAGGAAAACATTTATCAACAATGCCATCAAACAACATCTCGTGCTAAGCACAAACAATGGTATGAAGGATGTTGGAGACTGTTGGACGACTAACACAGAATCTGTGAGCCAGGTCGGTGTCTCGTAGATTTAGTTTCAGCTTATATCTATCAGGACGATAAGTAACTGATTCTTCATATCCATTGATGGATTCCAGTCACTATAATACTGGAGATCAAACCGTTTCAACAGCCTGACAAGAATTTCAAAAATGTCGTACTGGACGGATGTATATAAAAGCACCTGAAAATAAATTGGTTAAAGTTGAATGTTTCCATCATTAGGCCAGTATGCTAAAAAGTTGAATATACAAAATATTATTCAACTTAAGACATATTTTAGAGGTCAGACCTATTAATCATTGACATTATCAATTGAAATATTACTTACAGTTTAACTTTGATATCTCGAATACAATAGATATGTCGAAGTGATTTGTCAGTCCAAACCACTTTTTTAAAAAGTATTTTACTCTCGATATCTTGAATATTCGGATATCTCGAAGTTTTTTAAACAGTCTCATCTAGTTCGAGATAACGAAGTTTGACTGTATACGTTTAGAAGTTTATGACTACCTTCTCTTCATTCCCTTGAATGTCGTCAATAGACATAGGTCTTTAATTATTGCACCTTACTCGTAACTCTGCCAGTTCTTTCTCCAGATGTTGTATTTCTGCTGACAGATGCTGCATTTCTTGAGCACAACTCGGTGTACAAGAGGCTGAATAATTGTGCTCAATCATCATCTAAAATAAGGTGTACCATGAATTATTACCTGAACAAATCAATATATAAGCAGTTCAGTAAATGAAGTTTATTATATTTCAATCTTTGGTGTTCTGCAGGAATTGTACCTTTTCTGGATCTTCACATTCAATGTCTTCTGCAACCTCTGGAGAAAGAGGCTCTTCTTCACTTGTGAGCTTTTTCCTTGTTCTTGCAAAAAATTAATTACATTTGTTAATTTTCAATTTCATTATCATAAATAGTTTAGTATTCTTAAAACTATGAATAATAAAAAGAACTAAACAATGTATTTGATTTTTTTTAAATACCTCTTCCTTAGTTCTGGGTCAGAGAAATCCAAGGTCTTCCCTTTATTTCATGCAAAATATGCAGGATCCCCATCTTTCACCCCGTCCTTGAAATGACAAGAACATATCCTGTCATTCTGGCCTCCTGGTGTGCGATCGGCTCGTCTAAAAAAAAATTTGCAATTTCATTATTTGTTTTGGGCATCATAATCATTACATGTATATGTAGCTTGTTACAGCAAGTATGAAACACCACAGACTTGTACGTTTGAAGTCCCACATATTACACACATTTACCATGTTAACATGTTGCATAACTGCGGCCCATATGGCCACGATATTTATGGAACAGAAGAGGCAAGTATAAATCAGTGCAATTGATCATTTAGGTGGTAATGATGTATGTTGATGTTCATTTGTTCAATTTGTGTAATAAATTTACTTGCATCAGCTACATGTATTACAGAACAAGAGTAACACAATAAATACGATTGCAGATGGTGATAAATTTCTACATGTAAGTAAATCAGTATAAATAAAATAAGATTTATGATGCGCGAACACTTGGGTATGGAGGAAATACCTTCTTTTTTATTACTGATAACAATATTGTGGAGATAATTTATGTGTTTGTGATATAAAGAATCCATTTGTGTTTCGTCAAAGAATTAAATCTCCATGATGTTCAGACTAAGATAAGATCAACTTGTCTTTAGTACGCTAAACGAAAAAAAACAAGCGAGACTTTCCAGACCATCTTGCATGACCTTGTCACAAACAAATTAGCTAGGTTCGTTTATTAATAAACAAATGTTGTATTCTTCTCACCTGCATAGTTTTCCCCACAACAAGCGCTTTCTTTCATCCGTCGGAAAGCGAAAGAATTTACAACCACTGGTTCCGCTGCGGTGATTACATCCGTATACATAGCATACATGTATAACCATGTTTGTTTGTCACCGGAAGTATTCAAATCTCGCGCGCTGTCGTTGACGAGCTTACAGCCCCTATTAACAGAACAACACATGAAAACATTCTACAATGATCGAGGTTTTATTTGAATAAATGTGCCTGGATTTTAGTCTGTTTTGTTTTGTCTTTCATTGGATATTCCTTACCAGGGTCCAATGTAACGTGTTCGGGTGAATGAAATACCTGAAATACCTGAAAGCTTCCCCTTTGAATTTTTTCCCATCGGGAAAAATTCCTCCTCTAAAACCCTTTTTGTTTTTTCAAAATTTGAGGATTGGTGGATTATAACTGATGTTTAACCGTTGCCAGGATTTTTTGCTGTGTTTTTCACCTGGATATATCTTTTTTCCTTAAAGCTGTAGTTAAGCCATCCATTGTTAACCCTGACAGGTTTTCCTGAAATAATATATTAAAAACGTCAATGCATTGTATGAAGACAGTTTCAAAATACAAAATGCTGTGTTCTTAATGTTGTTGTGAGGAAGCAGGCCCCGGTTTCATGTTCTCCACATTCAAATGTATCTCTGAGCAAAGCATAAGATATGATATTGTAATACAAAAATAGCCTTAGAATAAACAGTGTTTCTATTGTTTAGCCTTATGTAAAACAGTGTTTCTATCTTTTAGTTGAAAACAAAATTTAATCGAAGAAATTACACGCCACTTTTCTTCTCGAATGCCTGAACAAAACTGAAACAGAAGTATGTTTGTGCATTATGGGTATATATCACAGGGGTCGTCTTAAAAGTTCAGGCATGATTGTAGGCAGCCCGGGGAAAATGCAAAAAGTTGATGAATGTAAGTTTAGATATTGATGTAAACCAATGTTTCTATCTTTAAGCTGAAAATGAAACATTAGTTCTATAATTTGAGGGTTTATGCTACATGTAAAAACATAACACAGATAAATTTACTTTATATTGGCTTTGTTTCAATGTTTAAAGGCAAGCTGAACATGACTCGTATAAATAGGAACTATCAAATAGATACATATACCGCTTGTCCTTATTACCTGTAAATATCTCCAAAGTTTTCTGAAATTCTGTGTAGCAGTTTATTATGTGTTGCACTTACAAATTGTTCAATACTATATTCAATTATAATTATACATGTCATATGACCAAAATTCGAAGTTCAAAAAGGCCAACGTTTTCAGAAATATCATGAATTCGGAATTTCCTGGTATTTGCAAATCTACACCATGTCTCCTGAATGCCAACAAAGCTTCTTGAAATTCTATGCAGCAGTTTAAGAGGAGCTGTGCTCACAAAGATAAGACTGACATACTGGCTGAAAGACTGATGGGTAAAAACCATTATACCCCTCACAACCTCATTGAGTCGAGTATAATAATATGAAGGTACAAAATCATCACAATGGCTGAATGTTTATGAAAAAAAGAGTCCAATTGAAAAATGTTGTGAAATTGAAAAGATTGTAATGCATTAATTGTAAATCCTTATTCCAATTTCACTAACCTGTTTTCCTTTACCTTTAGCCTTTTTATTTAGTTTGGCTTGCATTTTCTCCACAAATTCTAAAATAGAATTCTTTTGCTCATCTTCTGCAATAAAAATACAGTAAAACTAGACACGATCTCGTTGCGAGCAACGAGTGGGTCTTCCGTTTGATTATGAATAAATGATAGGGTTAAATTAAAATGTTGACATTTGGTACGAGTTACTATATGAAGTTCATTTTAAACTAATTTTTGGACCTACACTGAAAAATTGAAATTTCCGGAAAAGGTCAATTTTAATCTGCAATATCTCTGCAATGCGTCGTCCGATTTTAAAACGGGTTTTCGTTTTGTATTCAGTACAAATATGTCTACAAAACGTATATGCTTTGAAAATCCAAAAATCGAAATGTTGAAATCACTTCCGATGATGACCGGAAGTGACGGACGACCTGCTTATATTAAAATTTGATAAGTTTAAAACATATTCTGATGAAAAAAAATGTAATTTTTTTAATTTGAAAAATTCTTAAAACACAATTTTCTAAAAATGCTGTTTGAGCGGACCGGAAGTGACGGACGATCATGGTTTCACCTGACTGCCCCTAAAAATACAAAAATATATTGTTCCTGAAAATTTCAATGTTCTATCTTTAATCGTTTTTGAGAAAAAGGGAGGACAAAATCACTTAAAAAAAAGAAAGAAAAACCAACATAACGGCCTACCGGAAGTGAAGTCATCAACAAAAATGTACGTGATAAAAGACCTTGATATTTTGTATTATTCGTGAAAATTTCATAAAAATCCGTTGTAACATATTCGAGACAATGGAGTTTAAAGAAAAATGTTTAAAAAAAAAAAATAATAATAATAGTAAAAATAGAGAAAAAGAAACCTAACAAAAACAATAGGGTCTTCCGTTTCCTAATAATATAGATAAAGTATATTGCAGGATCAACTTATCACAATTTAAGAAATACACAACATTAACTTTTGCTGTTTTTCAAAAGCTTAAACTCTTTCTCAAATTATAATCTTGTCAGAAAAATCTTATAAATTCAGAAAATAAAGCCAAAAGTATGGGTCTATTATGTTAAACTTAAGATATGGCATGAAATAATTTCATTTTTCTTGACTTTTATGAAATATATCTAAGCTAATATATGTCGATAGAATTAAAAACCAATTGTACTAATATTATTGTTTTTCAGAACAACATAAGGATATCCGAATTCACAAATTATCTGGAAATTGGGTCTGTACTTAAAATTAGGAAGCTCTTAAGTTTTGGTAATCTATAACCTCCTTTTTTTTATTTCGCCCAATAATTTTACACTTAATAAATCGCCCCCTACCCCTCATATTTTTTCGCCTAAAATCCAAAGACCAAGAAATCAAATTGGTATGATTGGTGTGGCCTAAGCTGCGCACGCCCCAACGGTTGCACAGTAAAACTAAACAGATAATCTGGACTTTTTTTCATATAAGTGGATAAACTTAGTTTGGGCACAAAGGTATTTATGATTATCAAAATCAAGCAATAAGTGGTGGAAGCAAGAAACGTGGAGCAGAGTATGATAAGAAAACCTTTCCGTGATTTTTCTTAGGTCGCTGTAGATTTAGATCAATCAATAAACGCAGTGTGTAGATTTCCGTCTGGCTGTTTCTATAGAGCTATGAATTAACTGTAAGTTTACATAAGAAATAGAGAGAATCAGACTCGGTAGATGTAAATATAAGAATATATTCACTCATCAATTAGATTATTTTTGTGGTAAAAGCTACAAGTTTGTAATTTTGTGTAGACGACACTCTACAAGTTTAAAGAACACGTAGAAACCTTGTCGTCACAAAACTGATGACGAAATACGCGAAGAATTTAGGTTATTCCCCTAGTACATGTACCCGTGCACATTTGAAATCTCAACCTCTTTAATCACTGAAATCTGACCTCTTAGTAGAATAGAAATCAAGTTCTTTTAATCGTGAAAGTTGCAAGGTAACATCCTAGGTCGAGAATTATTTTCAACAAGTCAGAAGTAACTGCTGTCTGCTGTCCTACATTACTTTGCCTTACTCACCATAAATCTTATTCATGATTCTATGATATGCAACATAACATAGTAAATATCGGGTTTTCATAACTGTTGCTGTTGATCCTTGACGTAAAAACAATAATTTCCTATTGGGTGCCATTTCACAGTTAACTTTATCCAGATGCAACGTTACACGTACGCTGCGCCGCCGATTTGTCCGCGAACTCCGACCGGAAATTTCAACAGTGAACTAATTATAAAACCTAACGTCAATCCGGAAATCGGGAGTTTAGGGATGTCATTTGGTCATTTTCCTTGTCAGAAATCGTTGGTGAGCTTGTTTATAACATAGCGTGAACAGAGGAACCCCTATAAATACAAGTTGGCGAGTAGTATCATCCCTTTACTTTTTATGAACATTGGATACATGTACACTTTTTATCACGATCTAAACAAGGGCCCCGGTTCAAGGAATGTTTTTAATTGCAATAGACAGAAATACACACAGGACAAGATAACAATTTTAATTATTTTTTTTTATATTCGGGAACGAATATTAATGAATTAACTCCATTATCCGACAACAGAGCCTCTAGCCTCTGTGCATCTAAATGTCTCTGACTCTTCCTTTAAAAACTTTTAGATCGAGTCAAGATAAAAAATCAACTGCAATCCGGTCGTATTCGATTGGATTGAATAATAGAGTGGCGTGGCATTGAAAAAATGAATTTTAAGCTGTACTTACCTTTAGAGAGTTTGTCAGCACTCAGCATACGTGTACCTGCACACCCTGGTTGGATGTCAATTGTTTTGACGTTTCATCAGATCTCCCGCGCCCGCGAAATTAATCCGACAACAAGACTTTACAATTTTTTTTTTGGAAAATGTATACATTTTTTTATCGACATAACTACTAAGCATATATTTCTATTGTTATATATCACAAGTTTTATATCGATATAATTTTATCTCGTTTTTAAATCAACATTTTTTATTTCATATTTTTTTAAGTCGATAAATTTTACAGCGATAAAACTAATGAAATATAAGAAAGTGCTTTTAATAAATTTAAATACCTTAATACAATAAAAAAATATATCTATTAATAAGAAGTCACAACACTTTAAATGTTGATAAGACGATAAAGAATAAGACAATGTTTAAGTTATAATACAACAAGTGTAGGCCCCGATACCCTTCCGGGCAACCCCCCCCCCCCCACTTTCAATTTGCTTCCGATGCCACTGTGTAGTTTATAAAACTGCAAATCACGTTAGCTATCAAGGAGTTCATCCTGACGACGCGATGAAAACATAACGCTTTGGTTGTGTTTATATACAAGAACTTACCGAAATAATGTTACTTAAGACTTTTATTCCACCACCAGTAAGCATCTTTATTCACTATTTTCAATTTCGAATCAATAGGCTAGTGTTGTTTTATAAAACATCAACAACTGTTTCTCGTTCGAGTCAATTCAAACTATCGAGCATTCGCAACTTTGTGTATGTCAACAAACTTGATTTTTTAAGTCCATTCCATTTAATCAAAAGATTAAGCTCTAAGAAAATTTATTTAGAGCTAAAAAAAAATTTCAAGGTTTATTTCAGTGAAACTTTACACTAAACAGCTAGATTTATCTCTGAAAAGACGTACTAAATTGTATTGCTCAAGGTCACAATAACCGCATAACACAACGTTGCATCATCGTTTTTTAACTTTGAAAAAATATCAATTCGGGTCATGAAGGGCCTGTCTCAAAAGCTTTATAATATAAATCAAATTGTATGATATAAAAAGAACATCTATAATTGTGTGATTTTATATTTGCTTTATCCAACTCGTTGAAATTGTTATATTCGCTCGGCAAGCCTCACGAATATATACACCATTTCAACTCGTTGGATAAAGCAAATATAAAAGCACACAATATAGATATCCTCTATATATATTACAAGTCTATAACTTTAATAATATATAAGTTGTCAAACATTTAAAGCTAAAAAGTTGAAATTATTGTGATTTTTTGAAAACTGTATCTCAATCAAGGAATGAGTGGAACCTGGTAGAAAATTTGCAATGAACCGGAATTATATTAAGTAGTTTTTTATAATATTTGTAGATAAATAGTTTGTATAACAGAGGTATAAAAGGATTGCAACGAATAGAACACTTCTTCATTCACTTCTTCATTCATTTTGATGCCCTTGGAGTAAATTATGCTCTCGAGTTTCGTTCGTTTACGTAACTTGGAACATTTATTGTTTTTAAAGAATTATCTTTAAAATATATTATGTTAATTTATTTATAAAAAAAGAGAAATATGAGTTTAGAATTCACAACAGACTACGACAACATGCAGGGGTAAAATTGTTAGACAACAACTATAAATATTGATTTACTTTTAAGAATTATTTTAAAAAGCTTTGGTTTGTTGCTTTTACATCACTTTTACACGAATTTTACATGTGTCCTCAAATTTGGTAAGCCTTGTGCATTTCCGTGTTTTTACAAAGTAGTCACAGTTCTAATTTTGAGATTTTATTCCTGATAGTTGCAGATCTTAAGAGTTTCCTTTCAATAGTGGTGAATCGTATGTTTTCAATTGAAAATTTGGTTTAGGTGAGTTGTATAAACTTGCGGTGGTAGTGAAGCTCAAATTCACTCAAACTGACGATGAAGAATACTGACAATAAATGGAGAAGTGATAATGTACGTGATAAAAGACCTTGATATTTTGTATTATTCGTGAAAATTTCATAAAAATCCGTTGTAACATATTCGAGACATTGGAGTTTAAAGAAAAATGTTAAGAAAAAAAAAATAATAATAATAGTAAAAATAGAGAAAAAGAAACCTAACAAAAACAATAGGGTCTTCCGTTTCCTAATAATATAGATAAAGTATATTGCAGGATCAACTTATCACAATTTAAGAAATACACAACATTAACTTTTGCTGTTTTTCAAAAGCTTAAACTCTTTCTCAAATTATAATCTTGTCAGAAAAATCTTATAAATTCAGAAAATAAAGCCAAAAGTATGGGTCTATTATGTTAAACTTAAGATATGGCATGAAATATTTTCATTTTTCTTGACTTTTATGAAATATATCTAAGCTAATATATGTCGATAGAATTAAAAAACAATTGTACTAATATTATTGTTTTTCAGAACAACATAAGGATATCCGAATTCACAAATTATCTGGAAATTGGGTCTGTACTTAAAATTAGGAAGCTCTTAAGTTTTGGTAATCTATAACCTCCTTTTTTTTATTTCGCCCAATAATTTTACACTTAATAAATCGCCCCCTCGCCCTCATATTTTTTCGCCTAGAATCCAAAGACCAAGAAATCAAATTGGTATGATTGGTGTGGCCTAAGCTGCGCACGCCTCAACGGTTGCACAGTAAAACTAAACAGATAATCTGGACTTTTTTTCATATAAGTGGATAAACTTAGTATGGGCACAAAGGTATTTATGATTATCAAAAATCAAGCAATAAGTGGTGGAAGCAAGAAACGTGGAGCAGAGTATGATAAGAAAACCTTTCCGTGATTTTTCTTAGGTCGCTGTAGATTTAGATCAATCAATAAACGCAGTGTGTAGATTTCCGTCTGGCTGTTTCTATAGAGCTATGAATTAACTGTAAGTTTACATAAGAAATAGAGAGAATCAGACTCGGTAGATGTAAATATAAGAATATATTCACTCATCAATTAGATTATTTTTGTGGTAAAAGCTACAAGTTTGTAATTTTGTGTAGACGACACTCTACAAGTTTAAAGAACACGTAGAAACCTTGTCGTCACAAAACTGATGACGTAATTTAAGTTATTCCCCTAGTACATGTACCCGTACACATTTGAAATCTCAACCTCTTTAATCACTGAAATCTGACCTCTTAGTAGAATAGAAATCAAGTTCTTTTAATCGTGAAAGTTGCAGGGTAACATCCTAGGTCGAGAATTATTTTCAACAAGTCAGAAGTAACTGCTGTCTTCTGTCCTACATTACTTTGCCTTACTCACCATAAATCTTATTCATGATTCTATGATATGCAACATAACATAGTAAATATCGGGTTTTCATAACTGTTGCTGTTAATCCTGGACGTAAAAACAATAATTTCCTATTGGGTGCCATTTCACAGTTAACTTTATCCAGATGCAACGTTACACGTACGCTGCGCCGCCGATTTGTCATCGAACTCCGACCGGAAATTTCAACAGTGAACTAATTATAAAACCTAACGTCAATCCGGAAATCGGGAGTTTAGGGATGTCATTTGGTCATTTTTCTTGTCAGAAATCGTTGGTGAGCTTGTTTATAACATAGCGTGAACAGAGGAACCCCTATAAATACAAGTTGGCGAGTAGTATCATCCCTTTACTTTTTATGAACATTGGATACATGTACACTTTTTATCACGATCTAAACAGGGGCCCCGGTTCAAGGAATGTTTTTAATTGCAATAGACAGAAATACACACAGGACAAGATAACAATTTTAATTATTTTTTTATATTCGGGAACGAATATTAATGAATTAACTCCATTATCCGACAACAGAGCCTCTAGCCTCTGTGCATCTAAATGTCTCTGACTCTTCCTTTAAAAACTTTTAGATCGAGTCAAGATAAAAAATCAACTGCAATCCGGTCGTATTCGATTGGATTGAATAATAGAGTGGCGTGGCATTGAAAAAAAAATGAATTTTAAGCTGTACTTACCTTTAGAGAGTTTGTCAGCACTCAGCATACGTGTACCTGCACACCCTGGTTGGATGTCAATTGTTTTGACGTTTCATTAGATCTCCCGCGCCCGACAAATTAATCCGACAACAAGACTTTACAATTTTTTTTTTGGAAAATGTATACATTATTTTATCGACATAACTACTAAGCATATATTTCTATTGTTATATATCACAAGTTTTATATCGATATAATTTTATCTCGATTTTAAATCAACATTTTTTATTTCATATTTTTTTAAGTCGATAAATTTTACAGCGATAAAACTAATGAAATACAAGAAAGTGCTTTTAATAAATTGAAATACTTAATACAATAAAAAATATATCTATTAATAAGAAGTCATAACACTTTAAATGTTGATAAGACGATAAAGAATACACCCCCCCCCTCCACTTTCAATTTGCTTCCGACGCCACTGTGTATTTTATAAAACTGCAAATCACGTTAGCTATCAAGGAGTTCATTCTGACGACGCAATGAAAACAGAACGCTTTGGTTGTGTTTATATACAAGAACTTACCGAAATAATGTTTCTTAAGACTTTTATTCCACCACCAGTAAGCATCTTTATTCACTATTTTCAATTTCGAATCAATAGGCTAGTGTTGTTTTATAAAACATCAACAACTGTTTCTCGTTCGAGTCAATTCAAACTATCGAGCATTCGCAACTTTGTGTATGTCAACAAACTTGATTATTTAAGTCCATTCCATTTAATCAAAAGATTAAGCTCTAAGAAAATTTATTTAGAGCTAAAAAAATTTCAAGGTTTATTTCAGTGAAACTTTACACTAAACAGCTAGATTTATCTCTGAAAAGACGTACTAAATTGTATTGC
This sequence comes from Magallana ariakensis, assembly GCA_020458035.1. Classification (NCBI taxonomy): domain Eukaryota; kingdom Metazoa; phylum Mollusca; class Bivalvia; order Ostreida; family Ostreidae; genus Magallana; species Magallana ariakensis. The sequence goes on along the minus strand of CM035811.1, from coordinate 30,748,761 downwards.
GCAAGGTCACAATAACCGCATAACACAACGTTGCATCATCGGTTTTTAACTTTGAAAAAATATCAATTCGGGTCATGAAGGGCCTGACAGTCTCAAAAGCTTTATAATATAAATCAAATTGTATGAGATAAAAAAAAACATCTATAATTGTGTGATTTTATATTTGCTTTATCCAACTCGTTGAAATTGTTATATTCGCTCGCCAAGCCTCACGAATATATACACCATTTCAACTCGTTGGATAAAGCAAATATAAAAGCACAGAATATAAATATCCTCTATATATATTACATGTCTATAACTTTAATAATATATAAGTTGTCAAACATTTAAAGCTAAAAAGTTGAAATTACTGTGATTTTTTGAAAACTGTATCTCAATCAAGGAATGAGTGGAACCTGGTAGAAAATTTGCAATGAACCGGAATTATATTAGGTAGTTTTTTTATAATATTTGTAGATAAATAGTTGGTATAACAGAGGTATAAAAGGATTGCAACGAATAGAACACTTCTTCATTCACTTCTTCATTCATTTTGATGCCCTTGGAGTAAATTATGCTCTCGAGTTTCGTTCGTTTACGTAACTTGGAACATTTATTGTTTTTCAAGAATTATCTTTAAAATATATTATGTTAATTTATTTATAAAAAGAGAAATATGAGTTTAGAATTCACAACAGACTACGACAACATGCAGGGGTAAAATTGTTAGACAACAACTATAAATATTGATTACTTTTAAGAATTATTTTAAAAAGCTTCGGTTTGTTGCTATTACACCAATTTTACACGAATTTTACATGTGTCCTCAAATTTGGTAAGCCTTGTGCATTTCCGTGTTTTTACAAAATAGTCACAGTTTTAATTTTGAGATTGTATTCCTGATAGTTGCAGATCTTAAGGGTTTCTTTTCAATAGTGGTGAATCGTATGTTTTCAATTGAAAATTTGGTTTAGGTGAGTTGTATAAACTTGCGTTGGTACTGAAGCTCAAATTCACTCAAACTGACGATGAAGAATACTGACAATAAATGGAGAAGTGTGGCATAATACAGGGTGAATATGAGTATCCAACCCTCCCTGTCAATTATCTTGTGTAATTGTTATATCTTTTTGCCAAATAGTCAAACGTTATTTTGATTTTTAGAGTAGAGGAAGAAAATACATCAGAATTAATCTTAAGTCTTCGATATATTGCATCTCAAAAGGAGTCATACATGTATATATGCACATCTGGTATTATAGAAAACAAAATGAAAATGTCGCCACTCGGATATATTCTGTGTTTTATAAAATAATCGTTAATAAGCTACAATGAATTTAATATTTTTTTACAAGTTGGCGAATCGCATTCAATTTTAGGTCTTTTCGGTCGCAAATGTTTCGTAGGAGGGGGACTGTTTAAAATGTTCCAGTGTGAAACATAATAATCAACACATCAATATCGTGTATGCATGTATTTAATAAAGCAAAATTAAGTAACAACTGGATCACTATCAACGAAGTGCTCTGGATTAAAATTTTTTTTTACCTGCATTGTTTTATAAGTTACCGTTCTTGTTTTTTAATTGAAGTTATCAACCGTAGCACGAACACTTTAGTATTTGAGAGTTAAAAAAATCAGTGGTTTCGTAACGTAAGTAATGAAGCACAACGTTTGCCGTCACATGCAGATTTATTGCAGCATCAAAACAGACTGCTTCATAACGAACAACGTGAAAAAAAAGATTGTTCATGTCCATTTATATTTTTAAAATGTCGTGATAATGGCACGGATAAGCAAATTAATCAGATATTGATTCAGTGTTACAACGCACTTTGAAAAATTACGCACTTTGATTTACTCTTACTCATATACATATACTAGGCAGGGGGCGGATCCAGCATTCGAAGTTAGAGGGGGCGCCATTTTTAGGCAGGGGGTCTGGGGGCCACCTTGAGGCACCCAGTGGGTCCAGGGAAAAACCCTGGTGGGGGCGAAGACCCCGGAAGCTCTTGGATTCTAGAGATTTTGTAGGTTAAAAATGAAGTCTTCAAATTTAGTCTGTTATGTTATTTCTTCTCGTGAGTATACTTAAAAGTAATTTGTTTACATTGTTTTTAAGGTTTGTAGATTTAAGACCTGCAATAATCCCATCAAATCCCTGCAGTTATCCCATTTGAACCCTCTGCATTGCAGAAATATAAGAATCAATTCCTTTTTTTTTCTTACGAATGGCTGTAAAATAATCAGTTTAAAAAAATCAAATCCCATGGAACGCTATAAATGAAGTTTTAAAAAAGATAACCACCCGAGCTTGTAATAGCATAAACATGGAAGAGTTGTTAAAACATAAGCTAGTATAATTAATAAGGTAAATGTAGGTGAATGGTCATATTTGAACTCATCTAAAATGGACTTTTTATGTACGTTACACAGTTGATCCCATGGGTTTTCTTCATACTACACTGTTGAAATCAGTGTAATGTAGAGAAATTCAATAAGTTTCCAAAAAAATAATAATTAAGACTCGCGAATTGAACATTTTGTTTTGGCAATAGGAGTATGATTTAATTTTTTTACTTTGACACATTTAGAGGGGGGGGGGGGGGGGCGGGTGCGACCCCCTTGAATCCGCCAGTGGCGTATGAGGGAGAAAGAGGGTTGAATCTTTCAGTATGGTTCAGAATTTAAAAAGGTGGGGAACGGGACATAAGTGGGAAAAAGCTAAAAAAAAAAAAAAAAATATAGATATATATATATATTTATATATATATATATATATATATATATATATATATATATATATATATATATATATATCAAATTATGTTATATTTAACCACATGCGAGTGGTAATAACAATTAATTTCTGTTAAACTGGCATTTATTAAATTAAATCAATCCACCCGCAACAATGTCAATGATCACCTTTCGTTTCTGGCTAGGCTACGTTCTGTCTACCTCCCTCTAACATTAGAGAGGATCATACATGCACATATTGTGTATGGGTTTTTTACGATATTGTTCAGTGAAATTTACAGCATATCATCATGCATTTCAAATAATACTAATTGTAATATGCGATGACTGTTTTTATTTAAAATATTTCATACATTTTTTTAAAAAAAACCCAAAACCCAAATTCTTCATTTCTGCATTTTAAAAGACGTTTGCTCTATCGTTTTACATTTACAAACATCAACTCGAAATCACATTTGGCTAAGACGTTTTAATACACTAGAATTTCTACTTAATATCATTGATGCAAGATGAAATATGTCAAGACGTTTGTAAAAGAAATATTTTAGAAGATCAATTAGAGTAAATTCAGTGACAAATAAACTCATAAACTAATAAGTCGACCTGCATATCATAGTTTTGACCAATTTATTCTTCGAATAATTCTCGTACGTAACGTTTTGATATAATATTCAAATTGCGGAATAAAGTTTTATTAAAAATCTTACAGTACAAAAAACTGATCTAACTGTACAGATGATTATTCATATACATAAAAGTTAATGTTTTGTTGTATTTCTACGCACAACAATTACTTTTCAACTCGATTATACACTTTCAAATTTAAGAATAAAAATAAATCCCACCCATCTGCGGTATATTGTTAAATATTGTGTATCTTACATTTACAAATATTCAGACAGTTTGATAAATCACATGCAATCACCATTAGCTTATTAAAAGACAATCTCAACGTAATTCATTTTTCAATAATTTTTTTCAATCTTTATAATTACTATACTGAACTTTAGTTAAATATGAATATGTAAAGATCAGATGTTGAGATTGAAGCGATACTAACATTCAATAAAATGGCACAGGCCAGCTGTACCTTGATACTCAACATTCAATACGTTAAATACCTAATTTGGAAAAATAATCAATACTTATCAAATATCTATGTTTATAACATACTGTAGGAATTATTTATGGATTTGTAATTGTTATATCCTAGCATTATAAGTACGAAAATCAATTTTCCACTAAACTAAAATTGTTGTTGAAGGTTAAAAAAGTAAACCGATATCATACATACCAAAAAACCATAACAATAAATTGAGATATATATCTAAAGCAACGAAAAAGCATTGTTCCATGCATATACAATGACACAAAATATGAAATGTCAAAGCAATGTATCTCAATATAAAAACATATTGTTAAGTAAAACAAAACAAAATCAACATACATAATATACATCGTGTGATGTCAGTATCGCACACTTATTGGTTATAGTAGATATTTTCGCCCGTGTGCAACTTTATGAAACTCTGCAAGGTTTCATGAATCAGTTGGTACTCTTCCTGTAACGAAACAAAATAATAGATTCACAATTTTCGTGTTGCTATAATTTGCTCTGAACTAACGTAATACTAGTGTCCAATATGTATACCTTAGCTCATTATAATTCAGCAAAACATGTGACATCTACTGAATTATTATTGATTAAATGAAATACTATAGATACTACCTGACAATATTTATCACGCTATCACATTTTATAAACAAAATTTAGGAGAGACAGATGAATCTCTTGAAAACATAGGTTTGTGTTCATAGACATGTCAGATTTACCATGGTTGAGCACAGTTTAGGACGTCGTGTTTGTAGGAGTCTGACCACAGAGAACACGTCTATCTCCTCGTCCATTGTCAGCTGTTGTATCAGGTTGTATACAGCACAGAACACACCACACATCGCTGCACCATCACTTCAAATCAAAATAAATCTAATATAATGCAAAGTGATTTTTGTTATTATTTGATTGCTGTTACACATTTGGATTCGAGTAACAATAATTTGTTATCAAGTGCTTTATTTTGTCATGGTCAGCATATTTTTTCCGGACATAACACACTTTAAATATGATAAAACCCAGAAAAGTTGTTATGTATTTGTTGTTAAAGGTGTTATTTTTCTCACTTAATCGGACCAGGCAATTTGAGGAAAGTAAGCAGTTGCTGTGGTCGCGTTTTGGTTAAGGAAACGTCTATCCAGTTCACAGTCTTACAGATAACGTAACATCAAACATACATTAATTACATTATTGTTTTGATTCACACCAAATACTTGGTATTTTCTTCTTTTTCAGTTTCAGTATATATCAGTGCAATAAATACGAGTAGTACATTACAGCAACATCAGTGCATTTTTTTTTTTTTTTTAAGAAAAATTATGTTAGCATGCTAGATAATTATGTCTACATGCAAGATAATCATGTCTACATGTAAGATAATTATGTTCATACTTAAGTTACAAATCTTTTTAAAGAATTTGAATTTTAAATTGGTAAAACACCTACTAATGCCGGTATCTGACATCATAGATGCAAGATGCAACAAATTATGACAACATGCAAGAAAATTATGTTGACATGCAAGATATTAATGTAGACATGCGACTTTAGTTAATTTGGAACTTGGAAGTTAATTATGTTAACATGCAAGATAGTACGTCAACATGCAAGTTATTTCGCATGTTGTTATTAATAACTTGCTTGTAACCATTATTATCTTACATGTTGACATAAATATCTTAAATGTTTATATAATTACCTCGCATGTTGAGAAAAATAAGTCGCATGCCAACATAATTACATCGCATGTTGACATTCATTTCCTGCATGTGAACATAATTTTCTCGCATGTTGACATAAATACTTTGCATGCTAACATAAGTAAATTGCTTGTCACAATAATAAGTCGCATGTCAACATAAATAAGTCGCATGCTCTCATAATAATGTTGCATCTTGCATCTATGATTCAGATAAGGACGTAAGTAAGTGATTTTACCCATATAAAAATCAAATTCTCTTAAAAGATTTGTAACTTGCATGTCGATATAATTTTCTTGCATGTAGACATAATCATCTTGCATGCTGACATATTTTCTTGCGTGTTGACATAATCTATCTTGCTTGTAAGGGGCATCTCTTTTAGTGAATGTTTGATAAATTTAACATCTGTGTTAACATTCTCTTGTTCAATTCTTATAAATCACACACACATACTTTATAAGAGTTCTTTGGTTTCTTAAATGTTGAATCAGTTGACAATGCTTTCCCACCAAATATCACGGCATTCAATATTCGATCATGACTCTATCGATGTGTAAATACTGCGTAATACAACCTAATATTTGATTTTGATCTAGGTTGGCTTGGTTTATATGCTTCCTTAAAACCCCGCCGGTTTCACTAAATGTAGGGTAATCCGGCTTACACATAATTTCTAGTAGACAGATATTACGAGGATTTATATTGTTAAGTTTTTGGGATTTTATTTATTTTACTTTAATAAACATCCCTTATATTGGTTAGTTTGTACGTGTTGTTTGAGAACCTTATTTAAAAAAACCAACAACAACACATATATATTTAAGTTTAAAATGAAATAAAACACTCCATGATCAACAGATCTATAACTTACGACGTATTGGAAATAAAACGTATCTATAATTATATCTTAAATTATTGCGCATTGCATCTGTTAGTTCCAATTAAATATTTAAAAAAATCATCAATGTGTCATAAATACACCCAAAGACACCCAACGGAACTTTGATATAAATAACTCATCATCTCAAATTCTAATAATTCAAAAGAAAAGGTTTTCAAGAAGATATGAACAATTATTTTTTTTCTTTGAATTATATTAGAATCAATATTTTCTTGACATGGACATGTGTAATTTTTTTCCTTATTAAAGAAAAAAGTCATAAGTGATTGAAGCTATTGGTATAACTCTTAACAACACTAAAGTACCTCTGTATTATATTCTGACAGCTGTAGTCTTTACTTCGAAAGTAGAATGACCGATAATATATATAAAGGCTTACTGTTTCAAACCAAAAAGGAAGTTTAAGTTGAAGAAACAATACGTAAAATACACACTTGCCTTGAAGTAAAGAAAGCAAAATAAACACACCCTCCTAAAAAGGGATATATTAATAAATAAATCAAACAAGAAAATAGATAAACAACAGTGTGAATTAAATGTACCGGCTTATGACGATAATTGGTCCTTCTGTTCCAATCTCCCTTGCAAACGATACCAAGCCAAGGATGTTAGTCACTGTCTTTGAAGTGTTCGCTTTGAGTCCGTTCATTGGCTCAGCTATTTTAACAGACCATGCTTTGTCGTTAAACTTGAAAAAAGAAAAGAAAATATTGTTTGAGTCCTCTGAGAAGTGTTGCTTTATTTTTATGATTTAAAAGTCGATTTTTCAAATACTATATACTTGCCCCTTTTTTGGTAATTTCAATTTTGCTGCTCTTGATTTCTGTTGTTTGTTCGTGTTCTAATTGTACTGTGAAAGGAGTGACGACTTGTTTTGGACTGGTTGAAGTTGGAAGCCATTTACTCGTCTTTAAAAAGTAAAATTTGAACTTGTATTTTCAAAATCATTGCACACTTAATACTTTAGAAATAAATCTGAGTTTTAAATGTTCTATAATACGAATTAAACATAGTTTTAACCTATAATTCGTACATATTCTATATTGCAGAGAGGTTCCATACAGATAACAACTCCAGAGTCATAATCCGTGATTAGTCGTAGAAAGTCTACAGGGTCACCTTGTGTCGGGGAATTGGTGATGATAAACGCATTTTGATTGGTGAAAGACTAAAAGGAAAATCATACATACGAAAATAATATATGTACAACTATTATTCGCTTCGGTTAAAAAAAAAGAACATTCTAAAATTTACAAAGACAAAGGTTTTTGAAACTTACGGGAACAGTTATGGCATTGATGTAACTCCCTCGTTTTGGAACACTTGATGTCAGACAAAGGACGTACTTGTCAACTAAACCAATTGGATACTCATTAGCTTGATTTCAATGATGTAGATTAATTTAAAATACTCAGGTATGTGTATCATGAAGAGATATAAACGATAATATTTTTGCAAATCTATGACATTTTGGGGGAAAAAAACCCCACTTAACTTCATATATCAAAGATTTTTCTCTAGTCTATGACATAAATTTATAGAAAAGCAGACTTAAACAAAATTTTAATAATTTTTTTAACTAGGTTTCGGTGATATACAGTTGTTTTATTTACACAACAAATAAGTCAACATGAAAAAACAACACAAAAATCCACACTTAAATGAAATATAAAAGGTACTAACGAGGTTGTATGGACGTTGCGGGATCATGAAACTGTGAAGTAACTTTGTAGTCCTTCTGTGTGTATTGTGGTCTAACTGCTAGTAGTTTCTAAATCATAATGATACGTTAAATGTGATGTTATAAACAAACGTTATCTGGTATGTCTGTTGAGGACTCATATTGAACATAAACATATTGTTGAAAAGGCAAAGGCGCCATTTCTGTACATTTTTTGAACTGTCAACTTATGATTGGTCATATCTTGCACCAAAATGGGCTAAAATTGGGTAATTTACATTTAGAATTCAAGCAAAAGTTTTAAATGTCTTGGAAAAAGAAAAACCCCAAAAACTTAAGGCATGTTATTTAACGACAAGCTGTCAGACTTGGTTTAAATGGCGTTAATTACTCGATAAAAAAATATCTCTTCTTATCATACAACTTAACTTTGTTTTTGACTTATATACCTGAAGTTCCTTTTTGAATGCTGGTTTGTTACTAATTTCACTCTGACTTTTCTGAAGAAATTGTGCTGCACTCAAAACAGTTGGTGGTGCTTTAAACATTTCATGGAGGGTTAGGAATATAGTCTTGTATTGTTCCTATATACAAATATATTTTGTTAATGTTAAAAAGTTCAACATCTTTCCAAATATATTTCTACTAAACGTTTGATAAATAACAACGGAATTATATATTTTTTACACATATATGGATCTCATTAATTTCACATTCGTTTCGTTAAGGTTGAATAAAAATTTGGATGAAAATCGCCAAGATATTTAAATAAAATACCAGTTCATTCAATATTTCTTTCATTTTTCTGAATTGCTCTTATTAGTTAATAAAGTCTTTTTTGACTTGAGTTTTAATACAAAATCACCTTTTTGGTTCGCAAATGTAAATACTCCAATACTGAATTTGATAACGGTTACTGATTTTGATGATGGTTATATTGATTTGTTATTGAAGAAAATATACCAATACTTTTTTGTTTACATTTCTCGAATACATTACATATTTACATAGGTTTGGACCATATTCATCCGGTTTCTCCTCATTTTCATTACATACTCCGCAATGTTGATTTTGCTGCGTGTTTTTCCCGCTTTAGAGAGAACATCTATTGCAATATAAGTTCCTGTTCTCCCTATTCCAGCACTAAAAATAATTTTAAAAAAAACCGAAATCAATACTTCCATAGCTATTTTAGCTTATGCTACATCCAGCTGAATTAATGTTTTTTTGCTAAAAATTAAGGGTGTATGTACCTTTGAAATACACATTGTTACACTATTTTTACAATGTTACTATATTTTTACGACTCTCCAGAAAATACCTGTATAATACATTAAACCTTAAGGTATTTGTTTAGTTACATGTATGCTTGAGGAAAAGGGACTTTACAAAGCAACATTTCTTTATAAATATACCTGCAGTGAACCAAAATAGGACCCGCATATCCACAGTATTTTGTCCTCGTCACGTGGTCAAGAAAAAGTAAGAGACAAAGCGGTTCGGGTATTCCGTGATCTGGCCAGGCGGTGTAATGATATTGAGTGACTGTTCTTCTGTCACCTTTGCTCTGAAAAAAAAATATATATCTTGAAAAATACGATATTTAAATATTTTGTATTAGAGACGTTTAAAATGATTGATTTTAAGAAGGCAGAACTCGTAAGTTGTACTAAATTGTTTGTAATCCTTTCGCATATATTCATACAATAAAATATGTTCTATTAATTTTACAGATTTTATCGTTTTTAGCAAATAGCATATGACAGTTCATTGATAAATGGTATGAAAACTCTTTACAGGAGCAAAATGAAACCGAACCTTTTTGTTGGTGACTGTAATCTTCCGGGTAATGTAAAATCCATATTGCTTTTCTTCCATTAAGTGTATAGAAAACATACCGCAATCCATAGTTGTTTGTAAAGTTGGCCAATATTGGAAGCATTTCCACTATGCAAAGTAAATATATCAATTAACAAGACTTTAAAAAACATTCAAATTAAAATGATACGGATTTATCTGAAGGAAGGAATACGTTATCACCTTCGTTCCTTCCATTAGATTGGTTAACATTACAACTTGCTTCACGTCCTGTTGCCAAATCATCAACCAAAAGTCCTTCACTGTGTTTTGTTTTGGTCCTGCAAAAAAACACCCATGATATATTTAAATGGAAAAAGGAAAAAGACATAAAAAACAACATCGATATTTGTGCGCTCTTTTAAAACTGTTATATTGCAAGGCAAACGATACATTAAAGACAGCTTCATTTACCTTGCGTTGCAATGTACATGTTTTCTTCGTCAATTCCCTGAAAAATCAAATACTATGGAATCATTTAAATTTATGGGGACCAATTTCGTGGGATTTTTGCTTATTTGTGGATATTTAATTTCGTGGATGCGTCGGTTTGAAGTCTCATAACAAATATAACTAAATTTCTAAATTTGTTTAAAATGAGTATGTAAGACAAAACACGAATACCACAATAAATGAACCATCACGAATTCTAATGATTCCACATTAAATTACGAATACATAATATCATGGCTTAACATTGTTGAAAATCATCATAGTATGATTTCTTGAACTCACATCGATATAATTGGCGTTGATGTAATCTGCACGCTTGTTAGTCAGTATAACCCTTGAGTGATCATCTACAAATGATTTTTAAAAAATGATATTAAGTTAATATAACATTCATAGAATATGCTTTCTGGGGTATTTTTATGCAGACATTAATGTATCGAGGATAACGAGAAAAATACTTCATCGCAGCTGCGGGACAAATATCTTGATCTACTACGATTGAGTGTTCGATATTACGAACTTATTGAATTGATCGTGATTTTTAATGTCAATTACTGTATGAATACGCTATATTTTTTTTTATTTTTAAATGGATACATATGCAATAATTTTTTTAAAAATTATGTTTTAATTCACTATAATTACACGGGTTTTTTTTACATGTAATATTTTTAAACCGTTAAAAAATATCATATAAAAGGTAAATTACCTGATCTGTAGATGTAAATGCATTTTTTGTTAGATTAAAAAAATATTGATGATTTATACACACATGGAAATGTTGTTTTGAATCTGTTCTTTGGAATATTTTCAGGAAGTCTCCCTACATTGCATGGATATTTCTCTCCATATAACAATGTCTGAAATGGTATATTTATAAAAAAATATATATTAAAGTATCAACTTACTGGCTATAAAGAGCAACCAATATTGTTGTCACTTAGATTAATTTGTTCCAGAGCTGGCGCTTAGAAAAATAAGGCCGTGGATTTACTTGGAATTGTTCAAAATTTCAATATTTTTGTTTATATCAAACATTACTCGAGAGAATACCAAAATTCTTGTTAATAATACAGTTATTGAAATTTGATTTCAAAGTTCAGATCTAGATATGACCAGAGAAATAATGCTATTCAACGACATTGAACATGAGGTGAATCAGATGCTGTCTAATTATAGTCTCGTTTCCTTTTTACCATGGGCAAGTAGCAAAAACAATATGACTGTTAACTGAAAGTTCTGGAAAAGGTAACTAAATGGCAGAGGTACATGTATGACATGTTCCTTGTCAGTTACATTTCAGTCATATTCCAATCGACTGAAGGGCAGAGTGACATTCTGTTACGAAAACTATGTCACGATAAACTTTGCCTAAATATAATATCCCAAAACCTTGAAAATTAGCCGCGGCCTATTTTAAGTTTTGGTAAGAAAGTAGGGGCTTAATTTTAAAACCGTCTTTCAAATCGCGGTTCATTGTCATAACAAAAATTCCGTAAGCGATGAGTTTATAATCATGGCTTATTATCAAAACAATAAATTGTAAATGATCGATGTGAACAACATGTACTTTTTTGTTCTAAAAATGGCATATCAAGGTAAACATCTGTAAAAGTTAAAAGAAAAATGTACAAGTTTTTTAAATCAATTTTATTTTCATGTATCAGAATATTTATCTTTTCTGACCACTGTTCATTGCAACTACAGACCCTGAAACGTGCTATTACACCTCTAAAACGAACCGTACCGTTCCGTGCAACAAACGAACCGTACCGTTCACAAAACTAAACGTACCGTTCACAGAGCGAACCGTACCGTTCACAAAACGAACCGTACCGTTCAAAGCGAACCGTACCGTTCACAAAACGAACCGTACGGTGCAAAAAGCGTGCAATATAATTTATGCAAGACCCGCCCCAAAACGTCCAAAAAAGCGTACCGTACCGTGCAATAAGCGTGCAACTTCCATATATGGTTTATTGACTAATGTCTTTCGATGAACAAGGACGAAGATTATCGCTGACCAGATAAGTTCAATATTTTGCTAGATTTTAATTATACGGGATTAAGTAACACATACTATATGTAATTTAACGCTGCTATTTTTATTAAAACCGTTATAAACATGTTTAATCTAATTTCCTTTTTTAGACCTTGATCTTTTCTTTACATAAAGACATAAACTGTTAATGCATGTACATGTGTATGTCGTAAATTGTGAAATGATAAGTGTCGGGAATCAACTTAATAAATCAGTTTCTTCTTCAAATAATAAACTTATTATACATAATATAAAGTTGTTAGTTGCTTTAACGCACATTGAATCAGAACTTGTTATATCAGTATGGTTTCTTGGCTATTTTGTGTATATTAAGTTTAAGTCGCGATCATTTCCTGTGTATAGTGATTAAAAAACCCAGGGTATAAAACGACATGCCCTCGGGGGTTTTCACACCTGTTCAAGACAAAAGAAAACCTACAAAATTGCGTACGTCTTCGTCTAACAGTACAGCACGCCCATTTTCGATCTAACGGAAGAGATCTTCTATCTTACAGAAGAGAGGTAGAGAGAGAGAGAGAGAAAGAGAGAGAGTTTGTGTGTTAATTATATTACTTAAATCAGAGACATAAATGTATCTGCTTAAATTAAAATTTTATCACTGAGCCATTGTTTCGCTTTAGGTTTTTATAGTCGGTCTTTTGAGCGGGATTTTATTTTAGGAATCCACGTACTTCGCCTGTCAATCAGTTTAAGTATAGTACTACATGTCACGCCATGCGCCGCGTGTAACTTGGCTCCTCCGACATAGCTAGAAGAAAATTATCGAATGAAAACGTTTTAGCTTTATGTTTTCTAAAATCCTTATTTTAAAGAGTCCTCCTATTTAAAATTATTTAACAATCATTTCGTTCCGACTTTATGATTATAACTCATGTACTGGCGATCAGATCTCTTTCCATCGCTGTCGTATTTTTTGTTACTAGATAAATTCTTAATATATTTATCACTTTTAACATTCAGTTGTTGATTGCCGGGTATTTTTCCGTGTCCTGTTTACAACAAGTTTGTGAGTAAAAAGGCAAATGTAATATAAACAGGTTAGCCAGCATTTGTAACACGTCAGCTAAATCGCATGCATATAGTGAAGAGCGGACACTTGTCCAACAAAATGATAAATATCACGATTAAAAGCTATTGACTTATTGTATGTATCCAGTTGTGTACATAATAATTTATCGTAAAAATATGGTACATATACATGTATATTTTAACTGAATAACAAAAACTAATACATTGTAGACTTATTTTGACTATATACGCGATAACATTTCAGGTAAGAGAAGCGATTACATGTTACTTGTGTAATATGTGTATACGAACAAATGCAGAAAATCAGAGTCAATATTTAAATAAATAGAAACCCGTGTCGAAAAACTTTAAAGCAGTTAATTTCAAGATTTCTACACTGAAATTCATTGTTTATATTATCATTAATTGAGTGTATTTTTACATTGTCTATTCACCAGTGGAATTTGATTGGCAACACTACCCAATAAAGAATGATCATAAGAATTATAAATAAAAAATAGAAAGATGCTTGTAAATTAATTTAACAAATAGCCGAAAATCAATACAGCGAGAAAAGAAACTAAAAAAAAAATATCGGAAAAAGTCGGGGCAATTTTTCATAGCAATATTAAATGCATTTGAAATATTTAATGACTTCAACACAAATACATGTATAAAAATAATATTATTAAGATGCTTGTTAGAATTATTGCCAGATCGCTGAATTAACAAACATATATCGGATTAAAGTCAAACAGTTCTTTAATCTATTGTAATAATTGCATTTATCTAAACTTAAATAGGAATATTAACAGACTATTCAAAATTAAAACTATCCCGGCCGTTTTCAGCGAATACATGTTTCACGCAACGTACATGTATCAAAAACGGGAGAACGGATGGAAGTTCTGATTTTAATTAAATTGAAATACATTTGCAATATATCATATAAATTAAGAAAAAAAGCTCGTCATAAATTTTAACTTGCTGAAGTCATCGGGCAAAAACTAAACAAAATTATATCGAGAAAATTCAAAGCGTTCAGGCCACGCCTACCTCATTAATAAAGCGCGCAAACCGTTCACAAAGCGTGCAGCTATTTTTAGCAAAGCGTGTCGTGCAAGAAGCGAACCGTACCGTTCATAAAACGAACCGTACCGTTCATAAAACGAACCGTACCGTTCAAAAAGCGAAACGTACCGTTCACAAAGCGTACCGAACCGAACAGTACAACTGGTGTAGTACATATAGCACGTTTCAGGGTATGTAACTAGATCTAGCCACAGATTTGCCATTAAATATCCACCTGTTGACTCGTCGCGTGGTTAATGTTTGTTTAACAATTTCACTACCCTTTCGGACTTCACAGTTTATTTGAGTATAGGAAGGTTACCAATACTTATGAGTTGATTAAACATTTATTTAATGTCCCTTTACTCAATAATTGGCTTTCATCCTGATTGACATAGTTGAAAAATAGACCGATCATTTGCATGATTTGATAATGACGATAAACGACATAAAGTTTCTTCACAATGTTTGTTTTATTGTATTAATTATCAATTAAATAATTACTTTTATTGGTTGTTTTGGTTTAGATCAACAAGCGTACCTTTTTACTTTTAAACGATTTGAATACATTCTCACTGACTATCAAAACAATAGATAGATAGATAATTTTATGGGGGATGTGTATTATGCATAGGAACAGGGCTTTTTTCAGCATTTTACACCCAACTTTTTCAGTGCTTTATATCCAAAGGTGCATGCTACATATGAGACGTCACGGTAGTCTTAAATCTTCTAAAATGACATCGTAAGAACCGACTTATTTTCAAAACAATCTTATTATTAAATGCGGCTAATTTTCAAGGTTTTAGGGTAGAATGCTTAATGATCATAGTCTTACAAATCAAACTACACTTATGTATAATGAAATACATATGATTTGATGAAATTTCAAAATGAGCACATTGTACACAAACAATATTTTCAGAAGAAGAAAAATTACATACCGCATATTCTTTCTTAAAACCATCGTTCTCATTCTTTGATTTTTCTTCAATAATATTTGCTAAGTATGATATGTCAACATCAAGGAGGGGCTCTTCGTTCGCATAAAAGTCTCCGTACGGATTATCCGCATGTATCTTCTCATCTATATCAACATCTCCATCTTTTGGGTCTATACTTTTTCCAATTTTGATCGGTTTCTTTGTTTCTCCTAACTTTTGTTTCATCTCAGTATTTATCACACCTTCGTTTTCTTCTACGTCAATATCAATTGTCTGATACAAATTTGAAAAGCTTGTCGTGTTTTGGACAGCTGTTGAATTGAAAGAAATATTTTAATTTAATGGAGAACGTTTCTCCAAGTTCATATTAGAGAAATGTTCTTGTTAATCAACTTTTAACACCCTTTTTAGAACAAGAAAAAAATTACATGTACAAACTAACCGTTTGTGTACTGTTCGGTCCGTTTTTGAACCGAAGAACGCCTTATACTACAATAAATGTACGCTAACATTTATGCACATAGATTACTGAGTTAATTAGTAAATCATGAAGTTCTTTGTTATTGATCTTCAAATATTTAACACAATTAGCACTATATGAATTCGACTCAAGTGTCCATCTTTTCACATTTATTATATTAACAGAATAAACAGATTAAACAAGTACATGTAACACATCAACATTTCTTACCGTTTATATAGAACTAAAATTACAACAAAAAAGATAATTATAATGATAGCTGCAGTAGTCCCGCCGATGACTCCTGGTAAATGGTTTGAATCAGTTTTCTTGAGGGGCTAAACAATTCGAAAGAGAATATAACGAATCGTTGAATTAAAATTCATTAAATATGTCGGTTGATTAAAATACTAATAGTAATGTCAGAACAAACAAATATTATTTCTAAGATTATTTAACAAAAAAAAGTTATATAAACGTACCAAAATTGTATCAAAACTTATTAAATAAGTGGGCTAAAACAATCATTGCAAAAGAGGTAAATAATTGAAATAAAATAATCACACATCCATCTATGAAAGAGATACAACAAAGGATTTACAAAAGTTCAGAATCTTTTGTATATAGTTTTCTTCTAAACTCTTAACCGTATTATTGATTATGATTCCATTTTAAAGTACTGTAAAAGATGTGCAGCAATAAGGAAAATCCAAATCAATATCATTAGAAAGCGCATTTTGATGTAATAATGAATATCAAGCCTTATTAGCAAACCTGAGAATAAACGTTACAAATGCCTGTCAGGTGATTACATGAATAGTTGACACAATTAGTCCCACAGCTCTGTGTGCAGTTAATGCCATAGTAAGTGTCATCGCAAGCTTGAATAGAACAAAAGGATTTATGTGTTGA
This sequence comes from Magallana ariakensis, assembly GCA_020458035.1. Lineage (NCBI taxonomy): Eukaryota > Metazoa > Mollusca > Bivalvia > Ostreida > Ostreidae > Magallana > Magallana ariakensis. The sequence goes on along the minus strand of CM035811.1, from coordinate 30,731,853 downwards.
GTTTGTTTGAGATTACTAATTTGATTAATTTATTAATATTAGAACAATTATTAAACCCACCAAGCCAAGTATCTGTTTCGACTTTTGTCTTATAGGAGTTTACTGATCTGGATGTAGTTAAATTAATGACAAATTGACAAATGATATGCTTACTATCATTGCATGTGGCTCCTCTCCACCCTGGTATGCATCCACCCTCACACTGTCCTGTTAACCTGTCACATACACGGGTCAGGTTACAGTTATCACTGCATTGGTTCACACAGTTTGCTCCAAAGAATCCTGCACTGCATTCTACCAATATTTGTGTGTGTATGTGTGTGTGTTAGTTTTTTTATAAAACTTTTATAAAGCATTACATGTAACAATCAACCTTGACTAAGGTTAATTTATTAGATATGGAATAAGCTAACTTAACTATAACGGTTTCATTCTGATTGTATTAATTCATAAATACGCATTTATTTTTCCTGTTTTCGCCGACAACCGTCACATTAAATGTAGATTTCTATTCATGCTTCACCATATTCAGATAGTTTATTTATTAAAACACGTTACATTGAACGAAAAAATTTATATAAAACTTGTTTTGAGAAAAAATAATATGACAGCCACTACACTGGTAAGAAATATCCAATTAAAAAAACAGACTAAATCGGGACACTGATATTTAACATCTTTAAAAGCATTCCATATAATCAGATATAATAAGTTAAATAAAACAATATTTGTAACCTTGATCACATGTGTTTACTGTCCATCCTGGTTTACACCCTCCGTCACATTGTCCTGTAAACCTGTCACACTGATCCTTAAAGTAACAGTTCACGCTGCATGTCTTACTACAATCTCTACCGTAATGACCCTGCTGACATTCTACAAGTATATGTATAGAATAAATGATAAACAAACAAAATATTATTTAAACATACGGTCAGTCATAAATATTGCTGTGTTTAGATAATTTTTTTCTATTTGAATCAGTATTTCGTTTGTACAGAGTCGATATACTCAAAGGTCATATCTGTGCAAAATAATACGGATACCTTGGGAATTCTTTGATTTCTTTTTTCATTTTTTTTTTATTTATCGTAGTTTTCTTATTCGTTTTTTACTATATTACTACAATATGCAGTTTACGCCATTTAAAGTCCGTGCAACCTTAATGCTTGATCGAAAAGCAACCGATCGTGACTTTCTCGAATGGTATATATACAGCAGTGGCAGTTGGAGAGCGATCGAAAGTAACAAGACAACCAAATATGTCAGTTTTAAAATATAGGCAGATATAATGAACAAAAAAAAAACATGCTGTATTCTCCGTTGGTATAAAAAAACTGGGGGAGGGTGGAGCAAAACTTGGAAACATTTTATACTCAACGAATTTGAGATCTGTTAACATGCAATGAGAGACTATACCAGAATAAGTATTTTTGTCAACCAAATTTTTCCAGTTAAGAAAATTCACCATGCACAAAAAACTTGTACATGATCATAATCCAATCAGTCCAAGTTTATTTGCAAAGAAAATTGAACAAATTATTGCATTAAAGGTCGTTTTTTCACTGAACCACATATGCATTGTTTTAAATTGAAAACAATAGAGTAAATAATAAAAAATTATTGAATAAATGACAAAATTTTTTGCAAAGGTGGGGTTAAAACCCGCCACCTCACAAATAATCAGTGTTCATATGAAAATTTAAGAAGTCTTACGTATTATATCGTATGATTAAAGGGATTTGGGTGGGTTAAACAAAGTTCATTAAAAAATTTTGCGTCCAGCATATAATGAGATTTAATGCTAGACATGTTCATTGAACTTAATCTAACATGTATCTTAGCTACCGTACGCATATTCAGGGTTTTTTTTTTGGCGTGTAAAAGATATGCGAAATTGGGTTTATCTATAAACCTTTTCCGTCAGTCAGTTTTTGCTTTTAAAGATAAATATCTAAAAGCAAACCTGATAGAGATTTTGCCTATTGCATTTTTGTGAAGCAAATATTATCAAAAAATGCGAACATACTATATACCAAACAGTGCACTGTTACCATTGAGACATCTTACATTTTACTTGGTATTTATCTAAACACGTTACATTGGATGACAGCCACTGCACTGGTAAGAATTATCAAATTTAAGACGACCAAAAAACAGACTTAATCGAGACACTGATATTTAACATCTTTTAAAGCATTCCATCTAATCACATATAATAAGTTAAAAAACAATATTTTTAACCTTGATCACATGTGTTTCCTGTCCATCCTGGTTTACACCCTCCGTCACATTGTCCTGTAAACCTGTCACACTGATGCTTTACGTAACAGTTCACGCTGCATGCCTTACTACAATCTCTACCGTAATGACCCTGCTGACATTCTACAAGTATATGTATAGAATAAATGATATTCAAACAAATAATTATATAAACACACGGTCAGTCATTAATATTGCTGTGTTTAGATATTTCTTTTCTATTTTGAATCAGTATTTAGTTTGTACAGAGGCGACAGAATCAAAGGCCATATCTGTGCAAAATAATACGGATACCTTGGGAGTTCTTTGAATTTTTTTTTTTCATTTTTTTTATTGATCGTAGTTTTCTTTATTCCTTTTTTTTCAAACATATTACTACAATATGCAGTTTACGTCATTTAAAGTCCGTGCAACCTTAATGCCTGATCGAAAAGCAAACGATCGTGACTTTCTCGACCGGTATATATACCCCCAGTGGCAATCAAGAAGCGATCGAAAGTAACAAGGCAACCAAATATGCCAGCTTTTAAATATAGGTAGATGCAATGAAAAGAAACATGCTGTACTCTCCGTTGGTTCTAAAAAATAAACACGGGGGAGGGTGAAACAAAACTTGGAATCATTTTATACTTCACTAATTTGAGAACTGTTAACATGCAATCAGAGACTATACCAGAATGAGTATTTTCCTCTTTTAAAATATTTTTAAAATGGTTATATGAAACAACGCTGCATGGAATCAGAACAATGAAATACGTTCAGTATCACAGGAAACTTGGGTTTCTCACAAACTCCATTGATTATTTTCCTGAAATTAAGTTTCCTTAATTAAGGACAGTTTTTGAAACCCATCAGCGTATATTTGATTGTTATACCTTGGTATGTGCATTTCAATCATTTTTCACTTATAACCATATTTGAACTACATGTGCATCCAAATTTATTACGCTTTAACATAACTGCGTTACATATGCTTTTTTAATGGTCAGTGTTACATTGCGGTGTTACATTGGAGATACAAAAAACACAATCTTCTTAGTGTATAGAAATGAATCATACTTTAGTAAGATTACATAATGTTATTAATCGAATGCTATTTTATTACACTATAAAGGATATTCGTTATATCATTTAAATTAACATTGTTTGATTCATGGTAAGACTTACAGTGGTAATTTCAAAATAGTTGTTTAATATTTATTTTTATAATAATATAATTTTATATAATTGTATATCTTTTTTGTGATTACACATATTTAGTTATCTAATTTTTTAACAGAATGTAAATATGTAAGCCTTTAAATGCAACATAATTTACTATGATCACACTTGTCTCCTTTCCATCCTGATTTACAGCCTCCTTGACATCTCCCAGTTAGCTTGTCACATACACTGGTGACGTTGCAGTTTACGCTACATATCTCCTTGCAATCTTTACCAAAGTGGCCGATATCACAATCTGCAATAATGTTTTATTTTTAATACATCAATGACATATCTTGCTGTGGTCCATAAGGATGCATAACTGTCATTCAAAAATTATTATGTACCAAAAAAAAAAAGATTTATAACATTAAATAAATGTATCAATGTTTGTTTCTATTTTTAATGACATTGTATATACAAAGAAGTTCGGATTTTTTTTAACAAATTGCCATTATTTTTATTTATTTTGAAACCGAAATCAGACATTAAAAATATATTTAAAAGCTTCTAATCAAGAAAGCATCAAGAATTAGTATCAAGAACCTGAATTAACATCATGATTTGATAGCAACATTGATTACGATTACTTCTTTTAAATTACTTAATCGGAATATGTACAATAACTTAGAATGTGAAAACAAAAAACGTTTTACTTTGATCACATGTGTCTCCTGTCCAGCCTTGTTTACACCCTCCATAACACAACCCATTAGTTCTGTCACACTGATCCTTTGAGTAACAGTTCACGCTGCATTTCTGACTACAATGTCTACCGTAATAATCCTGCTGACATTCTACAAGGTTTTTATTCTGTCTTTTACTCGTTACTCATCAGTTAAAAAAGATACATATTTAAATAAAATGATGAAAAGATAAACGACTAAGGAAAAAGATACACATTCACTGGCATACAGACAGTTAACGCTGCATATGCCTTTACAATTTTCCCATAGTTTCCAAACTCACACTCTGCAATGACTTTGTTTTTTTTTGTTTTTTTTTAAATCATTTTTAGTAGTTTATAACGGTAACTGACATTTGTGTCAACAGTTTTGACGATCACACCAATAAAACTTTCAATTGAATTTGTTTTCCTTCATTGAAAAAAAAATGTTACTTTTATATCGTTATAGTAATAATATTGAAGCAATTTCAGCAATGACCCCCACCTCCCCGCCAACTATCTAACCAAATTGAATAACTTTTAAATGAGAAACGAAACTAAAAATCAATATAAAAAAAAACACATTGAAAGTTTTCCTGATTTTAAAATCGTTTGATGTATGACATAACCTTTAGTAAAAGATTTCTTAACCACTGAAACATTGACAGAATATAACCTAAAACAGTAAAAACAAAATAATATAACGGAAGCGAACAAAAAAGGCTGTTCTTGTCGTCGACTTTTTATTACATGACTAATTGTAAAATACATTTTTTTTTTAAATGTGAAAACATTACGTTGATCACATGTGCTCCCTGTCCATCCCGGTGTACACCCGTTGTTACAATGTCCGGTTGATGGGTCACATTGTCTTGTATAGAAACAGTTTACGCTACATTGGCTACTACAATGTATCCCATAAAAACCTCGCTGGCATTCTAAAACAAAATCATAAAACATGTATAATAACAAACAAAAATGTTAAGGTATTTAATAAAAGATTGGTAAAAATACGCTTCTTATAATAGAAATCGATTCAAATTATGAATGTTTGCATTAATATTGAAAGATATCTTAGATATCCTTATATAATTAAGATAAAATTTTTTTAAAAAATCTTACGTTGATCACAGTTGTTCCCTGTCCATCCTGCTTTACACCCTCCATTACAATCTCCTGAAAACCTGTTACAACTTCTGGCATAGAGGCAGTTCTCGCTGCAGCTGTACATGCAATTTCTCCCATAAGAACCGTGCTGACATTCTGCAATGATATTTTAATACCTAATCAAACAATATGACGTTAAAACTGATAATGATTTACAGTTTCGGTTACAATATCAGTATGCAAACACAAACGCACATATACACGCACATCCGCACTCACAGTTTAACATTTGCACACACACACACACACACACACACACACACACACACACACACACACACACATTTTTCATTAAATTTGTTGCATGAATGTCGGACTGTAAGAACTATTTAATGTAATATTAAGAAATATTTTTTTAAAACCCACAATTTTACCTCGATTACATTTGCTTCCTGTCCAACCTTGTTTACATCCTTCGTTGCAATCACCTGTAAACCTGTTACATTTACGGGTATCGTAACAGTTTACGCTGCACATGTTTCTACAATTTGTGCCGTAATAACCTTGTTGACATGCTGAAAAATTCCCTTAAACATTAAAATCAAATTAACGATTTTTTTGTTTTGTGGCATTGTTTAACAAATAAAATGGAAAATCAAGGTAAATAACATTTGATAACTATGTTTTAATAGATATCAAACTATGAGATTTTCATTATCTTGTTAGAACATTTTTCTGTGCAAAATCACTTTTTCCCACGATCACCAGGTGCGGCAATGCTGCAATGTCAAAAATGTATCATAACATGATTTTAACTATCTGTCAGTATGAACTTGGTCTTAAGTTATTTTGGTCCATGTCGCACTTACATAAGGATGAATTTGAGCCATCCAGTCAACTGAAATGTGACTAAAAGGTAATTGACATGTAACACTATTGAGTTTTTCGGCATTGGAGTTTTCTAATATAGATTTATTCGGTCTACTCATCGCACTTTTGACAAATATTGGTGCAACTTTTTCATTTGTGAGTGCAAACATTCGATGCAAATACCCACCCGCACATGAAACTGGTCTCACATAAACATCGCAAGTCCAAGTTTTAGAGCAAGGCCTCTTATTATTAGTATTATTAGTCCAAACTTTTAAATTGGTTTAATAAAAGTCTATTGCATAAATGGAATACACCATTTTTAGCATTTTTTTTTTGGCTATTATCCAATTATTTCAATATATGTTTCTAACTAATTTACATGATATAAAATGTTTACCTGATTTCAATTTCGTTTTTATGTATGACAATACTTTTAGAAAAATTATTCTTAGCTACTGGAACATAGACAAAATATAACCTAAAACAGTTTTAAAAAATTGATATAACAGAAGCCAACAGAAAAGGCTGTTTTTGTCGCCTTTTCATTACTTGAATACTTGTAAAATGCTAATAAATTTTTTTTAAATGTGAAAAAATTACGTTGATCACATGTTTTCCCTGTCCATCCTGGTCTACACCCGTTGTTACAATGTCCCGTTGATGGGTCACATTGTCTTGTAGAGAAACAGTTTACGCTACATTGGCTACTACAATGTATCCCATAAAAACCCCGCTGACATTCTAAAACAAAATCATAATACATGTATAATAACAAAAAATGTTAAGGTATTTAATAAAAGATTGGATATCGAGGTAAATAACATTTGATAAGTATGTTCAAAAAGTTATCAAACTATGAGATTTTCATGATTTTGTTAGACCATTTTTCTGTGCTAAATCAATGTTCCCCACGATCACCATTTGCTTAAAACGGCAATGCTGGAATGCCAAAAGTGTATTATAACATAATTTTAAGGTAGAGAACTACCCATTGAAATTTTCTAGATTTTATATATGTATGAGTTGAAACATTGTTTTAAATTATGCTAGAGTATAAGGTAAAGTCATCAAGCTAGTTTTAGAGAATTAGGTAATTTCAATATGACCTCCTACAGCCCCTAAAAACTGAAAAAGTAAGATAAGTGCATACGACCGTATAAGAATAGCTGTAAAACTTTTATTGGAACACATAAGATCATTTGTCATATATATGTTCAAAAGTCCTTCAATATGTATTAAAATTTGATATCATATTTATATTTGGCAAGCTATGCATGAAAAATTGGAAACATCTTACTGAAGCTATATGGTCAAATTTGCATGAATTATCAGATTTGCAATATATATAAAGTCATGCTTTTCATTTGATTGAGAAAAAAATATCCATCAAATTTCTCATTTTACTTCACAATACAGTAAGTCAATATATATCTTAAATTTTATGAAAAAATAATACCCCCAAATGGAGTTCAATCTAATGCTGCCATAACTTTTATGCACCCTTACCCTGTTCAACACTAGATGCATTATTGAAGAATTACTGTTATCAACTATAAATACAAAGAATTGATTGGAAACTTTACTACAAATACATGTAAATTTGGTATAATAAATCATTTAAAATGCAATAGTTGCTATTAGTAAAACAAATACTTCTCATCCAACCAAAAAATTGCATTTGTGACCTTTTTGCACTTAAAAACTTAAATCTAATAATCATTCCAAATTTTGAGATAACTACACTGTCACCTAAAAATGAAGGAAATGTTTAAATAGACTAAAATGGACTAATTTTATAAAATAAGACTTTGACTTTAATATATGCAGAATTTAGATTAATCTTATATTTTATAAATGATTGAATCATTAAAAAATCATGTCTACAAACAATCATGATTATCAAGTTGAAGAATTTTCAAAACAAGTACTTCAAGATTCATCAAGTATTTGAAACATTCTGTTTTCTACATCAGAATTAAAGGCTGAGTATGAATAAATTATACACATATTTTGTAATCTTTGGATTTCACAATTAAACAATCTTATTCTTCTGAATGTGTGTCCTCAAAGAAAGATTTGATGCAGCGTATGGTCTTCCCTTTAAAACCACGTTCCTGAAGAATACTTTTAACGCCTGCATTCTGATCTCTCTTGAATGAAAGATGTAAATGGTTCAAACCAAGTCCAGAGTTTGCAAGCCGTCTTGCTACAGCCTTTGAAATTTCTTTTTTAAAACCACTGGTGCATAGCTGGCTTCCAATTTCACCAAATTAAAGGGAAATATGTCCATATTCCTGCAATGACAGTGAAGTTTTTCTTCAAACAACTGGAATAAAATTTTCACATCTTCTAAGGCATTATGTGCATCATAGTCCTTTCCAAGAATTGCTTTAACCAGAGTGGACTGTTTGTAGTTTGGAATTTCACTTTTGGAGAAAACTTTCTTTGATAGTTTTAAAGTGTCTATGCACCCACTGATTAACTGTAGAAATGCAGCCAAAAGTCCAAACTCTTCCAGTAATCTGGACAAAATTGGAACATCATACGATCCGATATTGTGCCCTGTGAGGACAGGGCAGCTCTTTAATTTAAGAAAATCTAAAAAACTAAGCAAGGCTTGATGGATATGAACACTGTCTATTTCTTTTCCATAATGATACAATTGATTCTTTTGGAAACAGTAAGACAATCCTGTGATTTCAGTTGCTTTTTGGCTTATTGGCATGCGCGGATCAATGTAAACATTAAAGGTATCCTTGCCATCATAAGCAGAAAGCTGTGTAATATCAGAGGACCGTGACAACCCTGTTGCTTCAATGTCGAAAACAACAAATGTTGTCCCATTGGAGAGAGTTGCAATGGATGGAATCGTTTCAATGTCTGGAGACGTTGTAGCACTTGTGTTGGTCTGATACGTCTGTCCCTCCTTTACAGTCTTCACTGTCTCCTGTTGGAAATTCTTTTTCTGAAAAGTAATATATAAATTCTGTTAAAACCTTAATATACTTAAAATAGAAATTTTATAAACCGCAATATACTAAAAATAGATTTTCATGACACAATTTGGGTTTTGGCACGTGCATGCGACATTGTTATCATCACAATAGGAAATCAATGCTTATATCTTAAACTATGTTATTGCTTTATTTGAATTGAAAAACAATTAAAAATCAATGTATTCTAAATTATCACCTGTCGTTCGGTATAATCAACAATTCATTGCATGAACGTTTGGGAAATATGAAAATTTATTCCGCCAGAAAAATCATATTTCCATCGGGCGTTGCCCTCAGGAAATATGATTTTCCATGGGGGAATAAATCATCATGCAAATTTCCATCACAATCATGCAATAAATGTTTAATAGTGTATATCATATAATAAAATACAATATCTTATTGTATAATATGGTATATGATACATTTTGTATTTTATGATATAATATTATAGCATACAGTACATGTACTATATTGTTCATTTGACATTATAGAATATCATATGATATAATATTGTATCATACCATACAACACAATTTTGTAATATAGATCGATCATTAACTATGTTTATGGTTTAAAATGATAATGGTGGTCTCATTAAGATGATGCCTCATCTTGAGCTCTGTAATCTTTGAATACCTTTGATTTAAAATTCATATTCAGATGTTCAGATTTTGATGACATGTACGTACCTTTAACAGCAGGCGTCTGCATTTTTGAGTTATTTTTGAGTTCTGTCTTTTATGCCACAGCTTTCTTATGTCCATTACCATTCCCTTTATCTGTGTTACTTTTCCTGGTGATAGCATTGCATCTTCATTGATCTTTAAATTGTATATATACAATATGAGGCATTGTAATTCTATGGTAAAATAAATGAAACTACCATACTTGCTGACTGCGAGAGAGAGAGAGAGAGAGAGAGAGAGAGAGAGAGAGAGAGAGAGAGAGAGAGAGAGAGAGAGAGAGAGAGAGATAGAGAGAGAGAAATGTCTATGTACAAAATAGATCAAGCAGCCATGAGGATTTAAACAAGCAACAATTAAGCTACAAACCAAAATGCCTATATCTATTCATTTCAAACAATTACCTTAAAGAAAATTAATAATTAATTAGATACCTTACTGACATACGTAAATCCAATATTCTTTTGTAAAACTGCAGCTGATACTCGATTGGCCAAAGAGCATATGTTTTCATAAGACCTGTACAAAAACAAATATGAAACAAATTTTGACATACAGTGTGTTTAGTTTTATAAAGTTTGAAATCCTTAAAACAGAGTAAAATCAATGTGACAATGCTTCTGTTATTGACATTAAGACTTAATTCCAAAGATTGTCATACCTATTCTTAGGTGCTTTACTCGCAACAATATTATTGAAGTTTTTATTTGCTTGAGTTGAGCCCATGCATATCAACTCGGATGCCCTTTTCTGTAACCTTTTAGTGGTCTCGTTCAACTCATCTCTTAAAGCTTCATTGCGAAGTGGTTTTCCTTGAGGTAGGTGCTTGTACCTTAAATAACAGAGATGTACATATTGATTAAATATTCATTGGTATGACATACCATACTTTGTCTGTACGTGTTTCTTTAGAATAATTTTAAGGTATCTTTACAGAAACATTTATCAACCTTGAAACTAATTTTGTTTTCTTTGTCTTAATATCTAGATTCCTGAATTTAAATAAATATATAGTACATCTTAATAATATTTCATTTATGCAACATCAATTTAAAAAAAAAATTCATAAAATATAAACAATCTTACCTGTAAGTTGATGGTGATTTGTGGTATGTACACCATGTTGCTGAATGGCAATGGCTATGGTCTCCATATAGATGGGGCACAATAACTTCCAACTTATTGGCAAGTTCCTCTGGTGAAGCATACTTACTGGAGATTGGGTACATATAGCACCGAGTCAAATATGGAATAACTCCTGCTGTCTTCAGTTCTTTATGAGTCTGAGAAAGTTTGTAGAAGTCCTTTGAGGGATTTTTCTTAAAGTGATTCTTGTCATTTTTCTTCTTTAAATCCCTAAATTCTGGTTTTAATCTAGCCATTGTTGTCGAGTCACTGTCTCCATGAAGTGTGTTTACCTCATATCCATGGGTCCGAAGATTCCTCAACATGGCTGAGGCCATGTCTGGTTCCATGGCCTTGCTGGATCCTAATAAATTTGACATAAGAATGTTTCAAATTTTATATCATTAGTCAATGTGTTTTATAGTTTTAAGAATTTTAAACAACGCATTTAAATATTGATATACAGATAATTGCATATTGCAAAACTAATGTACCACACTTAGGGTAAGTTCAAATAAATGAAAGAGTCACTGCAGCAGCAACAACAATCATCACTTCAATAGTTTTCAACATTTTTTGTATAAAAATAAAGCTCATTTAATCTTTTTCACTTTCCCATCTGTGTTATAGTGTGATTTCCACTCACCCATTTACAAACAAGATAGGTATGTGGAAGGTAAATATATGAATATACCTCTCCCGTTTGAGTTACATTTGTGGTTAGGGACAGTTTCATTCCTTCCACAGTAATATTGACAGGTGCTGCACTTCTTATTTCTCACATCAAAGTCAAGAATTTTTCCAGTTTGTACTCCAACAAGACTAGCATGTCCTAAAATGCAATCTCATGTGTATACATATACAGTATTTCACCATGCGCAATATGCAATTCTATGACAGTCATTCATTAGAACATGATTAACTTCTTTATCAAATGCACATGAAATAAAATTATAGTAAGTAAATAAATAATTCTGTGCGTCACAGAAAGATTTTATCAAATTTTTTTTTCATGTCACAAATGTGATGTCAAGGACAGGTTTCAGAGTGGGGGGAGGGGGGATGTTTGGCTCATGCACTTTCAATATGCTTCCTGACTGCACTATTAGAAAACTATTAAACACAACAGTCACTTTTAGATATAAAAGAATCATGCACTGGTAATAAATATTGCACTACTGTATATGGAGATATGCAGTTTTATATCATCCTCAAGTGCAAAAATTTACATATTCATAAAGTACTAAAATCAGAGTGTAAACATTTTTTGATTATAATTAATACATGTAATATAAAATATACACATGTAACTGTATATGGTCATTACAAGGCCTCTCACAGGTGACAGGAAATGTACATATTGAAGAATATAGTTGTTGTTCAATGACATTAAGACCTTACATGAAGCATTATCCCACTGTAACATGTGTAAACTTTCTTGTATCCAATTCATATAAAACATAAAACGGAATACATCTCAGTTTATCACATACCTGAGTTACTACTATACTGCCACCCAGACCCCCTCGTCTGCCACCCTGCATCAAAACTGCACTCAAGCTTATTTGGCTCAACGACTTCACACTCCTCAGCTAATGCATTATTGCATGACTCTGATGCCTGCCTTTTAAAAGATGGATAAATTTCTTTTTCTTTCTTCTTGATTGTACTTGGGTCTATTGGTGGGATGTTGCATGCACTTAAAAAACTAACAACATGAGATGGGCCCATTCCAGAATGAATCATGCCTGTAAAAGTAATTCATTTGTGATAAAAAAAGGAAGAAAAAAACCATGTATCAATAATGATAAATACAGTTTGTCATAATTTTTTTTTAAAGAAATTTTATAGATTTTTTTTCAGTTTGTACAGTTTGATGATTAAATTATTTTCAAATATACCCATTATTAAAAACAGATAAGTTGTATTAAACATATTGTATACATGCATAGTACTCGACTATACTATTAATTTAGAGGAAGGTGAATGGCTTAATTATTCTCAAAAATACATATTAAGAATAACTAAGATTACTATAGGTAGGTTATATACAAATTATTAATAATGCTAATACACAATGTTGGATTTGTTTGACCTATAAATCTATGTGTGTACATGTATGTATGAAGTACATGTATGCATGTGCCCCTATTATATTAGAAGAGAATCTTTGAAATCAGACGTACTTACGTGATCAAAAAATGATGGTGAAAATAATGATCAGATTCTAAATACTAACCAATGGCTACTTTGGTGTTTATGTCAAAAGCACCTTTGCTGTTCCTTTTTCCAGTTGACACCTGATTCGTATGGCAACACAAGTCATTCTTGCAGATAATGCTAAACACGCTGCCGAGTCCATATCTTGTTTCATTCACTATGTCAGAGAGGTGTAAAGGTGACCGGCATTTATAACAATACAGTTGATCGGCTAAATGTTTAATTTCCACAATACTTCTTCCATCATACCATCTGACATCTTCTGAATCGTGGTCTTCGACATCCAAATGCAAAGCAACGTCAGGCATATGGACCGGCGACGGGGCCGGTGGACAGGCGGCATTTTTGTCATTACAGTAGTCATGGTCGTTCTCAATTTCACCTAAATCTCTTTTCTTGTTCATATATTTTAATCTAGATGACCGCCATGATTTTATACGACTTGCAAACTTGCCTTTTATTCGTGGTAATTGTTTCGACTCTGAATCGTCTGCCCCGTCGGCCATTTTGTTTCGACAGACAATAATGTGTAAACGGATATAATTATCTGACGGCGTTCAGAAATCCGGAAAAACAGCTCGTGCTAATTAGCGAAATCTGTCGATCACGTGATTGTTATCCGTCTCTACCTTAACTATCGGTCAGAAATAACTTGTTCTAAAGTTTTTTTGGTCCATGTCGCACTTACAAAAGGATGAAGTTGTGCCATTCAGTCAACTGAAATGTGACTAAAAGTTAATTGACAGGTAACAGAATTATATATATATATATATATATATATATATATATATATATATATATATATATATATATATATATATATATATATATATATATATATATATATATATATCATGAAGTCACCTGTTCAGACCTTTTTAGTTAGAATAGAAGATAGTAGAGCTTCATCCTGTTTACTGGATAGTAGTTGGCGTCACAAGGACATATTACTACACTAAAATATCGTTGGAAACACAAATTAGTATTACCTTATCAGTTGATATACTTTAAGCGTCAGGCACGCTATTGAGTTTTTCGGCTTTGGAGTTTTTCTAATATAGATTTATTCGATCTATTCATCGCTTTTTTGACAAACATTGGTGCAACTTTTTCCTTTGTGAGTGCAAAAATTCGATGCAAATACCAACCCGCACAGGAAATTGGTCTCACATAAACAGCGCAAGTCCAGGTTTAGGAGCAAGGCATCTTATTATTAGTTCAACCTTTTAAATTGTTTTAATAGAAGTCTATTGCATAAATGGAATACATTTTTTAAAGTATTTTTGCTATTATCCAATTTATTCAATATAAGTTTATAACTAATTTACATGATATAAAATATGGTCGTATAGAATTAGTGAATTCATGTAAGTTAGTCTTATGAAAGAAATAATAATAAACAAGGCAGCATATTGAGTACAAAGCATTTACAATTCAGGTATATTCTATAACTGCATGCATTGAACTAAACTGAAATAAAACTGAATTACGTTGATCACACGCGTGTCCTTTCCATCCTGAACTACATCCGTTGTCACAGTTACCCGTTTCTTTGTTACATCTGGTCAAGTAACAGTTATTACTGCACCTGTAGACACAACCAATACCATAGTAGCCTGGGTTGCATTCTACAATTTATCCATGAAATATAATTGATAATTAAGAAAACATTTTGCTTGATAATTGTTTATATTTATTGGCAGGGGAAAGAATGAATTCGGTTAATAAATGATTACAAAAGAATATTAGAGTAATCCAATACATATTAATCACAGTCATATTTGTTCTACTAGGGTTTTTTTTAACAAATCGAGCAAGAAGGTGTTACACAGGGTAAATGTAAAATAATGATTTTGTAAGCCAATATGTATTATGTTGCAATAGATATAACAAAATATTTAAAACATTGATCTTTCTTGTTAGTTTTATATTTTTTGTCCCTTTGCAGGGTTATTGCTACAAATACTTTGCATATGTATAATATTACCAAAAAAAAAAAAATATAATGTATTCTAAAATTATCGAAAACGTAATTATTAAAAGCCTGAAATGATTGTTAAAATGGTTGATGACACGTAGTTTTATTTTCAGGTTACCGAATACTGTCCCATTACTTAAAAATTAATTATTACAAACGAATATGATTACTCTATTATGATTAACATATGAACATGCCTGGTAAGAAAAGTTTTGCATGCTTCTTTACCAAGGATCTTTCTTAGATATATATACAAAAATGTTTTACCAATTTCCGGTTGAAGACTACAATTTTTTGAATATTTTTACAATGTGTTATTTACAATATTTCACCTTTATCGCACGTTGGTCCCTGGTATCCTGGAATACAACCAAAACAGTGACCTGTGTCGATGTTACACCGACTATCCCGACAGTTAATGGGACACTGGTGGTTACAATGTTCACCATAAAAGCCTCTTCCGCTACAGCCTTAAATTAAACTTACCAACAGTTTGAAAAACAATGTTTATCTTTTTGAAATTACCATTGTATTTCCACATTTTAACTCGTTCTGCATTTTTATGGTATTTGAAATATGTTATGATTACTAATCCTGGAACCATTGAAAACTCAACAAAAATTTCATCTCCCACAATTCATAGTGAGCGAATTCCGATTAATAACTAGGATAAACAACATGAGTTCTACGTTCGTTAGAGTATATGACATAACGTTCGCGAACAGGACAATTTATCCGTGTTCATCTAAAGGTATTCCATTAACTTTCTGTATCTCGCAGAAACAGAGATAGCCATGTTATTTTCCAGGTGTATTTGAAACGTAAAGAAAAAATCTTGCCATGTACAAACAATGTAAGGGTATATATTATTTGTAATTTTTGAATAGTTTGTATAGCTATGGGAGATTTATTTGTCGATAGTTGTTAATAAAACGTCGTTGATTGGTTTAAGTATTTAATCTAGTGTGTAATAAAGTAAGTATAAGATTTTTTTATTGCGTTAATACTTTAATAAAAAAAAAGAAAAAGGTTAAAAAATAACTTTTTGACTATGTTTCCGAAATGTTAATTTATCATTTGTATATCCTTTATTGTTAGACTTATCTAATTTCATTAAGGACACACGAAACGTTCCTCAATTTTATATGATTTTCCTTGATATATTATTCCTTATTTCTCAATATTTAAATCTGTTAATTCCCAGAAATTCAGAGTACATTACCAGGCTATTTTCGGAGCTAGAATATTTCGAAATTTCCTTAAAATAGCATGCAAAAATGCATTTGAATGCTTAAAAATAAAGTCATAGTATAAATTTTTAATTGAGCACTTTATATATAAATAAAAAATAGTATCATATAACATGAAAATTTAATTATGAAATTACTTAGTGGAAATCTTCACATTGTGGAGATAGGAAAAATAGAAAAAAAAGGAAGATAGGTCGCGTCTGACCTTAAATTGTTCATTTATAATCAGTTCAATGTTAGCTTAACATTTTTACTTGCATGACCAGTTTCATCTTACACCTAATTACATAGATAAATTCAACCGTCTGGCTACTTTATAGTATTATATTCGTGACATCACGTAATACAATGCCGTTTTTCTTATTTATAAAGCTTTTCATTAATTATAAACTAAATCAATCAAACCTTTGCTACCAAAATGAACTTACCAAGAACAAAATTATGATCTTTCAGAAAGAGTAAGATGAGCAAATGCAGCATGTCTACAACATTAACATTTCTGAAACAAATACAATATGCAAAGTTACAAATAAATTTATTTTTCAGCTGCTACATGTAAATTTAAATCTAATTCCCAAAATATTTGCTATCATTTGTTATAGTTTTTATTTTTTAGTTCTTTAAAATATTTTCAACAATTTAGTTTTTGTGTTTAAACTTTTAACTTTTTTTTTCTTTTTTTTTTGTATAGGAACTACATGTAGCAGTGTTTGCGACAACAATAACGCTGAAGGCAAATGTACACACGGAAAAAAAACTAGTTTCAGATGCATGTTTTTGCCAACAAAAAAATGTTTTCTCTTTAAAGTAATGTAGAACTTTTTTTATACATTGAGCTATGACATTTTAAATTCAAAAGTCATAACATTTTCTTAAATCATGGAGATTTACATAATTTTTCAATCTTTAAAGGATTATAGTCTAGTCAATATACCAAATGACCTCAAGAAAATTGCTACAAAAGGTTTTATTGCTTTAAGTTATACTACAATACAGTCTAAACAACACATTAAAAATATACAAAAATATAATTTGCGGAAGACGTAAAAAGGGGGTCTGTTTGTAATCACGAACCGTAAAAATCAACTTTTTATTTATGCTGTGATTCGTCCTCCATACACAGAAAATATGACGTCATGATGACACAAGATGTGAAAATTTAGTCATTATTAGTTAAGAAAGACATTTAAAAAACTGCAATAACAATATATGTCACATAAATACATTTATATGGGGGTCTCTAAATGTTTTTTTTTATGTTTATTTGATGCTAGGTGAAAGTATTAAATAACATGAATTCGAGCCAAGTAGGGAGACTCGTTAAATCAAAACAATCGTTCATTGCCCGATTTCAGATATTTGCCAGCAGAAATACATTCTCAAAAATCTTAAATCAAAAATATATAGAGCAAATATCCGAAATCAAATGTTCTTACTTAGGAGGCAGTCGCCTTCATTCGCTTGGAAAAATACTCAATGGTTAGCCATAACGGGATTTTTGTTTTGCATTCTATACGCATAAAAGGTAAAACAACTTTCCAGGCGATTTTTAAAATCTGGTTTTGATTTCATTTTTTTTTAAATAAAAAAATTATGATTTCTCAGAGGAGAATTTTAACATTATTTTAGATGATATTCTAAATTTAAAATATAATTTTTAAGAATCAAAGTACAGATTCTGAATTAAAAAAGGGCAAATTTTTGTCTGCTGAATTCTCTGGAGACGAGGCATATGGTATCTCCATCATAATAACTAAACTAAACGGCTAGGAAAATGTGGTTATATTTCGTCAGAATGCTGCAAACATGTTGCATAGTTTCGTTAATTAAGGAATCAGAAGTTACTTAAAACATGCCATTTGGTTTAAAAAAGGAAACGTTTCTTTTGAATGGATCAAACAAGCAACGTTTTATTAAACTTCTTGTACGAAACTACACGAAAGCAATATTGAAGCTCACAGAGTTCGGGTGGTGATGCTGATTTTTAAAAACCGTTGATAAGGCAGACGATAACACAGTGGAATTAGTGGAGAAGACACTGATTTGCTGGTTCTACTGTGCAATTATGCAAAAGAAGGCTGACGCAGCATTTTTTTCACTTCTAACAAACAAAACTCAGCGCAATTTCTGATACACTGTATATCTAAAACACAGTCAGTTCTTGGCATTGATTGTTCTCTTCAATTCCTTTATATTTATGCTTTAACACGGTTAGACACAACTACTCGTTATTATATATGGCAATGGAAAACCTGCTACCCTGAAATCTTTTTTGGAATTCATCTACAATCGCCAGGATTTGCATTTCTACAAGAAAATGCCTGCAAAAAATATACCGTAATCAATACGAGAGAGAAAGCATTAGTCAGTGTGTATGATGGGGCACCTGAAGAGGGTATAGAAATTCTCAGGTGGAGATAGTTTACGACCAAAACAGGCATGCTGTGGTCCAAGTGCAGTCACTTCCATCAACTTTTGATGCTGCCATGTGTATATTCAATGCACACTTACTCACGGTCTCACTACTGGAAAAGCGCAACAGTTGCAGATCGCGCTCTTGCGGAATAGGGTGGACTCTGAAACTTGCAAACCTTACCGACTGAAATGTCTAAACAACCTTATTTTTGTTGAAAACCATCCACAAAATTTACTGCGACAAGAAATGTAGCTGTCAGATGAATGACATAGCGTATTCAGGTGGATATGGAGAAATCAACTGATGTAATTCAAGTAATACACTAGAATATGATGATGACATTGGAAACAAAACTTTAACCTAGATTTGAAAATGTGTAATACTCCATATTTCCATATCCATTACCTTTTGATCATGTTTATGTTGTAAACTATTTACATCATTTGCTTACAAAATAAGTTATACCAATTACTGATTCGATAAGGTTATTGAATACCGGTATTTTCAGGTTCTCGAAAAATCACCCTAATTTGTTTAATGTTGAAAGTAATTATTTCAAAATGGCAAATTATAAAGTTAGAAAAAGCGCTTAGTAAATTAAATGATTTGATATCGTTACATTTTTCGGCATTTCAAGAAGTTTTAATGACAATATTGATTAAAAAGAAATATTTGACCCAAAAGTTTCTTTAATATTTCTTATGAAATTGTTATATAACTCGGGCAATTCTCAATAAATTATGAAATTCGAGTCTAGAATATATTAGTACCAATTTTTTTAAAAGACATGGTCACGACTGGAACTATAATGTACTTTTTATTGTTTAGTGTTAATAATGCTTTGTAAAGGTATGCTAATGGGCATCCGATATTTGAATGTCGGCTGTCTACTTATAAATGAGATACAGGCTTCGAAATTCTTAGTTTTGAAAACTAAGCTCGTGCCATGTTTTTGTTTACTAGTACATCTGTTACATAGTTATGAAGTTTAAATCAAAATAATATTTGCTTATTAACTTTGCACATAATTATGCAATTTCAACTGCTTTTCACAATTTAGAATAGCTTTGTTATGCATATTACTATTATCCATTAAAATGGTAAAATAAAAATTTAGCCCAAATCGTGACCATGCCCCTTTACATGTTTCCAGACATCCGGGATTTTTCAATGAAAACCCTATATTTTATCCCAAAATTCCTTCAATAATTGTTGTCAAGTGTTTAAATCAGTTGTACATATTAAATCCTTTCACGTAAGTTCATAATAAATTGACAACGCAGGACAGTTAAGGCAACATTTTGCTTTCAAACAGCACTAAAAGGAGGTCGTTCGTTTTAGCTTTATTTTTTCTGCATGATATATTTTTCTAAACTATTTTTTGATTGATTTTGCAAAGATATGGGTCACCTTAACTTGACCATGTCTTAATTTGACTGTCACGTGACTTTTCAGTGTCACGTGGGCGTCTTTTAGACAAGAAACGTCAATGCTAATTTGAGACAAAAAAGACAAGGGCAAGACAAACAAAGCTTGGAGTAAGTAATATGACTTCTTATTCAAAATTATCTATACATCATAGAAATCAATGCTCATTCAGTTGTCAAACTCGTTTATATTGCAAATTCGTAGGAAAACTGGCTAATTGTTGCAAAAATAGCGCATTTTTGTACATTTCGATAAAAATTACAAATTAAACCTTCATTTCTCAACAAATGAGCATCAGTTTTCATGAAGTACACGTAAAAAGGAAGAAAATCATACCAATTTCAATAATATCTATAGCCGCCTTGCCCTTGTCTTTTTGTATTTAATTTGTCAGTCAGGAAGGTCTCTCAAATCAATACACATTTCAAACGCACAAGTGATCCCAAAAGGGGAGATAACTCTATAAGTGGTAACTCTTCTGAAATAGGCGCGGTGTCATTGTTTCGCCTAATCCGAATTTATTTTGAGATAGAATTAATCAGTACATTATGCAAATGATTATTTAAACATATTTTTTCTGTTTTATTTATATAAAAAGGGACAATATGGTTACTATGAAACACCCGCATTTCCTCTGTTGTATTTATAGATGTAAACAAAAACAGTTGTGCATCATTTTTTAGGTTACTGTATGCGCGGAGTTAGTAATTTCTTAATTTCTGGGGGAAGGAAAGAAAAAATATATGAGACCTAATTGTGCAAAATTATTTGAGGGGTGGGTTGGGTTGGGTGAAGCCCCTCTATAATAAGACAGACATATAACATGATTTAATTTTTTCTCATAATATAAAAAATAACCTATACCTCACTGTACACTGTATTATATGGTCAGGATTTATGTTTGGATTATAAGAATATTTAATGTTGGGTGCATGCCTGTGCCTTATGACTCCATACTTATATACAACACTGTTGTCTTGAGACATTTTCCAGGATGACGGGTGGTCCAAGGAATTTATTTGCAGGTGGCCAGGGACCAAGCCATTTTACTATGTGAAGTGTGAATAAAATTAGAATTTTCCAGGGGAGAGGGGCTATAATATAGATCTATACATGAAGAATGATTTTAAGGTTACTCATTTTCTTTTCTTTTCTTTTTTTATGGGGGGTGCATATATATTTATTCACAAATAATTTCCATTCCAATTGCATTTTTCATTACTGAGACTAAAAGAGGGTGTGTAAATCTTGCAAGTAGGCAATCAAAAGCCATTTTTGGTTCACATCAATATATAAAATTTAAATAATTCTAAACTTAATCTTATGCGAGGGGATGAAGACTCTCTCACCAACCCCTTTACATCTGTTATGCATGCAAACAGCATATAGCAATTTAATATAGCTGACTTATGTAAATGTTCCTCTCCTCCACTTCTTAAAAAAATTATGAATATAAAAACAATTATATTTGGTTTATTTGTTTTATTCATTTATACTAAGAAGATAAATGACTTTCTAAGAGAATAATAATGATAATATTTTCAGTGACAACATTATTTTAAACTTGATATACCAGTATATGCATACACACTCAACAAATTCAATTTCTTTTATGTATGATAAAATGTCAATGTGTTTATTGTATGACTCCTTAGTTTGACTCCTCTTCTTTCTCCAAAAGCACAGTCTTCCTGTTCTTTAAGTCCAGGTTTTTATTTTCATCATTTTCATATTTCATATTCCCAGGATAAGAGTGTGTATAACTTTTCACCAATAAGAACCTCATTTATGCAAATCCCAAAACATAGCAGGTACCAGCTGAAATGAAAATGATTTTTCAGTGAGTTTAACATGAAATCAAAATGACTGAAAGATTGAAATGAAAGAATTATTTTCTACAATTTGACAAACAATGGAATTTATTAATCTTAATAAACATTTTATTTAGTTAAGATTTGCAATCAGGTTTTGCACATGTTCAAATACAGCTTTAAAACAGTTTTTTTGATTTGATTTGAAATGATCGACACTTTCACCCCTGTTAGGTGAAAGATTACTGTGACCCCTTTATTTTACTCGACATAACCTTAACAGTGTACTTCTCTCTCTCTCTCTCTCTCTCTCTCTCTCTCTCTCTCTCTCTCTCTCTCTCTGTTATATTAATGATTTAGGTATACAAGATTTCTATCAAGCTAGTGCAGTTACAGTGATATCATACCATGTTTTATTGATATATGTTAAATGTTAATGAGCAATTTTTAATCATGAAGTATTCAAAATTGTAGGTTTAAAATAACATAAATTTTAAATTTAAACATTTTAAAACATGACACCATTCATACATGATAATGTTTTTTTTCTACTTGATCTGTCTCATACAAAACAATCGTATTAAGTATTATCAGATTTATCATTATTTCAGTGATGAATTATTGTACTTATAATGTTATTAACAGTACATGTACTTACATTTTCTTCAAGCCTTTTTTTTCAAAAATCATTCTGACAATTTTTAAATTTCTCTGCAAATAACAAAAATAATGGGAAGTTATACAAATTTACATGCACACATACATAGGCCTACATGTCAACAACAATTTGAGAATTCTTTTAAAGGTCTAATTTGCATGGTAAAATGACAAACACTTTAACTATTATTTGAAAGTTTCACATGCACATTCTAAACAAACATACCATGTCCATATATACCTCATTTAGAGAAATCAGATGAAGTATGTGACATGTAATTTAGTTATTTGTATATTATAAGATTTCAAACAGTGTTATGCTCTCAGTGATATAAAAAGCTAGTAATGATAATTAATGTGCATTGACATTTTATATCAATTGGATGAATATAATATATATAAAAGAAATAAATATTAAATAAATAAACTGTCATAGAAGAATGTTCAAAACAGAAGAAATATGTTATTGATCAGCTGATTATCAACGGGTCAACTAATTTTCGGAAAATCAAATCAGGTGTATATAATCCTTTAGCCTGTACTGTATTGATTTTCAGAAAACCAGATCAGCTGTTTTCACACAGTCTCACTTTGTTTACATACAAACAACTGTAGTGAGACTGAGTGTAGTGTAAAGCTAAGTATTGTCTGTGCAAATGCTATGAACTGATTCGATCGTGTCGATCGAACTTTCTGAAGAAAATGAGTAACAATTTAACGGACCGACAATAAACCTATACATGTATATTGTACAGTATAAATGTAAACAATACAGTCTCTTCTCATGTTTTGAACCAAACAACACAATAAGTTGATCAGAAATTCATCCACTGTATAAAACCACAATAAAATAGTTACTTAGTTATCTGGTTCATTACAAATACACTGTATATCTATTCTACATACCTGGTAAATCATCAAATGATCGTTATCATTGGGAACACCAGCTACACGTGTTTACATCAAATACAGCGTCTAACGAGCGCGTTCGGGACGCAGATTCACACCCATAAGACAGATATGTTATGGACATTTTTCGTATATTCTCGTTGTTGTAAATTATTAGATACACATACGAGTAATTAGTTATTATAGGTTTTACCATGAAATATTAAATCAACCGTATATTTTGCCAAAACCGCTGTTTTCGGTATATTTTCCATATATGGAAATACAGAGGCGGGGCATGTATTATGACGTCATATCTCATTATCCCTTCATTAGCATATCAGAGCGATGTGTAGCCTTATCTGTACTGCGAACCGTTTGATTTAGTTCATTTATGTATTTTTTCCAGATTTCCGCGATTTTTTAAATAAAAACCCTATATTTCACCACAAAATGTCTTCAATATTTGTTGTCAAAGTTTTCAAATCAGTTGTACATATTCAGTCCTTTCACGTAAGTTCATAATAAATTGACAACCATTTAAATTAATTCAGTTATGAAATTTTTCCAGATTTCCGCAATTATTTTTTAATGAAAACCTTATTTTTTACCCCAAAAAATCCTTGAATGTTTATTGTCAAAGTTTTTAATCGGTTGTACCCATTTAATCCTTTCTTTTAGTCCAACATAAATTGATTCCCATTTCATTTACTTTGGTTATGAAATTTTTCCAGATTTCCGCCATTTTACTTTAAAAATCCCATTTTTTACCCCAAAAATCCTTCAATATCTGTTGTCATCGTTTTTAAATCAGTTGAACATTTTAAATCCTTTCATTTAAGATCAGCATAAATTGACACCTATTTATTTCATGTAGTTATTAACTTTTTCCATATTTCAGCGATTTTTCAATGAAAACTCAGTTTTTAACCCCAAAAAACCTATTTTTTGCAAATTTTAGAAATGTATATTTTTAATATATAATTTGTACATATAAAAACTTTTGTTTTCAATGGTAAAAAGCTTCGTAGCAATTTTCTTGAGGTTTGGCCAAAATATTGATAGATTGACTAGACTTTTAACTTTTGAAGTTATCATCCAAAAATTGAAATGACATGGTAAATCTTGATAAAACAAGATTATCAACAGTCTCGATTGAAGTCATCATTTCGTAAGTTATATGGTCGATACATAACGAAATTAATAGCAAATACAATTTTCGCTAGGTTGAATGATGACTGATGTGTTTCAAACTTATTGTTAGGCCATTATTAATCACCAATTTGTCTATGGACTTTTTTTCATTTCCCCGAATACGACAAAGAGCACACGGCTGTTGTGACCGGTCAGTAGAGGGTGCTTACTCTTCCTAGGCACCTGGTCCTACCTCTAATTGTTGAGAGGTACTTATTTGCTCGCTTCTGTTTTGTATTTTTCCTTTGGACTTTTGATTTATTGAATAAAGGCCGTAATTACATTTACAACATTTAATGGTTAAAAAGCATTTGTTTATTAATGATTTTAACATCGGACAATTTTACCTTTCCTGTAAAATCAAAAGATATGTTCCTCAAATCATTGGGAGGTTTCACTTTATATTCCATTGAAATTATGCCTTAGAGTAGAAATTACACGACCTCAAACCTTATGTGTTAATCACAAATCATCGGTAGCTTTCCTGACACCAAATGATAACCGTTATAGCGAAAGCGCTAGTGTGTTAAGATATCTTCAAAATACAAACTTGTTTCTAACGGAATGTAAATTTCGTATAGTGTATGATTCGCAGGTCACGAAAGAAACATGATTTAGGTCAGGGGTGACTTATCATCAATTATTCTTCATTTTTTCTATCTTTGCAATATGAAAATTATATTTGACTTTATATGATAATTTTTAATATGAATATATAGCTTCAATGGAAAAGAATACGGAATTTTTTTTACAAAAATTCAATTGCATTTTACATTCTAAAAAAGGAAAATTTAAAATATTCTAACTTCAAAATAGGTAGTTTACCATAAATTTTATTTACTCTACATCCGTTTAGATTCAAACAAATAAGAAAAATGTATTCACGGATTTTTTGTTCAATGAGATTCGTTTCATGTGTTCTTAAAACGATGACAAAGAAAGGTACGTGTACAAGACTTATGTGGTACATAATGCCTACAAGGAAATTTTCTTTGGTACTGATAAATGTAAATCTTCCGAAACACAGTCTTCTGTGACTATAAATTAATACCAAGGAAGTTATATGTTATATGTACATGTAAGATGACACTGATCAGGTGATAACCATGTATGGAACTTTACAGACCATTCAAAAAACAGCAGTTGACTGAATGGCAGAGCTTATCATGTAAAAATGTTTGTATTTATGAACAAAACAAATAACAGTCACTACACCAAGTCAACATACTAAATACAAAACAATTTAACGAATGTCATAACTAAACTGTTAATGTGTATATTATAATCAACATAGATATAAACCCAATAAACACACAGAAGGAAAATGCACTATCTTGAATTAGTGATTAATGCTCTTTTTGATGGAATTCATATATGTTTTGTTGCTAAATCGACAATGTTGTGTAAAGACAGAAACAAACCTTTATATTAAACGAAAGTTAGAGACAGAGTATTACACATACTTACTTCGTGTTTCGCTTTTGACAGCTTATCTTCCAACGTGATACGTGTACGCACTTATTAAATAAATATTTATAAACAATGAAAGAAGCATTTCTAATCTAATTAGAGTCGGATTGTAAGTGTACTTGTTTGGAGGTTTTAATTTCTTAAGGATTATTCATTTTTTATGATAATTATCAAAGTTATACCAAGGTGTGTTATGTCCCTTTTTTATCTTTTTTTATTCTATCATTTATAAATGGATGATACCAAAAGTACGCTTATAATTTTAGACGGGGTGTGGCGACTCGCCTTGACAAAACTTACGCGCTTTGCAAAAAAAAAAAAAATCAAAGTGCCTTAAATTTGGGACAAAATCAACGCACTTTAAAAAAAAATTCAACGTGCGTTAAATTTGGTTCCAAGTAAACGCACTTTGCAAAAATATTTCAAAGTGCGTAATGAGTGTACATTAACCTATTTGTCTATCAAGACACTTAACGTCCTATGAAAAAATGTATAAATCACAAAATATGGAATTCGTTCTTAACTGCTTTCGTTTCATTCAGATTAAGTGTTTATGTTTCTTTGTTAACAATTTTTAATATTGTTGGTAACATTGGGAATAGGAAAGGTATAACCAAAAAAGATACAGTACAATTCCTAATAAAATATTTAAATCAATTACTTGAAGAATGCATCTGCATCATCTGTTCTTCCCAAACATTATATCAATACCATAAACTTATAACAATTGCGAAATTGTTATTTAGGAAAGCTAAAGATATCATGGGTTCTCTTTTCAATGCCTTATCGAGCTAAACTGGGTTAAAACATTTAACTATCATATTTGAGGGTCTTAACGACTTCGACTAGACTAGACCTTGCATATTTATTTTCAAAGTACGCTGATATCAACCATATAAACTTTTTTTTCAAAGTGCCTAATTTTTCAAAGTTTGTTGTAACAACGGGGTCAAGTGACTCCACCTATTTTTTTAATTGTCAGTCGAGGTCTCAATCTGGAAGCCGTGCGTAGAACACATTAATTAAGTCTACGGTTAAGAAAAGAATGCAAAAAAGATTTCAACAACTTCAGTCAATATATATATTAAACACGCACATCTAGGTCATCTATGCATTATTCAAATTCTATGAAGATAATAAACAAATAGTTTCATTGATCAAAATATTCTTGCTCGTGTTAAATAGTTGAAACGATTTTTGAAATGAGTTACGTAAGGGGATGCACAACGCCCTTGACGATTCAGTTGGTGGACAAGCTAATTAGTTAAAAGAAGGTATTGAAGGTTGAATCGAAAGTAAAGTGCACGACGCATTCAGTCATTTTTAAAAAATTGTGCATTTTATCTTATCACATGAATACTACCGAACATCATGCGCGACCTAAATGTCTGAACGGAGTATACAAAGCTGTCTTATGTATAAAATATGCTTTTCATTTTTTTTCTCTCTATTAAAGGCTTCCAGTCTTTTTGTGTGACTGCTTTTCATCTCTTTAAGTAATTTTAGTTGTTTTGATTTTCATTTTTTCGTTGGAGTCTTATTTTACATAAAATACCGTTGTGTCAATTGTCCAAAGTAATGACGGACTGTCCCGGCCAGGATTCATTAAAGATTTTAGACAAAAATTAAGTCAAAAAAGGGGATTCAGTAAAGATTTTAGACAAACAATCAGACAAAAGCCGAATCTTAACATAGATTGAAATATCCAGGTCAAACTCAAATTCTTTTTAAGCATTTCCAAAGGAAACGTGGACAATTACAAATTCAATCTTTCAAGACCCCGTCTTTCAGTACTCTCAGTATTTTGATTTAAAGAGAAGTTTTTATGATGAATTTATTTACTACAAATAACTTTCTGAAAATTTTACTTCCATTTTGAGGGTTATGCTAATTAAATGCATGCATCAAGCAGGCAGAGAAAATTAAAAAGAAAAACCTTATTCAAACGTGGCAATTGAACATATCTTTACTTTTTAAGGAATATTTATAAATACTCCCACATATTTAAAACAATGTACAATATAACCTTCATTGACAAGCTGTCGACTTACCCATGAATCTGATTTTGAATCTACAGCCACAGAACTACATTGAATTCGTTTATCGTTGTATTCATGTAATATAAAATAATTTATCAAGCGATAAAAAACAAACTAAAACGATGGTCATTATAAACCGCTTTCTTCCATTTTACATAATATGTATGTTTCTTATCAGAATGGTTGCGCCCTTGGATAACGGTATAAAGAGTTGAAATATTTAACAGTCTCTGAGTTGTGCACTTCCTCTCTATTGTGATTGGTAGAAAATACATGATGTGAAAACCTACATTTATTTCATTGGTTGGTGCAAGGGAGATAATTTGCTGATGATCTTTTTTATGTACGACTTAACAATATTCGAAGATTTCAGATCTTAAAAAGTGAGAAAACCAAAAAAAAAAAAATGATTACAATGAATGAAATACAGACTTTAATTTTTCAGTACAACTAGTTCAAAGCAGTATTCTATAATATCTATTTTTATTTTTAGTCACGCACGCTTAAGGCAAATTTTAAAAAGTACCACACGCCATTGCATGTAAAAAAAGGCGACATTTATATATAAGAAAAGAATCTAATTGTCTTTGATAACTTATTGCTGTTTAGAGTTTGCTCTAAAGACGGTAAGCTTTTTTGAAAAGCTAAACGTGTTCATTATACATTTTTAGGCATGTATGTACTAAACATTGCAATTATCTCTTGGTTATACATAATCTAATTTACTACATCGGCATTAAACTCTTATTAACACGCATTAGTTTCAACAGTTGCATAAAGAATTCTAATGTATTTCATATTCGCCGGAGCTAAATGCATTATGCAATACCTTTAGTGTACGAATACCGCCGAAATATTCAGGTTTAATTATATATGCGACATATGTTTATTCTGATTTTTTCAATGAACTTGAAAGAAATACTAAAATAAGCTGTTACATGTAATAGCATTATGCTACATGTAATACTCAAATATGCCAGGATGTTTTAACCCGTACATGAGTTATTGTGCTGTTTTATTAAACGTTTGCTTTCCCACTTTAAAAAAATGTGTAACTCTAAAAATGCATTGTATGTAGTATAAATCCATCGAAATATTAACGCTTGTTATGTTTATATAGATTCTTCTAAAGTAACATCCATCACTACATCAAATATCTAGATAACATAGATGTACATCCTTACCTTGTAAAAGTCTGCGTGTATCTACAAATTAATCAGTGCATCATTAATCAACCTGACGAAACACTGGAAATTCTTCTTAATTAAACTTCCGTGTCTATGTAAGCCAATGGCTAGGTTTATTAACTAAGGAATTCTTTAAAAACTAACTTCCTTGTTGATGTGATGCTTCAGCGTGAATTCTCCTGTGTTATGTTTAACACCTGTCATTTAGTACTAAGACGTCACAAAGTTCTTACATGCACTATAATTGCCATACTCAGTTAAACATTTTTGCAAAGTTAAGACTATGTATCGCATGCACAATAGTATAATACGGGAATTTTTTTTCTTTTCCATAGCTTTATACAGCGTCATTAGTTGTACAGAAAATAAATAGCATGCCATTTACCACACGATTCATTCTAGTTATACTCAGTAGCCAGTTATCTTCACAGAATGTGCTGTCAATATAATCTTCAGATAAAGCTGAAAAATTGGCGATATAAAAAAGGGTTGAAATCTTAGAAAAACAACTATGTAGAAAAGTTTTAAAACACAATCTAAAAAAAATGCAAAATCATATACATGTAAATGAGGGCACCAAACAATTCACACACAACTTTTTTTTTACCTAATGGAAGTCGCAAACATTTTTTGTTATTGGTGGTGTTACAAAATTACGTTTCAGCGTCCGTACTGGGCTTACACTGTACTACATATATTATACTTTGAATCGAATATTTTAGAAAAAAAATCCATAGAATTAGCCTACACACTTGACTTATAACTGTTTAATGTACATTTCGCAAGACACGCGAGTTATATCCTTTTCAAGCTGAATGAAACCGCCCAATTGATCTAAAATCGAGTCGTACACCGCTTCGTCGATTTAGTTCTTCCAGTTAATATTCCAGCTATATGAATATATATCTGTTTTAATCCAAACTGATGATTCTTTGTTTTATTAATGATGATAATCCAACACCAATTATTACTTACATTGTACCGTAATACACAATATGTAACAACTTGTTGCAATGACCCCATCCCCTTTCCAGCGTTCAAATAAGG
Organism: Magallana ariakensis; assembly: GCA_020458035.1. NCBI lineage: Eukaryota > Metazoa > Mollusca > Bivalvia > Ostreida > Ostreidae > Magallana > Magallana ariakensis. Next base: position 30,701,349 of record CM035811.1, on the reverse strand, counting down.
CTAATCTATTTTTAAATCTGGATGACATACGTGGATCCAATTATCATATTACAATGATTTAATGAACTCAACAGTACAGCTGTATCTGTGTCGTACGACTACCAAATCGCATGGCCGCTTTCAATAACAAACGTTTTACATGGCCTGTGGTAATAACAGACAATATTCAAATTCCTAAGTCCAAAGGTAAGTTACAAAACAGGAGCAGAGCAAACACGGACCTCTAAAAAATAATCTAAAAGAATTTGTAGTTTCAATAAAAAAATTATTTGTGCAATTGCCAAATTTATTACAAAGCCATGTCATTAGTTTTAATGTGCTTTAAACAGAAATATGCCAATACTATTACTGTCTATTTTACTGCAGTGCTTCATCAAACTAATTTGGGTAACTGATAATTTCATCACAAATGTTTGGTTTACCAACTTATTAAGTTTGGTGTAATGTTGGGGTTCATCTGAAAAAAGTAATAAAAATATAAACGCGAAATAACAAGGGAAATCGTGAGATTGAATAAAAGCATGATTCAAATTAATCTCAAAACAAAATTCAAAATATCGGCATTTTTTCATAAATTAATGAAAACAAGTAATAAATTGATGTGAGCACCAAAACAAGGATCAATAACTTGTTGTTTCTTTGAATAATGCATACTTATGCATATTTATAATTGTATTCACCATGATGGCTGAAATAAAACTCTGATATTTCGTCAAATATCAAATTACTTACAAAACATTTTATCTGATAACAACACACAAGTGCATACAATTTGCATAAGAAACAATATGATAAAATATAAACCTCACAATATAACGGTTATATCAAATTTAATGATTTGCATTAGCCTTTCATTATAATATGATTTTTAGGTATCCTAGTGTAAGTTCAAAGGTGAATGCATTCACCCAGCATTTGCATATGACTTTCAATTCTTTTTTCTGCTACAAAAGACAACACCACTTATTTCAAGGACCAGCTTTGTATTTTGACTTTGAATGGTTGTCAGCAGACAGAAAGGATATAAACATCTGTTTAAAATATAAAGATATCATTTTCTGTATATGTTTTCTACCTGAATGATTTATGTTAAAGCATTGAATTGTAAACTTGTTATATTCCTCAAATAGTAATATGTTTATATATATATGGACGGCTAAATTAAAGAATGAAAAAAGTACCTTTATGTAAAAAATTACATAGTATGTAATTTTTTTTTTCAGCAAATAAGCCGCAAAGTCAATTCCCATACTACATGTAAATACATTTTAGCTTACCTTAGCTGAAGGTTTGAGTGAACTTGTATGATAACTTAATTTTTTGTCAAATGTCAGTCTGTTTGTCATCTATATGTATGCGATTTATCCTGCTTCCGTATGATTTTCCAAATGTCTGCAGGCTTTTAATGGATGTTTTGATGATTTTTCATACAGGAGTAAGTTACAGAGGCAGTTGTACCTTTATAACAGAATTCACAAAACTGTCCTGCTTCAAGTAAAAAGTAATAAATTAAATCTGCCAATTCACAAAGTTAAAAAAAAATGTTTAACATTTTTAACTCTTGCTGTACAATCTATATTACATTACCAAGCTTATGAAATCTGCTTTATAATTAATTGACTATGCATAAAGTTTATTCTGAAAACAATATTCTTAGGGTAGGGCATTCATTATTACTGAATGTCAGAAAAAATATACTTTGTTTTAAACGGTTCGTCTCTACTCCCCCTCATCTGTAAAAAAATGAAATCATAATTATGTAGACCAGGAAGCCCTCTATCAAAATTGTTAATGTCATATGTTCCAAGGGGAAAGGTTTTTGATTCTAAGGTGGGAACAAAATGGTCATATAGTGTTAATACATTGTAGTGTGGTATGCATGTACATAGGAACGAATTAGCTTGATACTTGGTTACGCATATTACGCATATAGGGTGCGCATGCGTGAGTTGAATGTTGTCTGGCTGTTGTGTATGGTTAGCTGCGGTGTGTGTGCCTGGATTTTATTTCTTTGTAAGTGCAGATCAATTAATTGCCCCATATCTCATATATAAGTGTTATATGCAGACTAATTAAACATAACTACAACCGTTTTAAGTTGTTAATACGAGCATATAATACTTCAACATGTAAATATAAATAATATATAGGATGTCTCATGATTTGCGATGGTTTATGATTTCTTTCCATGAGTTCTGTGTTTTCTATAAAAAAACCACACAAGGAGTTAGATAATACTATCGAAAATAATAAGATAGTCTTTTTATCACGTTTTAATAAACTCCAATCTTTTTGTAGAAATTTAAAATGTGAGCCGCACATCACATTTACTACAAGACTTCAAGAACTTAATGCATGGAAAGAAGTTCCTTGAAAAATTAAGAAACAGACATTTCATTTTCGAATTCATTTTTATCAATTCATGAAAAAACAACTGCGCGCCCACTAAATCCTTTACATGTACAACTCTACATTTTTCAACTGAGTTTTTTTTTTATATTTTATTATTTTATTTTTTTTTACTTTTTTATTCATGTCCATCAACAGCCTAAACCTACGTAATGTTTAATTATGACGACACGATGAGTAAGAATACACAGAGGAATATCAAAAAATTGTCTCACGATTGATATTCACTACGTATTGAACCAAACATGTGATAAATTTAAAAAAAAACATATCTTTATTCCGCTCTTGAATGAAAGAAAAATGAAAGAAATGGGTACATATTTAGAAAAGAAAATGAAACTTTCAAAGTTAAAGATATCATGAAAAACGTCCGGTGCTTGAACTCACGACCTCTGGAACTCTCTTTGCAATGAGCGGCCACCACGCTAACCACTCGGCCAAATAGGCAAGACAAAAATATTGCTTTCGATGACAAACGGAACCTAGCGCAGTGGTCGCTAACTACACGGTCGTTTGATATACAGGTGAAATACAGTTAAACGACAATTTGAGAGGATCGGAACGATACACATTGCATAAATATATACATATAATAAGCACACACATTGCAATAACTCTCAAATTGACATATATCTGCCCATAGTGAATGACTTTTGTCTTCGTATAGGAATTAGCAGCGTTAACGACAACAAGAAGACTAAAGCAATTCAAATACGAAAACAAAAGTTAAAATGCGTCCATACTAGATATTTACCAGCCAATGAAATATGCGTTTTCTTTAATTTAATGTATATCTTTTGTGAACTCTACCTATGATATTCTAAATCCAAACGTCATAGCCGTTTTCTTTAAATCTTGTAGAATTAGTTTAAATATATTACAAAAAAGTGTGAAATTGTTGCTTTTGCTGGAGCTCATTTTGTTTGTTTGTTGCTGAACCTTTGATATCGTGTATAAACAGACATAAACCTTTACGTTCAGTTGGATTTTGAGACGGAATATATAAATCCATTTCGAATTTCACTCTTAACTGTTTATCATTCAACGTCATACGCACTTTCTAAATAAATATTGATAAAGACTTTTATCTAGCTTTTGTGTCCTTAAATTATTTATTTTTTCTTCATCTGGTACGTGTACGATTAAATATTTTATATTTGTCGTAGCTGAATACGTAATGACTTAGTTAAACAAATATTTTATACAAATAGCACCTTTGTTTCATTTTTATTGATAATGGGATTTATGTCTATTCCATGTTCGATGAAATTATGCGAAATTATTAAAAAAAAAAACACCTATTGGTAACCTTAATGCAACATTTTGAATGCGCCATACCTAGTCTGCATGATAATAATTTTTTCAATGCATCATTAATCAACTTGAGGAAACAGTGGACGTTCTAATTTTTTATACTTCCTTTTCTTTAGGACTGGGATTTCCTTATTTAGGAATTCTTCAAAAACTAACTTCCTATTTGATGTAATGCATCATTTTTGATTTCCTTGTTCAATGGGATATTGTTTATCATATGGTAGTAATATTTCATAAAATCCTTATCTTTGCTGTAATTGCCACAATCATTTATTTTTGTTAAATGAATTTGCAAGATTTGTTAGAGACTCTTCTGTTTTTTTTTTGTTTTTGTTATGGTACGGCTGTGCAGTTGATAATTTTTTTTCTTCAGGTAATGCGGTCTTTGCTTCATACAAAGTAATTTGTTATATTAAGAACAAGGGCACCGCTAAGCGGAGCATCCCCTCGCGACATAATTTATTGTACGGGGGAATACGTTATTTAGGAAAATACATGTAAATTTATCAGATCAAAACAAAGAAAGTATTTCTTTAAACCACTTTGAATACATACATGTAATATCTATTTAATCCCAATTCCCAAGCTTTGTGGTGTATCAATTGGGGGAGGGGGTTTACATAAACAGTTTTCCTATTCCTAGCAGAAACTCAACACATATGCTTTAAAGTTTAATAATTTAGATTTATTTAGTGACATTCATTTTAATATAAGCATACATATACGATCCGTATACATTATGAAACGTAGCTGAAAATCAAGCGCTCTGTAGTCTGCTCTGATGGAAATTCTAGTTGCTAGTTGTCGTATTATAATTAACCCATAGTATAGTAGATATATATGCAGTTATTATTAATATAAAACAATTTTCGCATGATAAATGTGCAATATCTGTCAAAGTCTCAACTGAATTTTGGACTAGTTCTATTGTAAGTAATACGGGAAAATTTGTCCGAAAGTCGACTGCTTGTTTCGATGTAAATCGGCAGACTTAAATATCTTGCCCGCTTCAACTTTTAACTATGGGCACTCGTCTAACACTCCAATGCTACAAAACGTTTGGTTTTTTTTACCTTTACTAGATTTAAATCCCAAAAAAATGACAAGTTGTTGATTTGAACTGTATACGGTAGCGATTAACTTCAAGTCGTACATAAAATTACCGGAAATGTCTATTGTCAAGTCGTACATAAATTCATATTTTTAACTTCATTTTTTACGATAATTTGAAAAAATACTTAATCAATTGATTTTGAAATCAACAGGGTTTGTCCTTTTACCATGCCAAAGAAGTGTACAAAGTTTGATGGATATTCATGAGAGGGTTTTCTTGCAATTTACTAGAAAATTGAAATGGAGTACACACACACATACATACACACATACGAACACACACACACGCACAGTAGCGATGCTATATACTCTTCGCAACAAGTTGCTCGAGGTGATAAAAAAAATTAAATAAACACTATGCCATGCATAACACATCTATATTGTAAATGTTTTTATTAAATGTGTTGTGGCTGTAATGCTAAGGTATCAAATACTTCTGAGATATGACTGGTTGTTTATCATTACCTACTTGGTGAACTGTTTGAACTCAAAGTTCAAATATTTAAAAAAAAAAAAAAGAATGAAAACTGAACAGTTTGTACCGCACACTAAAGAATTTACTGGAAACGATTAAAATAAAAAAGTTATGCCCACTTTTCCTCATGCAATGGTATCTTTTAATTTCGATTTATCTGTGGTTTATTATTTTTTTTAATCATTAATCTTATAATTATATTGCAATAAATGTTTTAGCCAAAAAAAAAAAAAATTAAAAAAAAATATTTAGTCCGAATTTCTTCTGTTTTCCTCTAAGTCCATTTTTGCTAGAGCGTTTTTCATAATGTAGTAAAGTATCGAATGTTATGTCAATAAAAAACTATTTTATAAACACTGTGTTTAGAACAAATTTTACTCCCGTAATTGAACTTTATAACAATCTGAGCTTGACAAATCAAACCCTGAGTAAACAACATCCTCAATAGGTAAACAGGCGAATGTTAAAGTGTTATCGACGGTCAATTTTATTTTTAACAAAAGAAGGAAGAATTTCCAAAAGATATTTTTATAAACAACATCCACTCAATCCATTCGTTGACAGCAACGTAAACTATTTTTCGCGACTCCAAAACAATTCGACGTAATTGTATGCAATCATGCAATATGTTCAATAGACAAGACAAAGAAACGCAAAAATTTGTTCTAAAAACGGCTGGAACATCTGTTGTGAAATAAATTTATTCAGAAACGTTTTGGATGAAAAAAATATTTACAAAAATGCTTTAGTGCATACTTAAATTATTAACTAAACAAAACAACATTGTATATGTACATGAATTTCAATCATCAAGTGTAAATTAAAGCTCTGTGCAGAAAAAAAATGAATAAATTGTACAAAATTGTGTATAGAAGTGACCTCGTAGAATAATGACCAGGGGTCATTTTTTGACGTAGAATAATGGCCCATCAGCTGTATAATAATTGGATTATTTTGAAGAAAAAAGACCTACGGGTCACTTCTCTTCACGCTAAATATGAAGAATACCTACCCCCTTAGAAAAATGACCCTGCCATAGACAATAATAATTTTATTTGCTTCCACCACTTTTCGCTTGATATTTCAATAATAATTTATACCTTTGTGTTCAAACTACGTTCATCCCCTAATATGAAAAATGTCCAGATTATCTGTTTTGAGACGCCCCCTCTACCGCTTCAGGTTTCAATACACATCCCTATATAAAAAGTCTACGGAGATTTTGCATTGCATCAGCGATTAATAAGCCCGGATGATAACGTTAAAAAAATTGCGCGAGGTGTCCCAAATACTTCCGAATGGAGAAAAGATGTAAACAATTCCCATTATAAATCTCCGTAAGAAATTTGTTTTCATTCCTGTAAACTTTTATGAGTTGAAAGTGATAAGTAGTCAATGAAGATATCTTGATATTTTCCCTTTCATCGATTTCAACTGTACTTCTTTTACAGGTATGTGTGTTTTTATTAAAAATCATCAAAAAGTGATGGAACACTTGGGGCAGACCATAACAACGTTGATAAAGTGAAAATATAACCATGGCATTTACAAGAAGTTCACATTATATACTTAATTCTTTATGTATACAAAGTTTGCAATTTTATACAAAAGTATATATACAGTGCATGTGTGATCACTGTGTAGAAATGCAGTGCATCTGTGATAATCATGTAGAAACTGACTGAAGATTAGTGTGTTATTTAACATAGAATTCTTAAAGAGGCTGTGTAGTCAACAAACTAAACATCAGATCTGCCTTAAACTTTAACACATTATATATATGTCCACATACTAACATAAATAAAGAAAAAAGTCCATAAAGTTAGCTTTAAAATTGATCCGTTTCCTATATATATTTTGCAAAGGTTTTCTTCAGAGGAGATTTGTACAGTCTAAATATGGCGACGATCGTTAGGCCCTCTTAAAATCTTTTTTGAAGTGTGATTTCACAAATCAGAGACCAATGTCGGCTTTGAATTATTTTAAGTTTATTATTCATGTATTTAATCTGTTTATTGAATAAAACGTATTTTAAAGCTCAGTAAGCTATAATCGATAGATCATTCGAGTAATAATTCTACAGAGTGGAACATATTTTCATAATTTTGGTTTAATAATCAATTCTTTGTGCTGCACTTGTATACACATCTTCCTCAGTCAAGGGTTACTCGTTGTTGTTAATATAATACAATATAAGCAGCGATTTGATACCAAATTATAATAAACAAAAATAGTGCTTTTTTCCGAGTTGCAGGTAACCTTTTGTGGAATAGACAAATACTGGTGACCATACTGAGGTGAAACAACAAATCAATTCTAGCAGCTGCATGAATAGTATGGAAAAGGAAAAAAAAACAGACTGACGAAGAGCAGAAAAGAAAATATTTTCGTAAAGAAGAGGATTTCAAAAAAAAAAATACTAAAGAATGAGATAAAGTAACAAATTATGTGGCAGAGGAAGCAATCATCGAGTCCTATTATAACGCTGAAATTTGCAGAAACATCAATAATATCTATTCCTAACACCCTCATCAATAAAAATTATGTTTTCCGTTCTTCATTATTCACAATAAAACTATATGAATGGATTTGAAAAAAAACCCAGAATTAACAGTATTAGCAAGACAAAAACTGAATCTTGAAAAAATAAAAAAATCTTTAAAATAAAAAAAGAATTGTGTTTAAAACACAAAGCCCAAAATGCACTTGTGAAAATACATCACTTTAGTCTTCATGTAACCCTTGATTGTATTTCTGGTATATCTATAAACGGTAATAATCATTCGAGCACACGTATCTACATGTATCATTATTTTTTTGTTGTTGCATTTTTATACTTTTCAAAAACAGTGTGTTCCATTTACTGCACATACACCCCAATATGTAAGAACAAATGAGATAAAATGCGTATGTTCACATATTTGAATGATTTGAATAGCTGTGGATTTCATCGTAGTTGCTGGATTTGTTGATAATACCAAGTTCTGTGTATTGTTGCGATGTTTCACAAGGCCCATCTGTTAACAAGGGAATATTTATTGATCATTTTTTTCAAAAATATTTAAATTCATTCACCATCTATAATATTTCTTTGTTGAATTATAACATATATTAGTTTATAATTACAAATCATTCGTTATTACATGTAGTTATTTATACGTTTGCTATCTCATTAATTAGGCTAAATATAAATTCTACTTTAAAAACTAACTGAGTTAATGTTTACAGTTAATTTGCAGTAACCGTTGTGTATGGAATGTGTTTTAAACCATAAAAACATATTTATATACAGTATAATTTTAGTTTCTGTTAAAATGATTTTAATATATTTTTTGTTATTTGAGGTTTATTTCTATTCGGTTTTTGTGTGGGTTTTTTTAATGTTCATAAGACGAAGAAGTTTATTGCAATTTATCTAGAAAAAAAAATAATTATTTATATTATAAGAAACAAGCATACTTCTTAAACAATTAAATCATATTAGTCCTAACCATAGACATGTCTTCAAAATAAATGATCGTTCATATAATTAAACAATGCACAAACACTTTAAAAAAAAATTCAGTGACATTAAGCTATATGTTTCTGAATTAGGTAGCCCTAACGCATTTTCTCGACCTTCTATTGAAAAAAATCTCATTTTCTCTTTGATTTTAATGATCTACATAGTTTCAAATGCATTTTTCATAAATATATACATATATATTTGAAAGCAACTTCAAATGACAAATATATATACAAATGGTTGGTATGACAAACGTATCAGTCTATCGAAACACATTTTGTGTGTTTAAATATGTAAGCAGTTCGTCAAGGAAAAGAGTTAAAGATATCGTCCAATTTAACTTAATTTAATTAATTACGGAGTGCATATAATATTATGTAGAATTATTAAAACTTAAGGTATTTCACTCCTCACGTTTTGATTCCTTTGCGCAGATGATCATTATATTTTAAATGAATATGACTTTATTTATTTAATCATAACAGAAAGATTATTATCTCACAATTACACAACATTTATAAAGAAAATCCATTTGAATTCAAGAAACAAATAAGTTTTCGGGGAACTATTTTTTTCGTGTCGAAGATTTTTTAGACGAAAATGACAGAAACAAGCAATTTCATGAATTTTCAATATACTTTTCTTTTTATTGTACTTTATTTATTATTCACGTTTTTAACATTTGATAGGTTTGTAACATATTATATAGGTTCTGTGTGACATGTACGAAATTAAATCTTGAAAGAGTGATAGACGTTTAGCATAAAATTATGCAAACATAGAAAATGTCTGATTTTTTAAAGCCAAATTTTGCGAGAATTTTACCTTTGAAGCCATATATCTAAAATTTGACATCACTGACCCGCATGTTTTATTATGTCAAAATGATACTGAATACATATCTTGGCAAACTATATTAATCTTATAAAATTCTTGATATTCAAAAAGTTTTTATTTCAAATCAAATTGTAACTACTATAAAAATTGTCTATTTAAGTGCAAAAAGGTCACAAAAAAATTAACGCAGCTTCGTACAAATTTTTTTCGTAATCCCTCTATTCAGTGTGACCATTGTGCATAATTAAAAACAATATTTGAAGAAATAAGTTTGCTAAATCAAAAATATTAACACCAAATCCTAATCAGGCTGAAATTGCATTTTAGGTGCAAAAAGGTCAAATCAAAATGGCCATAACTCAGAGGAATGAACACTGATCCCCCATTATCTTTGTATTTTTTAAGTATGTTTTGTCTACAGATTTCAATGATATACTTCTCAAGAAATTATTGATACAACAACATTGAGGAGTGGGATACCTTAACCTTTTGCAAATTAATTCATTAGAATTTTTCTTTTGAAGCATTTACTAATACTTTACCTGAAGGAATTTGAATTGTTGTACTTGTTTTCCTTCTCCACAATATAACATGTATTATACTTCCAGCAAAAATAATTACAACTGAAACAACACCAATGACAATAGGCATGTTGTCACCATACGGCTGTCGATTTAACCTGTCTGAACCAAAAAGTACATGTTTACTGACAACGTTCTTTTTTATTTTTATTTTTTAAAATACCCAGGTAAACATAACTGTACGAATATCTATATTTAAGAGCTTAACGTTTGCATCCATTATTGCATGAATCGATGAACATTACTAAAGTGGAGGTTTTTGTCTATATACCTAAACCACACATTAAGCCACTCCATCCTCGTTTACAGCCCTCAGTGCATATCCCCAGAACTGGATCACAAGACTCGTTTCCAGAACAGTAGCTGTCACATCGGTTGATGCAGTCTAATCCAAAAAACCCAGGAACGCATGCTGTCAAAATCATTACATTGAGGTAGTAACTTTCAGTTTTGTGATTTATATTTCATTTAATGTTAATATGAGTTGAAACAAATCCAGTCAACGAGTTTCAGATTTATGATTTTCTAATAAATAAATTGTTTATAATCAGCAGAGCTATGAAAAAATACAAACTTTCGTTACAATAGTCCCCTTTGAATCCGTGTAAACATCCGTTCAAACAACTTCCGTTGATGTGATGACAGTAATCGGCTTTTAAACACTGCCCGGATTTTCTTTTGCATTCAGTTCCAAAGTAACCATTTTCGCACACTTAACAAAATAATCATATAATGGTACATGAATATTTATGTTGAACATGCATTTATTTCTTCGGTAAACTTGACAAGAATCCACTTGGAGTGTTATTTAATAAATAACATTTGTTTGTGATAAATTAATAGAAAAAACGAATGATCTTAAATGTAACTATTATTAATTTATAATTTCTTATTTTCACTATCTTAATTACATGTATCTTAGCTACCGTACGCATATTCAGGGTTTTTTTCTGGCGTGTAAAAAAATATGCGAAATTGGGTTTATCTATTAACCTTTTGCGTCAGTCATTTCTTGCTTTTAAAGATAAATATCTAAAAGCAAACCTGATAGAGGTTTTGCCTATTGCATTTTTGTGAAGCAAATATTATCAAAAAATGCGAACATACTATATACCAAACAATGCACTGATAACATTGAGGCGTCTTACATTGTACTTGGTATTTAACGAAACACGTTCCATTGGATGACAGCCACTGCACTGGTAAGAAATATCCAATTTAAGACGACAAAAAACAGATTAAATCGGGACACTGAAATTCAACATCTTTTAAAGCATTTTATCACATATAATAAGTTCAAAAACAATATTTTTAACCTTGATCACATGTGTTTCCTGTCCATCCTGGTTTACACCCTTCGTCACAGTGTCCATTAAACCAGTGACACTGATGCTTTACGTAACAGTTCACGCTGCATGCCTTACTACAATCTCTACCGTAATAACCCTGCTGACATTCTACAAATATATGTATAGAATAAATGATATTCAAACAAATGATTATATAAACACACAGTCAGTCATCAATATTGATGTGTTTAGATATTTCTATTTTGAATCAGTATTTCGTTTGTACAGAGGCGACAGAATCAAAGGCCATATCTGTACAAAATAATACAAATACCTTGGGAATTCCTTGATTTTTTTTTTTCATTTTTTTATTAATCGTAGTTTTCTTTTTTCGTTTTTTTTGTTCTCAAACATATAACTACAATATGTAGTTTACGCCATATAAAGTCCGTGCAACCTTAATGCCTGATCGAAAAGCAACCGATCGTGACTTTCACGACCGGTATAAATACCCCCGGTTGCAATCGAGAGGCGATCGAAAGTAATAAGGCAACCAAATATGTCAGATTTAAAATATAGGTAGATATAATGAAAAAAACCCATGCTGTATTTTCCGTTGGTTTATAAAAAAACTTGGGGAGGGTGGAGCAAAACTTGGAAACATTTTATACTCGACGAATTTGAGATCTATTAACATGCAATGAGAGACTATACCAGAATAAGTATTTTTGTCAGCCAAATTTTTCCAGTTAAAAAAATCCACCATACACAAAAAACTTGTACATGATCATTCTCCAATGAGTCAAAGTTTATTTGCAAAGAAAATTGAACAAATTATTGCATTAAAGGTCGTTTATTCAATGAACCACATATGTATTGTTTTAAATTGAAAACAATAGAGTAAAAAATAAAACATCATTGAATAAATGACAATTTTTTTTGCAAAGGTGGGATTAAAAACCGCCACCTCACAAATAAACAGTGTTCATATGAAAATTTAAGAAGTCTTACGTATTATATCGTATGATTTAAGGGATTTGGGTGGGTGGGTTAAACAAAGTTCATGAAAAAAGTTTTGCTACAGTATATAATGAGATTTAATGCTAGACATGTTCATTGAAATTAATTTAACATGTATCTTAGCTACCGTACGCATATTCAGGGTTTTTTTTTTTGGCGTGTAAAAAATATGCGAAATTGGGTTTATCTATAAACCTTTTTGCGTCAGTCATTTTTTGCTTTTAAAGATAAATATCTAAAAGCAAACCTGATAGAGGTTTTGCCAATTGCATTTTTGTGAAGCAAATATTATAAAAAAAATGCGAACATACTATATACCAAACAATGCACTGATAACATTGAGACATCTTACATTTTACTTGGTATTTATCTAAACACGTTTTATTTGGTTACAGCCACTGCACTGGTAAGAAATATCCAATTTAAGACGACAAAAAACAGATTAAATCGGTACATTGATATTTCACATCTTTTAAAGCATTCCATCTAATCACATATTATAAGTTAAAAAACAATATTTGTTACCTTGATCACATCTGTTTCCTGTCCATCCTGGTTTACACCCTCCGTCACATTGTCCTGTAAACCTATCACACTGATCCTTAAAGTAACAGTTCACGCTGCATGTCTTACTACAATCTCTACCGTAATAACCTTGCTGACATTCTACAAGTATATGCATAGAATAAATGATACATACAAATAATTATATAAACACACGGTCAGTCATCAATATTGCTGTGTTTAGATATTTCTTTTCTATTTTGAATCAGTATTTCGTTTGTACAGAGGAGACAGAATCAAAGGCCATATCTGTGCAAAATAATACGGATACCTTGGGAATTCCTTGATTTTTTTTTTCATTTTTTTTTATTAATCGTAGTTTTCTTTTTTCGTTTTTTTTTTGTTCTCAAACATATTACTACAATAGGTAGTTTACGCCATTTAAAGTCCGTGCAACCTTAATGCCTGATCGAAAAGCAACCGATCGTGACGCTTCGTCGATTTAGTTCTTCCAGTTAATATTCCAGCTATATGAATATATATATAAATATCTGTTTTAATTTAAACTGATGATTCTTTGTTTTGTTAATGATGATAATTCAACACCAATTATTACTTACATTGTACCGCAATAGACAATATGTAACAACTCGTTGCAATGACCCCCTCCCCTTTCCAGCGTTCAAATAAGGTTAATCTATTTTTAAATCAGGATGACATACGTGATTCCAATTATCATATTACAATGATTTAATGAACTCAACAGTACAGATGTATCTGTGTCGTACGACTATCAAATCGCATGACCACTTTTAATAACAAAAGTGTTGCATGACCTGTGGTGATAACAAACAGTTTTCAAATTCCTAAGTTCAAAGGGAAGTTACAAAACAGGAGCAGAGCGAACACGGACCTATAAAAATTTTATTTGTGCAATTGCCAAATTTATTAAAATTCCATGTCATTAATTTTAAAGTGCTTTAAAGAGAAATATGCCAATACTGTTTACTGTTTTTTTTTACTGCACTGCTTCATCAGACTAATTTGGGTAACTGATAATTTCATCATAAATGTTTGGTTTACCAACTTATTCAAGTTGATATTTCGTCAAATATCAAATTACTTACAAAACATTTTATCTGATAACAACACACAAGTGCATACATTTTGCATAAGAAACAATATGATAAAATATAAACCTCACAATATAACGGTTATATCAAATTTAATGATTTGCATTAGCCTTTCATTATAATATGATTTTTAGGTATCCTAGTGTAAGTTCAAAGGTGAATGCATTCACCCAGCATTTGCATAAGACTTTATATTCTTTTCTGCTACAAAAGACAACACCACTTATTTCAAGGACCAGCTTTGTACTTTGACTTTGAATGGTTGTCAGCAGACAGAAAGGATATAAACATCTGTTTAAAATATAAAGATATCATTTTCTGTATATGATTTCTACCTGAATGATTTATGTTAAAGCATTGAATTGTAAACTTGTTACATTCCTCAAATAGTAATATGTTTATATATATATGGACGGCTAAATTAAAGAATGAAAAAAGTACCTTTATGTAAAAAATTACATAGTATGTAATTTTTTTTCAGCAAATAAGCCGCAAAGTCAATTCCCATACTACATGTAAATACATTTTAGCTTACCTTAGCTGAAGGCTCGAGTGAACTTGTATGATAACTTAATTTTTTGTCAAGTGTCAGTCTGTTTGTCGTCTATATGTATGCGATTTATCCTGCTTCCGTATGATTTTCCAAATGTCTGCAGGCTTTTAATGGATGTTTTGATGATTTTTCATACAGAAGTAAGTTACAGAGGCAGTTGTACCTTTATAACAGAATCCACAAAACTGTCCTGCTTCAAGTAAAAAGTAATAAATTAAATCTGCCAATTCACAAAGTTAAAAAAAAAAATGTTTAACATTTTTAACTCTTGCTGTACAATCTATATTACATTACCAAGCTTATGAAATCTGCTTTATAATTAATTGACTATGCATAAAGTTTATTCTGAAAAAAATATTCTTAGGGTAGGGCATTCATGATTACTGAATGTCAGAAAAAATATACTTTGTTTTAAACGGTTCGTCTCTACTCCCCCTCATCTGTAAAAAAAATGAAATCATAATTATGTAGACCAGGAAGCCCTCTATCAAAATTGTTAATGTCATATGTTCCAAGGGGAAAGGTTTTTGATTCTAAGGTGGGAACAAAATGGTCATATAGTGTTAATACATTGTAGTGTGGTATGCATGTACATAGGAACGAATTAGCTTGATACTTGGTTACGCATATTACGCATATAGGGTGCGCATGCGTGAGTTGAATGTTGTCTGGCTGTTGTGTATGGTTAGCTGCGGTGTGTGTGCCTGGATTTTATTTCTTTGTAAGTGCAGATCAATTAATTGCCCCATATCTCATATATAAGTGTTATATGCAGACTAACATAACTACAACCGTTTTAAGTTGTTAATACGAGCATATAATACTTCAACATGTAAATATAAATTATATATAGGATGTCTCATGATTTGCGATGGTTTATGATTTCTTTCCATGAGTTCTGTGTTTTCTATAAAAAAAAAACCACACAAGGAGTTAGATAATACTATCGAAAATAATAAGATATTCTTTTTATCACGTTTTAATAAACCCCAATCTTTTTGTAGAAATTTAAAATGTGAGCCGCACATCACATTTACTACAAGACTTCAAGAACTTAATGCATGGAAAGAAGTTCCTTGAAAAATTAAGAAACAGACATTTCATTTTCGAATTCATTTTTATCAATTCATGAAAAAACAACAGCGCGCCCACTAAATCCTTTACATGTACAACTCTACATTTTTCAACTGAGTTTTTTTTATATTTTATTATTTTATTTTTTTTTACTTTTTTATTCATGTCCATCAACAGCCTAAACCTACGTAATGTTTAATTATGACGACACGATGAGTAAGAATACACAGAGGAATATCAAAAAATTGTCTCACGATTGTTATTCACCACGTATTGAACCAAGCATGTGATAAATTTAAAAAAAAACCATATCTTTATTCCGCTCTTGAATGAAAGAAAAATGAAAGAAATGGGTACATATTTAGAAAAGAAAATGAAACTTTCAAAGTTAAAGATATCATGAAAAACGTCCGGTGCTTGAACTCACGACCTCTGGAACCCACTCTCTTTGCAGTGAGCGGCCACAACGCTAACCACTCGGCCAAATAGGCAAGACAAAAATATTGCTTTCGATGACAAACGGAACCTAGCGCAGTGGTCGCTAACTACACGGTCGTTTGATATACAGGTGAAATACAGTTAAACGACAATTTGAGAGGATCGGAACGATACACATTGCATAAATATATACATATAATAAGCACACACATTGCAATAACTCTCAAATTGACATATATCTGCCCATAGTGAATGACTTTTGTCTTCGTATAGGAATTAGCAACGTTAACGACAACAAGAAGACTAAAGCAATTCAAATACGAAAACAAAAGTTAAAATGCGTCCATACTAGATATTTACCAGCCAATGAAATATGCGTTTTCTTTAATTTAATGTATATCTTTTGTGAACTCTACCTATGATATTCTAAATCCAAACGTCATAGCCGTTTTCTTTAAATCTTGTAGAATTAGTTTAAATATATTACATAAAAGTGTGAAATTGTTGCTTTTGCTGGAGCTCATTTTCTTTGTTTGTTGCTGAACCTTTGATATCGTGTATAAACAGACATAAACCTTTACGTTCAGTTGGATTTTGAGACGGAATATATAAATCCATTTCGAATTTCACTCTTAACTGTTTATCATTCAACGTCATACGCACTTTCTAAATAAATATTGAGAAAGACTTTTATCTAGCTTTTGTGTCCTTAAATTATTTATTTTTCCTTCATCTGGTACGTGTACGATTAAATATTTTATATTTGTCGTAGCTGAATACGTAATGACTTGGTTAAACAAATATTTTATACAAATAGCACCTTTGTTTCATTTTTATTGATAATGGGATTTATGTCTATTCCATGTTCGATGAAATTATGCGAAATTATTAAAAAAAAACCACCTATTGGTAACCTTAATGCAACATTTTGAATGCGCCATACCTAGTCTGCATGATATTAATTTTTTCAATGCATCATTAATCAACTTGAGGAAACAGTGGACGTTCTAATGTTTTTTACTTCCTTTTCTTTAGGACTGGGATTTCCTTATTTAGGAATTCTTCAAAAACTAACTTCCTATTTGATGTAATGCATCATTTTTTGATTTCCTTGTTCAATGGGATATTGTTTATCATATGGTAGTAATATTTCATAAAATCCTTATCTTTGCTGTAATTGCCACAATCATTTATTTTTGTTAAATGAATTTGCAAGATTTGTTAGAGACTCTTCTGGTTTTTTTTTTTTTGTTTTTGTTATGGTACGGCTGTGCAGTTGATAATTTTTTTTCTTCAGGTAATGCGGTCTTTGCTTCATACAAAGTAATTTGTTATATTAAGAACAAGGGCACCGCTAAGCGGAGCATCCCCTCGCGACATAATTTATTGTACGGGGGAATACGTTATTTAGGAAATTACATGTAAATTTATCAGATCAAAACAAAGAAAGTATTTCTTTAAACCACTTTGAATACATACATGTAATATCTATTTAATTCCAATTCCCAAGCTATGTGGTGTATCAAGTGGGGGAGGGGGTTTACATAAACAGTTTTCCTATTCCTAGCAGAAACTCAACACATGTGCTTTAAAGTTTAATAATTTAGAATTTTTTAGTGACATTCATTTTTATATAAGCATACATATACGATCCGTATACATTATGAAACGTAGCTGAAAATCAAGCGCTCTGTAGTCTGCTCTGATGGAAATTCTAGTTGCTAGTTGTCGTATTATAATTAACCCATAGTATAGTAGATATATATGCAGTTATTATTAATATAAAACAATTTTCGCGTGATAAATGTGCAATATCTGTCAAAGTCTCTACTGAATTTTGGACTAGTTCTATTGTAAGTAATACGGGAAAATTTGTCCGAAAGTCGACTGCTTGTTTCGATGTAAATCGGCAGACTTAAATATCTTGCCCGCTTCAACTTTTAACTATGGGCACTCGTCTAACACTACAATGCTACAAAACGTTTGGTTTTTTTTTACCTTTACTAGATTTAAATCCCAAAAAATGTCAAGTTGTTGATTTGAACTGTATACGGTATCGATTAACTTCAAGTCGTACATAAAATTACCGGAAATGTCTATTGTCAAGTAGTACATAAAATTCATATTTTTAACCTCATCTTTTACGATAATTTAAAAAAAATACTTAAACAATTGATTTTGAAATCAACAGGGTTTGTCCTTTTACCATGCCAAAGAAGTGTACAAAGTTTGATGGATATTCATGAGAGGGTTTTCTTGCAATTTACTAGAAAATTGAAATGGAGTACACACACATACACATACATACACACATACGAACACACACACACGCACAGTAGCGATGATATATACTCTTCGCAACAAGTTGCTCGAGGTGATAAAAAAAAATTAAATAAACACCATGCCATGCATAACACATCTATATTGTAAATGTTTTTATTAAATGTGTTGTGACTGTAATGCTAAGGTATCAAATACTTCTGAGATATGACTGGTTGTTTATCATTACCTACTTGGTGAACTGTTTGAACTAAAAGTTCAAATATTTAAAAAAAAAAAAAGAAAACTGAACACTTTGTACCGCACACTAAAGAATTTACTGGAAACGATTAAAATAAAAGTTATGCCCACTTTTCCTCATGCAATGGTATCTTTTAATTTCGATTTATCTGTGGTTTATTATTTTTTTTAATCATTAATCTTATAATAATATTGCAATAAATGTTTGAGCCAAAAAAAAAAAAAAAAAAAAAAAAAAATTAGTCCGAATTTTTACTGTTTTGCTCTAAGTCCATTTTTGCTAAAGCGTTTTTCATAATGTAGTAAAGTATCGAATGTTATGTCAATAAAAAACTATTTTATAAACACTTTGTGTTTAGAACAAATTTTACTCCCGTAATTGAACTTTATAACAATCCGAGCTTGACAACTCAAACCCTGAGTAAACAACATCCTCAATAGGTAAACAGGCGAATGTTAAAGTGTGATCGACGGTCAATTTTTTTTAACAAAAGAAGGAAGAATTTCCAGAAGATATTTTAATTATTTTTATGAACAACATCCGCTCAATCCACTCGTTGACAGCAACGTAAACTATTTTTCGCGACTCCAAAACAATTCGACGTAATTGTATGCAATCATGCAATATGTTCAATAGACAAGACAAGGAAACGCAAAAATTTGTTCTAAAAACGGCTGGAACATCTGTTGTGAAATGAATTTATTCAGAAACGTTTTGGATGAAAAAAATATTTACAAAAATGCTTTAGTGCATACTTAAATTATTAACTAAACAAAACAACATTGTATATGTACATGAATTTCAATCATCAAGTGTAAATTAAAGCTCTGTGCAGAAAAAAATGAATAAATTGTACAAAATTGTGTATAGAAGTGACCTCGTAGAATAATGACCAGGGGTCAATTTTTGACGTAGAATAATGGCTCATCAGCTGTATAATAATTGGATTATTTTGAAGAAAAAAGACCTACGGGTCACTTCTCTTCACGCTAAATATGAAAAATACCTACCCCCTTAGAAAAATGACCCTGCCATAGACAATTATAATTTTTTTTTGGCTTCCACCACTTTTCGCTTGATATTTCGATTTATACCTTTGTGTTCAAACTACGTTCATCCCCTAATATGAAAGATGTCCAGATTATCTGTTTTGAGACGCCCCCTTTACAGCTTCAGGTTTCAATACACATCCCTATATAAAAAGTCTACGGAGATTTTGCATTGCAACAGCGATTAATAAGCCCGGATGATAACGTTGAAAAAATTGCGCGAGGTGTCCCAAATACTTCCGAATGGAGAAAAGATGTAAACAATTCCCATTATAAATCTCCGTAAGAAATTTGTTTTCATTCCTGTAAACTTTTATGAGTGGAAAGTGATAAGTAGTCAATGAAGATATCTTGATATTTTCCCTTTCATCGATTTCAACTGTACTTCTTTCACAGGTATGTGTATTTTTATTAAAAATCATCAAAAAGTGATGGAACACTTGGGGCAGACCATAACAACGTTGATAAAGTAAAAATATAATCATGGCATTTACATGAAGTTCACATTATATACATTATTCTTTATGTATACAACGTTTGCAATTGTATACAAAAGTATATATACAGTGCATGTGTGATCACCGTGTAAAAATGCAGTGCATCTGTGATAATCATGTAGAAACTGACTGAAGATTAGTGTGTTATTTGACATAGAGTTCTTAGAGAGGCTGTTTAGTCAACAAATTAAACATCAGATCTGCCTTAAACTTTAACACATGATATCTATGTCCACATACTAACATAAATAAAGAAAAAAGGTCCATAAATTTAGCTTTAAAATTGATCCGTTTCCTATATATATTTTGCAAAGGTTTTCTTCAGAGGAGATTTGTACAGTCTAAATATGGCCACGATCGTTAGGCCCTCTTAAAATCTTTTTTGAAGTGTGATTTCACAAATCAGAGACCAATGTCGGTTTTGAATTATTTTAGTGAATTTTTCATGTATTTAAATTTTTTATTGAATAAAAAGTATTTTAAAGCCCAATAAGATATGATAGATAGATCATTCGGGTAATAATTCTAAACAGTGGAGCATATTTTCATAATTTTGGTTTAATAATCAATTCTTTTGTGCTGCACTTGTATACACATCTTCCTCAGTCAAGGGTTACTCGTTGTTGTTATAAAACAATATAAGGAGCGATTTGATACCAAATTATAATAAACAAAAATAGTGCTTTTTTTCCGAGTTGCAGGTAACCTTTTGTGGAATAGACAAATACTGGTGACCATACTGAGGTGAAACGACAAATTAATTCTAGCGGCTGCATGAACAGTATGGAAAAGGGAAAAAAAAACAGACTGACGAAGAGCAGAAAAGAAAATATTTTCGTAAAGAAGAGGATTTCAAAAAAAAAAATACTAAAGAATGATCACCTGAGATAAAGTAACAAATTATGTGGCAGAGGAAGCAATCATCGAGTCCTATTATAACGCTGAAATTTGCAGAAACATCAATAATATCTATTCCTAACACCCTCATCAATAAAAATTATGTTTTCCGTTCTTCATTATTCACAATAAAACTATATGAATGGATTTGAAAAAAAACCCAGAATTAACAGTATTAGCAAGACAAAAACTGAATCTTGAAAAAATAAAAAAATCTTTAAAATAAAAAAAGAATTGTGTTTAAAACACAAAGCCCAAAATGCACTTGTGAAAATACATCACTTTAGTCTTCATGTAACCCTTGATTGTATTTCTGGTATATCTATAAACGGTAATAATAATTTGAGCACACGTATCTACATGTATCATTATTTTTTTGTTGTTGCATTTTTATACTTTTAAAAAACAGTGTGTTTCATTTACTGCACATACACCCCAATATGTAAGACCAAATGAGATACAATGCATATGTTCGCATATTTGAATGCTTTTAATAGCTGTGGATTTCATCGTAGTTGCTGGATTTGTTGTTGATAATACCAAGTTCTGTGTATTGTTGCGATGTTTCACTAGGTCCATCTGTTAACAAGGGAATATTTACTGATCTTTTTTTTCAAAAATATTTAAATTCATTCACCTTCTATAATATTTCTTTGTTGAATTATAACATATATTAGTTCATAATTACAAATCATTCGTTATTACATGTAGTTATTTATACGTTTGCTATCTCATTAAATAGGCTAAATAGAAATTCTACTTTAAAAACTAACTGAGTTAATTTTACAGTTAATTTGCAGTAACCGTTATGTATGGAATGTGTTGTAAACCATAAAAACATATTTATATACAGTATAATTTTAGTTTCTGTTAAAATGATTTTAATATATTTTTTGTTATTTGAGGTTTATTTCTATTCGGTTTTTGTGTGGTTGTTTTAGTGTTCATAAGACGAAGAAGTTAATTGCAATTTATCTAGAAAAAAAGATAATTATTTATATTATAAGAAACAAACATACTTCTTAAACAATTAAATCATATTAGTCCTAACCATAGACATGTCTTCAAAATAAATGATCATATAATTTAACAATGCACAAACACTTTAAAAAAACAAATCAGTGACATTAAGCTATATGTTTCTGAATTAGGTAGCCCTAACGCATTTTCTCGACCTTCTATTGAAACAACTCTCATTTTCTCTTTGATTTTAATGATCTACATAGTTTCAAATGCATTTTTCATAAATATATACATATATATTTGAAAGCAAATTCAAATGACAAATATATATACAAATGGTTGGTATGACAAACGTATCAGTCTATCGAAACACATTTTGTGTGTTTAAATATGTAAGCAGTTCGTCAAGGAAAAGAGTTAAAGATATCATCCAATTTAACTTAATTTAATTAATTACGGATTGCATATAATATTATGTAGAATTATTAAAACTTAAGGTATTGCACTCCTCACGTTTTGATTCCATTGCGCAGATAATCATTATATTTTAAATGAATATGACTTTATTTATTTAATCATAACAGAAAGATTATTATCTCACAATTACACAACATTTATAAAGAAAATCCATTTAAATTCAAGAAACAAATAAGTTTTCGGGGAACTATTTTTTTCGTGCCGAAGATTTTTTAGACGAAAATGACAGAAACAAGCAATTTTATGAATTTTCAATATACTTTTCTTTTTATTGTACTTTATTCATTATTCACGTTTTTAACATTTGATAGGTTTGTAACATATTATATTGGTTCTGTGTGACATGTACGAAATTAAATCTTGAAAGAGTGATAGACGTTTAGCATAAAATTATTCAAACATATAGAAAATGTCTGTTTTTTTTAAAGCCAAATTTTGCGAGAATTTTACCTTTGAAGCCATATATCTAAAATTTGACATCACTGACCCCCATGTTTTATTATGTCAAAATGATACTGAATACATATCTTGGCAAACTATATTAATCTTATAAAATTCTTGATATTCAAAAAGCTTTTATTTCAAATCAAATTGTAACTATTATAAAAATTGTCTATTTAAGTGCAAAAAGGTCACAAAAAAATTAACGCAGCTTCGTACAATTTTTTTCGTAATACCTCTATTCAGTGTGACCATTGTGCATAATTAAAAACAATATTTGAAGAAATAAGTTTGCTAAATCAAAAATACTAACACCAAATCCTAATCAGGCTGAAATTGCATTTTAGGTGCAAAAAGGTCAAATCAAAATGGCCATAACTCAGAGGAATGAACACTGATCCCCCATTATCTTTGTATTTTTTAAGTATGTTTTGTCTACAGATTTCAATGATATACTTCTCAAGAAATTCTTGATACAACAACATTGAGGAGTGGGATACCTTAACCTTTTGCAAATTAATTCATTAGAATTTTTCTTTAGAAGCATTTACTAATACTTTACCTGAAGGAATTTGAATTGTTGTACTTGTTTTCCTTCTCCACAATATAACATGTATTATACTTCCAGCAAAAATAATTACAACTGAAACAACAACACCAATGACAATAGGCATGTTGTCACCATACGACTGTCGATTTAACCTGTCTGAACCAAAAAGTACATGTTTACTGACAACGTTCTTTTTTATTTTTATTTTTTAAAATACCCAGGTAAACATAACTGTACGAATATCTATATTTAAGAGCTTAACGTTTGCATCCATTATTGCATGAATCGATAAACATTACTAAAGTGGAGGTTTTTGTCTATATACCTAAACCACACATTAAGCCACTCCATCCTCGTTTACAGCCCTCAGTGCATATTCCCAGAACTGGATCACAAGACTCGTTTCCAGAACAGTAGCTGTCACATCGGTTGATGCAGTCTAATCCAAAAAACCCAGGCGCGCATGCTTTCAAAATCATTACATTGAGGTAGTAACTTTCAGTTTTGTGATTTATATTTCATTTAATGTTAATATGAGTTGAAACAAATCCAGTCAACGAGTTTCAGATTTATGATTTTCTAATAAATAAATTATTTATATTCAGCAGAGCTATGAAAAAATACAAACTTTCGTTACAATAGTCCCCTTTGTATCCGTGTAAACACCCGTTCAAACAACTTCCGTTGATGTGATGACAGTAATCGGCTTTTAAACAGTGTCCGCATTTTATTTTGCATTCCGTTCCAAAGTAACCATTTTCGCACACTTAACAAAATCATATAATGGTACATGAATATTTATGTTGAACATGCATTTATTTCTTCGGTAAACTTGACAAGAATCAACTTGGAGTGTTATTTAATAAATAACATTTGTTTGTGATAAAATAATAGAAAAAAACGAATGATCTTAAATGTAACTATTATTAATATATAATTTCTTATTATCACTATCTTAATTACATGTATCTTAGCTACCGTACACATATTCAGGGGGCTTTTTGGCGTGTAAAAAATATGCGAAATTGGGTTTATCTATAAACCTTTTGCGTCAGTCATTTTTTGCTTTCAAAGATAAATATCTAAAATCAAACCTGATAGAGGTTTTGCCTATTGCATTTTTGTGAAGCAAATATTATCAAAAAATGCGAATATACTATATACCAAACAATGCACTGATAACATTGATACATCTTACATTTTACTTGGTATTTATCTAAACACGTTACATTGGATGACAGCCACTGCACTGGTAAGAAATATCCAATTTAAGACGACAAAAAACAGATTAAAGCGGGACACTGATATTCCACATCTTTTAAAGCATTCTATCTTATCACATATAATAAGTTCAAAAACAATATTTTTAACCTTGATCACATGTGCTTCCTGTCCATCCTGGTTTACACCCTCCGTCACAGTGTCCATTAAACCTGTGACACTGATGCTTTACGTAACAGTTCACGCTGCATGCCTTACTACAATCTCTACCGTAATGACCATGCTGACATTCTACAAGTATATGTATAGAATAAATGATACATACAAATAATTATATAAACACACGGTCAGTCATCAATATTGCTGTGTTTAGATATTTTTTTTCTATTAAGAAATGAATTTAATAATTTTTGTATTGATCGACGTATCAAAGAAAAAAATGACCGGAAAACTTTTTCATCAATGCGCTACGCGCATTGATGAAGTTTTCCGGTCAATTTTTTCTTTGATACGTCGATCAATACAAAAATTATTAAATTCATTTCTTATCATTTAATGAAAAATTTTAAAATCATAAAATGTGAAGTGTCATTGATCAAAAATGTAAATAATGTAAATGAAGCCGCGCGTATGAATACAAAACAGTAACAGCAACAATATTCAAAATGGATGCGCCTTCAGCTGATGCAGGGCTATTGAGCTGAATTTAATGGATTTAACACAAATAGAAAGTTGAAATCTGAACCGGCTGAATTGACAACAAACGGAAATTACATGCGATGGCTTGTGATGCTATTCACTATGCAGCAAGATTCGTTAAAACTGGTTTTGATGTGAGTTAGATCGCTGGAATATGCAACTGGATGCAAGGAGACGCGATCGTGGACGAAATAGTTGATATGTCGACAAATAATGGTATGTATGAGCGACTTTTGTAAATGTTGTGGTAACTAGATAGCCTGTGAGGTACTATAATCTTATAAATGATATATCTGCCGCTTTGAATACGCCGAAGGAGTTGATGCACTATAGTACCCATAGCTTTGCTTTACGATGCTTATTCTGATGACCGATCATGTACGTGTGTTAATTTAAAACTCATCGTTACCAAATTTGAACAGCAGTGTTACCGTGAAGTGTATAGGCCTGTATGTCCGCTATAATTATTCATTGAATTGGAACAGCCAGCCTCGCCGTAAATGCTGATCGTTGATCGGAAGCAGACGAAATCGTGAGAAGACGCTTAATTTTCTATTTAGTGAATTAAATTTTGTGTAGTGTTTATTTTTCAAGGCTAAACTTTAAATTTTTTATATTTATAAAGTTGTATTTTGTTTGCTGACAATTAAACAGACACAACTTTACATTTTGTTGACAGTGTTTATTTTTGAAATTCCCGTTCTATAAATAGTGTTAACTCAGAACAGTTGAGAAAAGTAGAGCCGGCAAAAATTTTATTGATACAGGTATCAAAGAAATTTTTCTACCAATCAGAAGCGCCAATATCTCATCAAGCTAATAAATATTAAATGATTTTTGAATCAGTATTTCGTTTGTACAGAGGCGACAGAATCAAAGGCCATATCTGTGCATAATAATACGGATACCTTGGGAATTCTTTTTTTTCATTTTTTTTACTGATCGTAGTTTTCTTTTTTCGTTTTTTTGTTCTCAAACATATAACTACAATATGTAGTTTACGCCATTTAAAGTCCGAGCAACCTTAATGCCAGATCGAAAAGCAACCGATCGTGACTTTCACGACCGGTATAAATACCCCCGGTGGCAATCGAGAAGCGATCGAAAGTAAAAAGGCAACCAAATATGTCAGATTTAAAATATAGGAAGATATAATGAAAAAGAAAATGCTGTATTCTCCGTTGGTTATAAAAAATGAACTGGGGGAGGGGGAAGCAAAACTTCGAAACATTTTATACTCCACGAATTTGAGATCTGTTAACATGCAATTAGAGACTATACCAGAATAAGTATTTTCCTCTTTTAAAATATTTTAAATGGTTATATGAAACGTTACATTGGACGAAAAGATTTATACAAAACGTGTTTTGAGAAAAAATAACATGACAGCCACTGCACTGGTAAGAAATATCCAATTTAAGACGACCAAAAACAGACTAAATCGGGACACTGATATTTCACATCTTTTAAAGCATTCCATCTAATCACATATAATAAGTTCAAAAACAATATTTGTAACCTTGATCACATGTGTTTCCTGTCCATCCTGGTTTACACCCTCCGTCACATTGTCCTGTAAACCTGTCACACTGATCCTTAAAGTAACAGTTCACGCTGCATGCCTTACTACAATCTCTAACGTAATGACCCTGCTGACATTCTACAAGTATATGTATAAAATAAATGATAAACAAACAAAATATTATTTAAACATACGGTCAGTCATAAATATTGCTGTGTTTAGATGAAAAAAAGACAATAACAAACCGTCAACCATCTCAAAAATCCATAAAACGAAATACAAATTCAAAGCAGAGCAACACGGACCTCCAAGATAGAGGTAGGATCAGGTGCCTAGGAGGAGTGAGCATCCTTTGCTGACCGGTCACACCCGCCGTGTGCTCTTTGTCGTAATCGGGAAAATAAAAAACCGCAAAAGTCCGTTGACAATTTTTTTTCTATTTGAATCAGTATTTCCTTTGTACAGAGTCGATATACTCAAAGGTCATATCTGTGCAAAATAATACGGATACCTTGGGAATTCTTTGATTTGTTTTTTCATTTTTTTTTTATTTATCGTAGTTTTCTTATTCGTTTTTTACTATATTACTACAATATGTAGTTTACGCCATTTAAAGTACGTGCAACCTTAATGCCTGATCGAAAAGCAACCGATCATGACTTTCTCGAATGGTATATATACAGCAGTGGCAGTTGGAGAGCGATCGAAAGTAACAAGACAACCAAATATGTCAGTTTTAAAATATAGGCAGATATAATGAAAAAAAAACATGCTGTATTCTAAACTGGGGGAGGGTGGAGCAAAACTTGGAAACATTTTATACTCCCCGAATTTGAGATCTGTTAACATGCAATGAGAGACTATACCAGAATAAGTATTTTTGTCAACCAAATTTTTCCAGTTAAGAAAATTCACAATGCACAAAAAACTTGTACATGATCATAATCCAATCAGTCCAAGTTTATTTGCAACGAAAATTGAACAAATTATTGCATTAAATGTCGTTTTTTCAATGAACCACATATGCATTGTTTTAAATTGAAAACAATAGAGTAAATAATAAAAAATCATAGAATAAATGACAAAATTTTTTGCAAAGGTGGGGTTAAAACCCGCCACCTCACAAATAATCAGTGTTCATATGAAAATTTAAGAAGTCTTACGTATTATATCGTATGATTAAAGGGATTTGGGTGGGTTAAACAAAGTTCATTAAAAAATTTTGCGTCCAGCATATAATGAGATTTAATGCTAGACATGTTCATTGAACTTAATTTAACATGTATCTTAGCTACCGTACGCATATTCAGGGTTTTTTTGGCGTGTAAAAGATATGCGAAATTGGGTGTATCTATAAACGCAGTACAGTTAAGGCGGCCAATAAAAATATCGGCGAATTTTTGTAATGAAAACACGTATACTTTAGTTCATCGGTCATGTCCTTTTTAAAATCAATAACAGTCGCTCAAATGCAATATATTTCTGAAATATATATATAATAGTACAATATTTTATGTTCATAGTGGTCACGTGATATGGCAGTCGCATGGTACAAGCAGATGTATTTGTGGTTTTAAGGTCATTTAAAAATGTGAATATTGCAAGGGCATAATCATGTCAAAATTCACAACTGAATTATAAAATAACTTGATGTTATATAGTAGATTTTTAAAAATGCTGTGAACTTTGTAAGATAATATTATTTGTTAGAAAAAACCATAATTAATAATGCATATGTTGAATAATTTTGAAGGTCACAGTGTTAATTTCATTAAAAAATAATTAATTTGTGAGATTTCACAAGGATCTTAGAAGTTTTTAAATTACATAGCATATTTCAAATTTACATGTAAAAGTTTGTCATGATCAGATAAGGGTATGCCCTTGCAATAAAGTGATTTATTAAGGTACCCAGCTTTAAAATATACGATATTTTATACAAAACCGAGGTTGCCTCTTAAGACGATGCTTAATTATAACAAATTGAAAATAAGACTATATAGGTAGCATTCTACTAATAATAATGTTAAACAAAATATTCATTTATAATTTTCCGTTAATCTATGGAATTTATTTTTCATCGCTAAAAAACCGCATGATAGCCTTCAATGACTTAACCCTCTGGCTGCGAGAGGGACATATATGTCCTTTTACCGTTGGCTGCGAGAGGGACATATATGTCCCTCTCGACGTCATAAACGTAAAATCATTTCTTCTTTCATTTTTAATGAATCTCTTTACATTTGCACTCGATTTTTAATGCATAAAATGATTTTATTTTTAGAAACATCAATCTTTTGTTAAAGAAGATAAACAATTACTGCTTTTTTAAAGAAAATTTTAAAAATAGGCAAAAGATACGGACACTCGCAACGACTTGATTTCGTTAGTAATGAGTGTTAACTTGATAGCGGTTATTAGCTTCGAGACTCATGCAGCCTTTAATGTTAATAATATGAAACAAATGTGAAAATAAATTTAAAAAAATGTTTCGTGGCAATAAATTATATATATTTGCAACAATGTTCACAGTATGTCATACCTATTTATACTGTTCTCCTTTTTAGTTATCCCGGTTATAAAAATGAATGAAATTATCATACAAACCAAACAAATCGAAAAAAAAATGAATTATTTAAGGAATAAGGAATCATTCTTTTAGTATTATGAGGTGATAATTTCGGTCGGGGCGTGGTGAAATCCAATAAAGCCCGAAGGGCTTTATGATAGATTTGACCACGCTCCGACAGAAATTATCACCTCATAATATTCAAAGAATGATTCCTTATTACTTATATTTACATTATTTCCAACTTGTACACTTTAAAACAACATTATTTAAAACCACTTTTTTTTCGTGGAGCACATGCTACGTATTACTGCGCGTCGCAGTCAATACCGTCTCGCGGTTTTGCTATAAGACACGCCCATTTTGTGTCACTCATGATTTATGAAGTTATTGGATTTTAGGGTTCAAAATTGATTGGTAATGTTATCACAGACAAAGACAGTTGAAAATGTAAATATTCAGTAATCATTACCTCTCCACCCCGTATTTCTTCCTCAGGATAAAGAAAGTGAAATAATACATGCCGTTTCTAATAAATTTTATTATAACGCAATTAACCGACATCGGAATGCACACCATGATTAACATTTTTTTAGTTTTAATCTAAAAGATATGAAAGTGATATTCCTCTGCTATAAAACAAATTATAGACAAAGTATGGTTTTCGTTGTTGAGTTGCGGTATTTGCAAGTTGTCAGACAGTTTTTCGAAACTGGACTCTCTAATGCCGTACTCTAAGCTAACGTATCTAAGATTTTCTAAAAGTACATATATGTACACCAGGCCCTTGTAGAAGTCTGATGTAAATTTTGCGAGAATCAATAGTGAGCTATATCAGTGACCTAGCATACTACAGTATATAGGGAAATATTTGCCCCCGTTTCATTTTCACCAATTCGCCCTCGTTGTCAGATGGCAAATTTAAGACTAGGCGAACTCCAATGTCTTGAATAATCTCTCTTAACTGTTTCTGGGCGAATTCAAGACGGGGTGAAGCTTTTTGCCAATGTAAAAGGGCAAAAATTACACGGTGCTAAAATAACTCTGTATACAGTATCACGATGAAAGTAAATAATGAAGAAATCCATCATCGATTCTTTCTGACATAAATTATACGCATACCCATTTATCAATTTCTGATATAAAGCACAACTTACAGAGTTTAATTCGAATATTGTTAAAAAAAGGCGGTGTCTGTAAATCTACGTTTTGCTTTTTTAGCTCACCTGAGCTGAAAGCTCAAGTGAGCTTTTCTGATCACCCGTTGTCCGTCGTCCGTCTGTCCGTCCGTCTGTCCGTCTGTCTGTCTGTCCGTCTGTAAACTTTTTACAATTTGAACTTCTTCTCTAAAACAACTTGAGCAAATTCAACCAAATTTGGCACAAATCATCTTTATAAGAAGGTGAATATAAATTGCAAAAATAAAAGACCAGATTGTATTCAAAGCGGAGAAAACCTCGAAACTGTAAAAAAGGGGGGGTGCATTTTAAAAAATCTTCTTCTCAAAAACTACTGAGTAAAATTCAACGTAATTTAGCAAACATAATCCTTATGGAAAGGAAAATATAAATTGCAAAAATTATGGGCTAATTCACTTTCAAATTTGAGTAATTTACGTAAGTAATAATAAAGAAATAAAAGCTGTCAATCAGTTTATAACTTCAGGTTCGGTATTCCATACCTCGAAAACGGAAGTAATTTGTTCGAAGCAGCCATGATGAACGCGTGACACAGGGGTTAAACTGACAAAGATGAATTTGCTGGTTGTGGAAAACTTTACGTGCGAAGAGAATATTTGAAACATGCAACATCGATTTGTGCCGATTTTGTGAAGTAAATTGAGGTTAAATATTTCAATGCGTTGACATTTTAACTTGTGACATTGGTATTAGCTTGTTTTGATTCTCGTTTCATTTTCGTTACTTGAGGGGAACTATCGCCTGTATTTTTGGAATTTTTACGTATCAAATCAAATATAGACTTCGGTAAATCAGACAGCTGATTGTTTATCTGCGCAAACTGAGCTAAATCTGATGCACTTACAACATATAAAATACTATACATTTCAATGGTAATTCGGTACGATCTCTACGTAATGGTTGATTAATGCAACGTGTTTTGTTAAGATGCTCAGCATTTTCAGATTGTTTTCGCTGCTAAAAATATATAGGTATATATACGATAAAAAATAAAATGTGATCTTTCTTTGTTGTAGTGCACGTTTCTTCTGTTAATTGTTTACATATTTTTATTTACTTTCTTTCGAATTATAAGCAAGATACAGAGGTTTGCTAACAATTTTCTGTTTGCACACAGAGCTGAGGCCATGCTTTTGTTCTTATTTCTTCTTTTGTTATTCTTCATTTTAAATGCTGAATAGGAAATACCAAGTTTAAAAATCTTAAGTTGAATGTAATAAACTCTTGTGAACAAAAAAATTGACTCAAACCTAGCAGAATTACGAGCTCTGTATCTTGCTTATAATTTTACGATTGACGCTGAAATTTTGATTGATCACTAGAAATGTCTCACTAAACAGAAAATTTGCTGCAACTACTTTCTTGGGCCCCCTCCTAATACGATGAATTATATGAAATATACACCAACTTTGATGGTTTTCAGACACAAATATAAATGATTGCTTTAAAACAGTTTCCATAGTTTACATTACTGTTACGGGGATAAATGTATTATAACTCTTAAGAAAATATTACAGAAAATCATATCGGTTTGTAGCCATTTGTTGTTTTTGAATAAAGATGAAAATAATGGGTGGGCCTTAGTAAAATCCTGTCAATACATTGCAGTGGTGTCGGAAGCAAATTGAAAATGGGGGGGGGGGTCTAGACCTTAACAGAAATCTTGACAAGCAAAAAAAAGATTTTGAGTATGGCTATGTCTAACTTTGCAAAAAAAGTGGGGGGGGGGGGCTTACCCCACCCACCCCATTCCGACGCCTATGCATTGATTATAATAGCTCTTTAACATATCACATGACACTATTTTTCATTCGAGTGTATTCATCGATCAAGTGAGTAAGGTTATATAAAACATCCTACGAGTTCCCGCCAAGTAAACAATCGTTTATAATGCAGAAGACAAATTAAATTTTTGAATGTTTTTTTTAATTTGAACGCATTAAGGTACAATTTTCTTCTTTCACATATAGCATTTTTTAAAAATAAAATACAATAACTAGTAATAAATTGAAGAAGAAAATCTACCTATATGCTCTCATATTTTGATCGCTTTATAAAGTGTGGGGGGGGGGGGGG
Organism: Magallana ariakensis; assembly: GCA_020458035.1. NCBI lineage: Eukaryota > Metazoa > Mollusca > Bivalvia > Ostreida > Ostreidae > Magallana > Magallana ariakensis. The sequence goes on along the minus strand of CM035811.1, from coordinate 30,668,423 downwards.
GGAGCAGAACTAAAATGAAGGAAATTGGAAGTTAATATATCCTTTGAACACCCATATAAAGCCATTGTTGCTCAGGTGAGCGATGTGGCCCCATGGACCTCTTGTTTTTCTTTTTCTTTTGGATATTACTTTAGTAACAGATCAAACGGCTAAACTCTCATGAGTACACAATAAATGCATATAAAATCTCACTAAAAACGTTTACTCCTTTCATTTGTAGTAGTTGTGTTTGTTTTTTAAACAAATCAGTGGTGTAGCTGCCGTTAGGCACTTAAGGCACGTGCCTACACATTATTTTAAGAACAAAAATTAAAAATGTTAAAATTTCACGTTTAATTCAAGAATAAAGTAAAATACCACACAGTAAAAATCTGTCTTTTCTCTATTTCAAGACTGATTGTTTGACGTCACAAATGCAATCTCAACTACCATTGACAAGTTTGCGTCTAATAAAAATAGACGCCTTGATTTCGTGTAACATCATGTAAGACTATGTAATTAAAAAACAAAGCAATACTTCTGGGGTTTTTTTTAAAATAACCATGGCAACTGTTTATGAATTATGACATTCAATTAAAAAGTCCTTTTGTTTTCCCTTTAATAGTAAACTAAACTATGGAGACATATAATAGCTTTGGTATAATTTTTCCGTCATTCACTTTGGTTATGCTTTAAAAAAAAGACTGCGGTAAAAACAAATTAAATTGTATTAAAACAAGTTTTTGCCTTTTTACTATGAAAAAATCCCCAAAATTTTATGTACGAAAAGTGCCTGAAATTTGTTCTTGGGTGATCTCTAAAACACGAAATCCGCTTTCCGTCGGGGGGCTTTGCCCCCCTGAACCCCTTACCAGGGCGCTGCCCTGGGCCCGCTGGGGGCCTTGGGCAGCCCCAGACCCCTATCTTATTTGGTGCCTATACTTCATTCTAGTTCTAGCTACGCCACTGCAAATGATGACTGCACTTAGCGCCAGGTTTTGGGCCCTTTTCGGTCGCTTCTGTTGCGTTTATTTCTTAACCTAATATCACTTTTGTCATTTTTTTTAAAGAGTCTAGTCAACTTCCAACTTGAATTAAAATAGTCCTATACTCGGCACTAAATGGGCTCAATCATTTAAAGCTTTTTAAATAATAGATATACGTTATAGCAATACATATACAATAGAAAATATATATGCTTACATGCTAGTTTGTTTGCTATCACCTCTCAGACGGGAGTGCCCTCTTCCGAAAAATATTGACAATAATGAAATTTGACAGATGTCCGTTTTTCCTAAAAATAATTACCAATTTTGGGGAAATCAGAACTAGACATACAAAATAGAGTAATAAACATTTATTATAACCATATTTCATAAATATTTTTGCGCAAATTGTTGTAAATAATTACGCTTTATAGGCCCGATGTATAAAAAAAAGAATACAAAAAACTGCGATACATGCATGGTACATGTATTTGGTCAGTTTTTACAAATATACAAATATTGTTTAACGGAGAACAATAGACATACATGCGCTGATTATGTACGAAGTCAGTATAAAAGTGGGCGTCCTCATTATCTTATGGAGATTTAAGAAATCGTCATGACCACCGCCTATGAAAACAAATTCGTTCTTGGTAACAACATCCATACTTTTATCTAACGCATTTACGAAAAGTTGCAGTTTAGATGTTGACTATCTCTGCAATTGAAAGAAAAATTCTTTTTTATGTTTATATTCTCGCAATTATCGCATGTCCTTAAGTGCAGTCATCCTTTCACAGAGTAAAAACAAAACCAAGGTATTGGTATACTATGTATTTAATTTTTTTGAAAGCTTTTCTCAAGAACTGTATTATATACGTTGAAATATGGTCAACATTTTGCAGGCAACATATCCAATCATATCATTACCATTGATCATCGGAACTTTTGGTTCATGAAACAGCCATAGCAAGCATACATGAACGAAAGTACTGTCTTGGTGTAAATTTATATCAATACAGTGTCTTAGGAATAAGACGTATTTCATGTAGAAAAAAACAGTTATTTAAGTAAACCTGAGACTCATTGGTTTGCCTTCAAAACAAAGATGAGTTGACAAATCGCTTTTAGTAGATACATGTACTTTATTAACTATTATACATTTACATAAACCGAGTATGATTTCCTCTATTTCTTACAGAAACTTATAGTTAATTCATAGCTCTATAGAAACAGTTAGACTAAAATCCACACGCCCCGTTTATCGAAACCTATTGGTCGAAATCTACAGCGAACTAAGAAAAATCAAGGACAGCACGAAATACATGTAATTATGATGATGTCAGGCTCAAAAACCCATAGGATGATGTACATTAACAGTAATTTAGTGAATTTTACTCACTTTTACAATCAATTTATTAATCATTTAAAATAAAAAAGTATTTATGAACAATAAAATGCTTTCTTTGATGATTCATGCGGGTTATGAAAGTAGCGATCATTGCAGAAAAAAATACATAACTCACTATTTACATGTATTTTTGCTGCAATCTCGCCACCTTTTTATCCCGCATGAATCGCCAAAGAAAGCATTTTATTTTGTTTAATTATATGCGGCGATAGATGTTTTAAGCATGTAATTTTTAAGGTCTCTTGGCCAGATGATCGGACACTATACATGCGCGGATCTAGAGGGGAGTGGGTCATATTTACCAAGTAATATTATCGCAAATATGCCCCTCAGACCCCCTTCCCCTTTGGCAACCACAATTATCCCTCGGACCCCCCCCCCCCCCCGAAGGAAAAATTTCTGGATCCGCGCATGCTATACACTTTAACAGGATAGATTATTAACATCGATTATTAATAAGATAGCGCCAGTAGTTTTTATAGTATACTTCTACTTGCGTGAGTCCAGTGAAATTAAACAAATTATCAATCATTTAATTCTATACATAAAAACAGAATATTTGTACTGTGTAGTTAATTAAAATAAAAGGATGTAGTTAAAAAAATTCTCTCTTTTTAATTCTCTCTCTCTCTCTCTCTCTCTCTCTCTCTCTCTCTCTCTCTCTCTCTCTCTCTCTCTCTAAACGAAAATTTTAGTTTTAGTATCGCAAAGTTTAAAGTGTCGTTGCAAACATGTAGTTCCCATGTAGATGATTAACATTGAGCTATTAGTGTTTTCATGGTCAATAGAAATCTTGTGAAAAACAAGATGGGTGATCCGTCTTGTTCGACAAATTGCCAGATGATTACCTTATATACCAAGTAGATCTAATATTGTGAAGAAAGTCGTAAGATGTTGACGTTTTAAATAAACGTCGCAGATGAAGAGATAAAATTCTAAAAAGCTGTTCATCTATGCTAGGCGCTGTGTTCTGTTAAGGTAATGTTCGCGGCTTATGTTGGATTTTTCATTAGAAGAAAATTTATCCAGGTAACATGGTATTCTATTCACAATAATAGTGGGGTTTTGTTATCAATAAATTCAAAAGATTTCGCATGTCCCACATTAGAACTATCAATGTAAAATTTCTTGATTTAAAACAGCCGTTTGGATGAAGTTGAAACAATTTTTTTAATTTGCATCATATATGGGGATTGGGGAACGTTTGGGAATTATATAAATGCATATCCTTAAAATTTATATAAAATGTATATAATATATATATGATGTTGCATTTATCTAATTAATTGTTTCTTGTAATTTATCTAAAAAGAAAAAACCCACATTACACTCTAAAAAAGATTTAATAATTTGATCCGATTCGCTACTTTAAATGTAATAATAATTTTATCAAGAGTCTTTTTGAATCGAAAAATATCTTTTTATAACCAAATATTTTAGCAAAAACAAAGTCTTACTTTTAATCAATATAAAAATAGTCCGATTTATATGTAATTATTATTATTGATGGATTCGTTTGGGTGCCCATTCGTAAAAACTAACCAATGAAAACCCCTTTTTACAAATTTGCTGATCTTATTTTGACTGTACTCTAATACTACTTTTATTAAATATGGGAATCCTGTTGATATCATAATTTAGCCTTATACATGCATTCATATGTTCTTATAATTTTGTATCAAACAAACTTTGCTTCTCGGCAACAGCAATTAAATTCAAGGATACAGTCATGAAATCTTGGGGAAATATAGTAGAAAACCCCAGTAAAGAATTACAGCGCTAGCACTGTAATCCGCACGTCGAAGTAGAACGCGCACTTGTTACTTTCATTGAACTTCGAGAAAATGCCGCGTAAAAACGTCAAAAAATTATGACGTCGATTTTAATGTCGCAGTGACGTAAAGATTTCTGTTCAATAACGTCGCAGCCAGAGGGTTAACTTAATGCGTCATTTTGAAGCATATGACGTCATATTTTGTAGTACAACGAGAACGACCTCCCGCTTATTTTTCAGTGTGTACGATATAAAAGACATCGAAATTGTAATTAATAGCTGTCGTTGTTCTTAATTAAAAGAATAGTATAAATTAATTTTGCTAATAAATGAATTAATTAGTACTTTCGAGGTTTGTAATATTCTGTGATGTCATAATGCACATTTCCCGTACTTTTTGTCTGATCGGAATTTATTGACAGCCTTAACTGTGCTGCGAACCTTTTCCGTCAGTCAGTTTTTGCTTTTAAAGATAAATATCTAAAAGCAAACCTGATAGAGATTATGCCTATTGCATTTTTGTGAAGCAAATATTATCAAAAAATGCGAACATACTATATACCAAACAGTGCACTGATAACATTGAGACATCTTTCATTTTACTTAGTATTTATCTAAACACGTTACATCGGATGACAGCCACTGCACTGGTAAGAATTATCAAATTTAAGACGACCAAAAAACAGACTTAATCGGGACACTGATATTTAACATCTTTTAAAGCATTCCATCTTATCACATATAATAAGTTAAAAAACAATATTTTTAACCTTGATCACATGTGTTTCCTGTCCATCCTGGTTTACACCCTCCGTCACATTGTCCTGTAAACCTATCACACTGATCCTTAACGTAACAGTTCACGCTGCATGCCTTACTACAATCTCCACCGTAATGACCCTGCTGACATTCTACAAGTAAATGTGTAAGATAAATAATAAACGAACAAAAAATTATTCAAACACACGGTCAATCATCAATATTGCTGTGTTTAGATATTTATTTTCTATTTTGAATCAGTATTTCGTTTGTACAGATGAGACAGAATCAAAGGTCATATCTGTGGAAAATATTACGGATACCTTGAGAATTCTTTGAATTTTTTTTTTTCATTTTTTTTTTATTGATCATAGTTTTCTTTATTCCTTTTTTTTCAAACATATTACTACAATATGCAGTTTACGCCATTTAAAGTCCGTGCAACCTTAATGCCTGATCGAAAAGCAAACGATCGTGACTTTCTCGACCGGTATATATACCCCCGGTGGCAATCGAGAAGCGATCGAAAGTAACAAGGCAACCAAATATGCCAGCTTTAAAATATAGGTAGATGCAATGAAAAGAAACATGCTGTACTCTCCGTTGGTTCTAAAAAATAAACACGGGGGAGGGTGGAACAAAACTTGGAATAATTTTATACTTCACTAATTTGAGAACTGTTAACATGCAATCAGAGACTATACCAGAATGAGTATTTTCCTCTTTTAAAATATTTTTAAAATGGTTTTATGAAACAACGCTGCATGGAATCAGAACAATGAAACTTGGGTTTCTCACAAACTCCATTGATTATTTTCCTAAAATTAAGTTTGCTTAATTAAGGACAGTTTTTGAAACCCATAGGCGTATATTTAATTGTTATACCTTTGTATGTGCATTTCAATCATTTTTCACTTATTACCATATTTGAACTACATGTGCATCCAAATTTATTACGCTTTAACATAACTGCGTTACATATGCTTTTTTAATGGTCAGTGTTACATTGCGGTGTTACATTGGAGATACAAAAAACACAATCTTCTTAGTGTATAGAAATGATTCATACTTTAGTAAGATTACATAATGTTATTAATCGAATGATATTTAATTACATTATAAAGGATATTCGTTATATCATTTAAATTAACATTGTTTGATTCATGGTAAGACTAAGAGTGGTAATTTCAAAATAGTTGTTTAATATTTATTTTGATAATAATATAATTTTATATAATTTTATATCTTTTTTGTGATTACACATATTTAGTAATCTAATTTTTTAACAGAAGGTAAATATGTAAGCCTTTAAATGCAACATAATTTACTATGATCACACTTGTCTCCTTTCCATCCTGATTTACAGCCTCCTTGACATCTCCCAGTTAGCTTGTCACATACACTGGTGACGTTGCAGTTTACGCTACATATCTCCTTGCAATCTTTACCAAAGTGGCCGATATCACAATCTGCAATAATGTTTTATTTTTAATACATCAATGACATATCTTGCTGTGGTCCATAAGGATGCATAACTGTCATTAAAAAATTATTATGTACCAAAAAAAAAAAAAGATTTATAACATTAAATAAATGTATCAATGTTTGTTTCTATTTTTAATGACAATGCATATACAAAGAAGTTCGGATTTTTTTTAACAAATTGCCATTATTTTTATTTATTTTGAAACTGAAATCAGACATTAAAAATATATTTGAAAGCTTCTAATCAAGAAAGCATCAAGAATTAGTATCAAGAACCTGAATTAACATCATGATTTGATAGCAACATTGATTACGATTACTTCTTTTAAATTACTTAATCGGATTATGTACAATAACTTAGAATGTGAAAACAAAAAACGTTTTACTTTGATCACATGTGTCTCCTGTCCAGCCTTGTTTACACCCTCCATAACACAACCCATTAGTTCTGTCACACTGATCCTTTGAGTAACAGTTCACGCTGCATTTCTGACTACAATCTCTACCGTAATGACCTTGCTGACATTCTACAAGGTTTTTATTCTGTCTTTTACTCGTTACTCATCAGTTTAAAAAGATACATATTTAAATAAAATGATGAAAAGATAAATGACTAAGGAAAAAGATACACTGTCACATTCACTGGCATACAGACAGTTAACGCTGCATATTCCTTTACAATTTTCCCCATAGTTTCCAAACTCACACTCTGCAATGTTTTGTTTTTGTTTTTTTGGTTTTTTTTAACATCATTTTCAGTAGTTTATCACGGTACCTGACCTTTGATTTAACAGTTTTGAGGATCCCACCAGTTAAACTTTCAATTGTTTTTTTTCCTTTATTGAAAAAAATGTTACTTTTATATCGTTATAGTAATAATTTTGAAGCAATTTCAACAATGACCCCCCACCTCCCCGCTAACCATCTTACCAGATTGATTAACTTTTTAATGAGAAACGAAACTGAAAGTAATACATCAATATAAGATATAAAATAGTATATTATACATTTTAATGAGAAACAAAACTGAAAGTAATACAGCAATATAAAATATAAAAAACACATTGAAAGTTTTCCTGATTTTAAAATCTTTTTGATGTATGACATAACCTTTAGTAAAAGATTCTTTAACCACTGAAACATTGACACAATATAACCTAAAACAGTAAAAACAAAATAATAAAACGGAAGCGAACAAAAAAGGCCTGTTCTTGTCGTCGACATTTCATTATATGACTAATTGTAAAATACAATTTTTTTTAAATGTGAAAACATTACGTTGATCACATGTGCTCCCTGTCCATCCCGGTGTACACCCGTTGTTACAATGTCCCGTTGATGGGTCACATTGTCTTGTATAGAAACAGTTAACGCTACATTGACTACTACAATGTATCCCATAAAAACCCCGCTGGCATTCTAAAACAAAATCATAAAACATGTATAATAACAAAAAAAAAATGTTACGGTATTTAATAAAAGATTGGTAAAAATACGCTTCTTATAATAGAAATCAATTCAAATTATGAATGTTTGCATTAATCTTGAAAGATATCCTAGATATCCTTATATAATTAAAATAAAATAAAAAAAAATATTACGTTGAACACATTTGGTCCCTGTCCATCCTGCTTTACACCCTCCGTTACAATCTCCTGACAACCTGTTACAACTTCTGGAATTGAGGCAGTTTTCGCTGCAGCTGTACATGCAATTTCTCCCATAAGAACCGTGCTGACATTCTGCTATGATTTTTTAAAACATAATCAAACAATATGACGTTAAAACTGATAATCCTTAACAGTTTTGGTTACAATATTAGTATGCAAACAAACACGCACATATACACGCACATCCGCACTCACAGTTTAACACGCACACACACACACACACACACACACACACACACACACACACACACACACACACACACACACACACACACACACACACACACACACACACATTTTTTCATTAAATTTGTTGCATGAATTTCGGACTGTAAGAACTATTAAATGGAATATTAAGAAATATTTAAAAAAAACCAACCAATTTTAGCTCGATCACATTTGCTTCCTGTCCAACCTTGTTTACATCCTTCGTTGCAATCACCTGTAAACCTGTTACATTTACTGGTATAGAGACAGTTTACGCTGCACATGCTTCTACAATTTGTGCCGTAATAACCTTGTTGACATGCTGAAAAATTCCTTTAAACATTAGCATCAAATTAACGATTTTTTTTTTGCTTTGTTGCATTGTTTACCAAATAAAATCGAATATCAAGGTAAATAACATTGGATAACTATGTTGTAATAGATATCAAACTATGATATTTTCATTATCTTGTTAGAACATTTTTCTGTGCAAAATCATTGTTCCCCACGAGCACCAGGTGCTTAAAATGGCAATGCTGCAATGTCAAAAGTGTATCATAACATGATTTTAACTATCTGTCAGTTTTAACTTGGTCTAAAGTTATTTTAGTCCATGTCGCACTTACAAAAGAATGAAGTTGTGCGATTCAGTCAACTGGAATGTGACTAAAAGGTAATTGACAGGTAACAGAATGATATAGATATGTCAATAAGTCATCTGTTCAGACCTTTCAATTAGCATTCAGTTGAAGAATAGTAGAGCTTCATCCTTTTTACTGGATAGTATTTGGCGTTACAAGGACATATTATTGCACCAAAATATCGTCGGAAACAAAAATTAGTATCACCTAATCAGTTGATATACTTTAAGCATCAGGCACACCATTGAATTTTTCGGCATTGGAGTTTTATAATATAGATTTATTCGGTCTACTCACCGCACTTTTCACAAACATTGGTGCAACTTTTTCCTTTGTGAGTGCAAGAATTCAATGCAAATACCCACCCGCACAGGAAATTGTTCTCACATAAACAGCGCAGGTCCAAGTTTAGGAGCAAGGCCTCTTATTATTAGTCCAAACTTTTAAATTGTTTTAATAGAAGTATATTGAATAAATATAATACACTATTTTAAGTACTCTTTTTGCTATAATCCAATTGATTTAATATATGTTTCTAATTTACATGATAAAAATATGTTTACCTGATTTTAAAATTGTTTTAATGTATGACAATACTTTTAGTAAAATTTTTCTTAACTACTAAAAGATAGACACAATATAACCTAAAACAGTACAAAAAAATATGATATAACCGAAGCCAAAAAAGACTACTTGTAAAAAACTAACAATTTTAAAATAAATGTGTAAAAATGACGTTGATCACATGTGCTCCCTGTCCATCCCCGTGTACACCCGTTGTTACAATGTCCGGTCGATTGATCACATTGTCTTGTATAAAAACAGTTTACGCTACATTGGCTACTACAACGTATCCCATAAAAACCCCACTGGCATTCTAAAACAACATCCTTATACATGTATAATAGAAAAAAAATGTTTAGGTATTTAATAAAAGATTGGTAAAAATACGTTACTAATAATAGAAATCGATTCAAATTATGAATGTTTGCATTAATCTTGAAAGATATCCTAGATTTCCTAATATAATTAAAATAAAATTTAAAAAAAAATTACGTTGAACACATTTGGTGCCTGTCCATCCTGCTTTACACCCTCCGTGACAATCTCCTGACAACCTGTTACAACTTCTGGAATTGAGGCAGTTCTCGCTGCAGCTGTACATGCAATTTCTCCCATAAGTACCGTGCTGACATTCTGCAATGATTTTTTAAAACATAATCAAACAATATGACGTTAAAACTGGTAATGATTTACAGTTTTGGTAACAATATCAGCATGAAAACACACAGGCACGTACGCACGCACATATACACGCACATCCGCACCCATAGTTAAAAATACGCATACGCACACACACATTTGTCCGAAGTAATTTTCAATAAATTTGTTGCATGAAATTCGGACTATAAGAACTATAATATGGGATGTTAAGAAATATTTTAAAAAACACACACAAATTTAACTATATCACATTTGCTTCCTGTCCAACCTTGTTTACATCCTTCGTTGCAATCACCTATAAACCTGTTACATTTACTGGTATAGAGACAGTTTACGCTGCACATGCTTCTACAATTTGTGTCGTAATAACCATGTTGACATGCTGAAAGATTCCCTTAAACATTAAAATCAAATTAACGATTTTTTTTTGCTTTGTTGCATTGTTTACCAAATAAAATGGAATATCAAGGTAAATAACATTGAATAACTATGTTGTAATAGATATCAAACTATGAGATTTTCATAATCTTGTTAGAACATTTTTCTGTGCAAAATCATTGTGCCCCACGATCACCAGGTGCTTAAAATGAACTGAAATGTGACTAAAAGGTAATTGTTAGGTAACAGAATGATATAGATATGTCATTAAGTCACCTGTTCAGGCCTTTCAATTAACATTCAGTTGAAAAATAGTAGAGCTTCATCCTGTTTATTGGATAGTAATTGGCGTCACAAGGACATATTTTTGCACCAAAATATCGTCGGAAATACCCGTCCACACAAGAAAGATAATATAACCTAATCAGTTGATATACTTTAAGCGTAAGGCACACTATTGAGTTTTTCGGCATTGGAGTTTTCTAATATAAATTTATTCGGTCTACTCATCGCACTTTTGACAAACATTGGTGCAACTATTTCCTTTGAGAGTGCAAAAATTCGATGCAAATACCAACCCGCACAGGAAATTGGTCTCACTTAAACAGCACAAGTCTTAGTTTAGGAACAAGGCCTCTTATTATTAGTTTAAACTTTTAAATTGTTTTAATAGAAGTATATTGCATAAATGGAATACACTATTTTAAGTATTTTTTTGCTATAATCCAATTTATTAAATATATGTTTCTTACTAATTTACATGATATAAAATATGGTCGTATAGAATTAGTGAATTCATGTTTGTTAGTCGTTTTAAATAATACTATTAAACAAGACAGCATATTAAGTACAAGGCATTTACAATTCAGGTATATTCTATAACTGCATGCATTGAATTAAACTGAAATAAAATGAGTTACGTTGATCACACGCTTGTCCTTTCCATCCTGAACTACATCCGTTGTCACAGATACCCGTTTCTTTGTTACATCTGGTCAAGTAACAGTTATCACTGCACCTGTAGACACAACCAATACCATAGAAGCCTGGTTTGCATTCTACAACTAATCCATTAAATATAATTTATGATTAAGAAAACATTTTGCATGATAATTGTTTATATAAATTGTCAGGGGGGGGGGATAAAATCGGTTAAAAAATGATTACATAAGAATATTAGGGTAATCCAATATATATTAATCACAGTCATATTCGTCCTACTATGGGTTTTTTTTAACAAATCGAACAAAAAGGTATTTCACAGAGTAAATGTAAAATAAAGATTTGTAAGCCAATATGTAAAATGTAGCAATAGATTTAACAAAATATTTAAAACATTGATCTTTCTTGTTAGTTTTATATTTTTTTTTTCTTTATGGAGGGCTCCCATTTTTGGTATAGCTACAAATAGTTTGCATAGACACAATATTAAAAAAAAATAGGAAAAAATAGGAAAAAAATATAATATATTCTAAAATTATTGAAAACGTAACTATTAAAAGCCTGAAATGATCAAAATGGTTGATGACACGTAATCTTTATTTAATTATTACAAAGAATATGATTACTCTATTATGCTGCACATGCCTGGTCAGAAAGTTGTGCATTCTTCTTAACCAAGAATCTTTATTAGATATACTGTGGAATCATTAAAATTCGTGGTTGCTAAATTTTCGTAGTATTCGTGGGAAGCCCTCGCCGACAAATTTGCATCCTCAGCGAAAACTAATTATTAAAGATTTAGTTTTCCTATTGAAACTGAAAACGGACGCTTCCACGAAATTATATCCCCACGAGTAATGAAAATAACCACACTCCACGAAATTTGGCCCCCACGAAATTAAATGATTTCACAGTATGAAACAAATGTTATACAAATTTCCGATTGATGACTACTGAGTTTTTTATATTTTTATAATGTGTTATTTACAATATTTCACCTTCATCGCACGTTGGTCCCTGGTATCCTGGAGCACAGCTAAGACAGTGACCTGTGTCGATTTCACACTGCCTATCCCGACAGTTAATGGGACACTGGTGGTTACAATGTTCACCATAAAGGCCTGTTCCGCTACAACCTTAAATTAAATTTACCAACAGTTTGAACAAAAACAATGTTATATTTTGGTAATTACAACTTTATTTTCACATTTGAGCCCGTTCTACATTTTTGTAGTATTTGAAATAACATATGATTACTAATCCTGGGACCATTACAAACTCCACATAAACTCCATCTCACACAATTCATGGTAAGCGAATTCCGAATAATAACTAGAATTAGGAACATCAGTTCTACGTTCGTTAGAGTATATGACATAACGTTCGTGAAAAGGATAATATATTCGTTGTTCATCTAAAGATATTCCATTAATTTTCTGTATCTCGCAGAAACAGAGATAACCGTGTTAGTTTCAAGGTGAAAGAAAAAACCTTGTCATGTACAAACAATGTAAGGGTATATATTATTTGTAATTTTTGAATTGCTTGTATAGCAATGGGCTATTTATTTGTCGACAGTTGTAAATAAAACGTCGTTGATTTTTATTTCAGTATTTAATCTAGTGTGTAATGAAGTAAGTATACAATTTTTATAATGCGTTAATACTTTTATAAAAAAAAGAAAATGTTAAAAAATAAGGAAATGGTAATTAATCATTTGTATATCCTTAATTGTTGGACTTATCTCATTTCAATAAATTGTTGATTTATAATCAGTTCAATGTTAGCTTGTCATTTTTACTTGCATGACCAGTCTAATCTTTACGTTTTCGGATGTTTTATAAAAATCATGTATATATTTTATGTCGTTTTTTTAAGTATGTGATCTTTACAGACCAAACTATTTGCCGGTAAACTAAAGTTCTCCTATTTAATAGATCATATTTTGAATACGATGTCAATTAGTACAATTCTTTGTCATGGAAACATATATAGAAAAGCAAACTAATATATTCAGTTATTAAATCATTTGAAGTTTAGCCTTACAAATCATCGCATCCTAAAAGAAACTGACAGGCGGTTAAAAAACATATTTACATCTTTCTTGTATCTCTTATTTAAAAATCACTTATGTGAAAAAAACCCTAACACCTTATTACATAGATAAATTCAACTGTTTGTCTACTTTATAGTATTATATTCGTGGCAATACGTAATACAATACCGTTTTTCTTATTTATAAAGCTTTTCATTAACTATAAACTAAATCAATCAAAACTTTGCTACCAAAATGAACTTACCAAGAACAAAATTAGGATCTTTTAGAAAGAGTAAGATGAGCAAATGCAGCATGTCTACAACATTAACATTTCTGAAACAAATACAATATGCAAAGTTACAATAAAATTTATTTTTCAGCTGTTACATGTAAATTTAAATCTACTTCCCAAAATATTTGCTATCATTTGTTATAGTTTTTATTTTTTTTCTTTAAAATATTTTCAACAATTGAGTTTGTGTGTTTAAACATTTTTTTATTTTTTTTATTGGAACTACATGTAACAGTGTTTGCGACAGCAATAACGCTGAAGGCAAATGTACACACGGAAAAAAGCTAGTTCCAGATGCATGTTTTTGTCAACATGTTTTCTCTTTAAAGTAATGTAGAACTTTTTTTATACATTAAGCTATGACATTTCAAATTCACAAGTCATAACATTTTCTTTAAATCATGTAAATTTACATAATTCTTCAATCTTAAAAGATTAACTTTTGAAGTTATCATCCAAAAATCGAAAAGACATGGTAAATCTTAAAAAAACATGATTATCAACAGTCTCGATTGAAGTCATCATTTCGTAAGTTATATGGGCGATACATAACGACATTAATGGCAAATACAATTTTCGCTAGGTTTAATGATGACAGATGTGTTTTAAAGTTATTGTCAGGCCATTATTAATCACCAAATTGTCTATGGATTTTTTTTTTTCATTTTCCCGAATACGACAAAGAGCGAGCAGCGGTTGTGACCGGTCAGTAGAGGATGATTTCTCTTCCTAGGCACCTGATCCTACCTCTAATTTTTGAGAGGTACGTATTTGCTTGCTTCGGTTTTGTATTTTTCCTTTGGACTTTTGATTTATTGAATAAAGGTCGTACTTACATTTACAACATTAAATGGTTAAAAAACATTTGTTTATTAATAATTTTAACATCGGACAATTTTACCTTTCGTGTGAAATTAAAAGATATGTTCCTCAAATCATTGGGAGGTTTAACTTTATATTCCATTGAAATTATGCCTCAGAGTAGAAATTACATGACATCAAACTTTATGTTTAAATCACAAATCATCGATAGCTTTCCTGACTTCAAATGATAACCGTCATAGCGAAAGCGCTAGTGAGTTAAGATATCTTCAAAATACAAACTTGTTTCTTACGGAATGTAAATTTCGTAAAGTATATTAAAATTATATTACATGTTATTTACAAGCATTCAACTGCATTTTACATTCTAAAAAAGGGAAAATTGAGAATATTCTAACTTCAAAATAGGTATTGTACCATACTATTTATTTACTCTACACACGTTCAGATTCTAACAAATAAGGAAAACATGTGTTCACGGATTATTTTCCAATGATATTCGTTTCATGTGTTCTTAAAACGATAACAAAGAAAGGTACGTCTACAAGGCTTATGTGGTACATAATGCCTACATATTTTCATTGGTACTGATAAATGTAAATCTTCTGAAATACAGTATTCTATGACTATAAATTAATACCAAGGAAGTTTTATGTTATATGTACGTGTAAGATGACACTGATCAGGTGATAACCATGTACGGAACTTTACAGACCATTCAGTAAACGGCAGAGATTATCAAGTAAAAAAAAACCAAATAACAGTCGTTACATCAAGTCAGCATATTAACCACAAAACAACTTAACGAATGTCATAACTAAACTGTTAGTGTGTATTTTATAATCAACATAGATATAAACCCAATAAACTCACAAAAGGAAAATACATTACCTGGAATTAGTGATAAATGCGGTTTTTAATGGAATTCAGATATGTTTTGTTGCTACACCGACAATGTTGTGTAAAGACAGACACATACCTTTATATTAAACGAAAGTTAGAGACAGAGTATAACACATACTTACTTCGTGTTTCGCTATTGACAGCTTATCTTCCAACGTGATAAATGTACGCACTTATTAAATAAATATTTATAAACAATGATATCTATAGCGTTTGTTTGCTCAAGTTATTTGTTTTCCTTATTTCTTTTTTATGAAAGAAGCCTTTCTAATCTAGATAGAGTCGGATAGTAAGTGTACTTGTTTGGAGGTTTTAATTTCTTAAGGATTATTCATTTTTTATGATAATTATCAAAGTTATACCAAGGTGTGTAAAGAAAGTTATGTCCCTTTTCTATCTTTGTTTTATTCTATCATATATAAATGGATGATACCAAAAGTACGCTTATGATTTAATACGGGGTGTGGCGACTCGCCTTGACAAAACTTACGCGCTTTGCCAAAAAAAATTCAAAGTGCCTTATATTTTGGACAAAATCAACGCACTTTAAAACAAATTCAACGTGCGTTAAATTTGGTTCCAAGTTAACGCACTTTGCAAAAATGTATAAATCACAAAATATGGAATTCGTTCTTAACTGATTTCGTTTTATTAAGATAAGTGTTTATGTTTCTTTGTTAACACGTTTTAATATTGTTGGTAACATTGGGAATAGGAAAGGTATAACCAAAGATACAGTACAATTCCTAATAAAATATTTAAATCAATTACTTGAAGAATGCATCTGCATCATCTGTTCTTCCCAAACATTATATCAATACCATAAACTTATAACAATTGCAAAATTGTTAAAGTAAAGTGCACGACGCATTCAGTCATTTTTGAAAAGTTGTGCATTTTATCTTAACAATATATCACCTGAATACTACTGAACATCATGCGCGAGCTAAAAGTCTGAACGGAGTATACAGAGCTGTCTTATATATTAAATAGGCTTCTCATTTTTTATCTCTATTAAAGGCTTCCAGTCTTTTCGCGGTGTGTCTGCTATTCATCTCTTAAAGTAATTTTAGTTGTTTTGTTTTTCATTTTTTCGTTGGAGTCTTATTTTACATAAAATACCGTTGTGTCAATTGTCCAAACAAATGACGGACTGTCCCGGCCAGGATTCAGTAAAGATTTTAGACAAAAATTCCGTCAAAAAAGGGGATTCAAGAAAGATTTTAGACAAACAATCAGACAAAAGACGAATCTTAACAAAGATTGAAACATATAGGTCAGACTCAATTTTTTTCTAAACATTTCCAGAGGAAACGTGGACAATTACAAATTCAATCTTTCAAGACCCCGTCTTTCAGTACTCTCAGTATTTTGATTTAAAGAGCAGTTTTTATGAGGAATTTATTTACTACAAATAACTTTCTGAAAATGTACTTTCCATTTTGAGGGTTATGCTAATTAAATGCATGCATGAATCACGCAGAGAAAATTAAAATTAAAAGCTTATTCAAACGTGGCAATGGAACATATCAAATTTGTTTTTAGGAATATTTAAAAATACTCCCACATATTTAAAACAATGTACAATATAACCTACATTGACAAGCCGTCGACTTACCCATGAATCTGATTTTTGAATCTACAGCCACAGAACCACAATTCAATAATACTTTGAATTCGTTTATCGTTGTATTCATCTCTATATATAAATAATTATCAATGGATAAAAAACAAACCAAAACGATGGTCATTGTGAATCGCTTTCTTCCATTTTACATGATATGTATGTTTCCTATTAGAATGGTTGCTTCCTTGGATAACGGTATAAAGAGTTGAAATATTTAACAGTCTCTGTGTTGTGCACTTCCTCTCTATTGTGATTGGTAGAAAATACATGATGTAAAAAACCTACATTTATGTCATTGGTTGGAATACTGTTCAGAGCAAGGGAGATAATTTTCTGATGATCTTTTTTACGTACGACTTAACAATATTCGAAGATTTCAAATCTTAAAAAGTGAGAAAAAGAAAAAAAATTGTGATTGCAATGAATTAAATTCATGCTTTAATTTTTCAGTAGAACTAGTTCAAAGCAGTATTCTATAAAATATATTATTTTTTTGGTCACGCACGCTTAAGACAAATATAAAAAAGTACCACAAGCCGTTGCATGTAGAAAAAGGCGACATTTACATATAAAAAAAATAAATGTCTTTGATAACTTATTGCTGTTTAGAGTTTGCTCTAAAGACGGTAAGCTTTCTTGAAAAGCTAAACTTGTTCATTATACATTTTTAGGCGTGCGTGTACTAAGAGTTGTAATAATCTTTTGGTTATACATAATTTAATTTACTACATCGGCATTAAACTCTTATTAACACACATTAGTTTCAACAGTTGCATAAAGAATTCTAATGTATTTCATATTCGCCGGAGCTGAATGTATTATGCAATACCTTAAGTGCACGAATACCGCCGAGATTTTCATGTTTAGTGATATATGCGACATACGTTTATTCTTATTTTTTCAATGAACTTGTAAGAAATACTTAAATAAGCTGTTACATGTAAAAGCATTATGCCACATGTAATACTCTAATGTGCAAGGATATTATAACCTAGACATGAGTTGTTGTGCTGTTTTATTGAACGTTTGCTTTCCCTCTTTAAACAAAATGTGTAAATCTAAGAAAATGCATTGTATGTAGTATAAAACCATCGAAATATTAACGTTTGTTATGTTTATATATATTGTTCTAAAGTAACATCACTACATCAAATATCTAGATAACATAGTTGTACATCCTTACCTTGTAAAAGTCTGCGTGTTTCTACAAATTAATCAGTGCATCATTAATCAACCTGACGAAACACTGGAAATTTTTCTTAATTAAACTTCCGTGTCTATGTAAGCCAATGACTAGGTTTACTAACTAAGGAATTCTATAAAAACTAACTTCCTTGTTGATGTGATGCTTCAGCGTGAATTCTCTTGTGAAATCTCACCTGTGTTAATTTTAGCACCTGTCATTTAGTACTAAGACGTCACAAAATTCCTACATGCACTATAATTGCCATACTCAATTAAAGGTTTTTGCAAAGTTAAGGCTATGTATCGCATGCACAATAGTTTAAAACGGGAACCGTTTTTCCTTTTGCTTTGCTTTATACAACGTCAGTAGTTGTACAGAAAGTAAACAGTATGCCATTTATCACACGAATCATTCTCGTTATACTCAGTAGCCAGTTATCTTCACAGAATGTGTTGTCACTGTAATCTTCAGGTAAAGCTGAAAAATTGGCGATATAAAAAAAGGGTTGAAATCGTAGAAAAACAACTATGTAGAAAAGTTTTAAAACACAATTATAAAAACAATGCTCAAT
Source organism: Magallana ariakensis (assembly GCA_020458035.1). Taxonomy (NCBI): domain Eukaryota; kingdom Metazoa; phylum Mollusca; class Bivalvia; order Ostreida; family Ostreidae; genus Magallana; species Magallana ariakensis. Next base: position 30,649,528 of record CM035811.1, on the reverse strand, counting down.
TATATAAATGAGGGCACCAAACAATCACACGGATCTTTTTTTCTGCATGGAAGTCGCAAACATTTTTTGTTATTGGTGGTGTTACAAAATTAAGTTTAGTTTAAACAATATTTATTCAGTAATTTGCATCATACATATTATAATTACATTTCATAAAGATTAAGAAACAAGCCAAAAGGCTTATGTTAATCTCGCTTTCGTCAGTTGACAAATGAGAGGTGAACAAAATTTTCAAATACAATAACATTGCGCATGAATATTAATTGGGAAAATGTAAGGAAAAGAAGAAAATGAGATTGAATGGTGAGAAAAGAATAGCTGGAATTGAGTATTGAGACAACTGTAACAATCCAATAGATAATGTCTATACTAATCGACAAATGTTACTTATACATGTATTAATATTGAAACATAACGTTGTTAAATAACTATAAATAAGCATTTTATATCTGTGAACATACAAGTACATACAAATATGCTCTTTAATGTGATACAATAGTTATAGTAAGACAACAGGTGAACTCAGAACCTTTTACTTTCAACAAGAACTTTCTGGACATGGTAAAAAATATTGTTGTTTTCACTTTCGGATAAATTAGCATTACCATATAAAAATAATTCAACATTAAGAAAATACGGAAGTGTCAGGATTGTATTGATCCTAAGTCTTGAATATGTATTACAATGTAATAAAAAATGGTCAGTACTTTCAACTTCGCAGCAAATACAAAAAGGCGAGTTGATTAATTTTCTTTGAAACAAATGAAGATTAAGACCACTGCATTCTAGTCTTAGTTTGGAGTGAAGAGTTTGGCCTATTCTGGTACCGAAATAAAAATAATTTGGGATTTTGATCCTACTGGTATATAAGTATGTCTTAAAGAAATGTAATGAAGGATTTGATTGCACATTTTTAGGTAAAGCATTCCATTGTCTTATTGTAGCTGGAAAAATGAATTAAAATAAAGCTTAGTTCTTGTATTGATTTCCCGCAGTGAGTGCGTTGTTCTTGTGTTGTAGTTATGTCCTTGAGTTTTTTGTGATTGGATAATGGTAGATAAGTTATAAGGAGCCATATTGTGAAATATTTTATGAAGCTGAATAAGACGATGATTTTCTCTACGTTTCGATAATGTTTCCCATCCCGTTTCTTTATATAGCAGATGTCTGGATGCCAGTCTATTCTCTCCCGTAACTATTCTGGCTGCTTCCAATTGTTTACTTTCTATCTTATTGACCAAGTATTCTGGTATGTTGTCCCATATAATGTCTGCGTATTCTAAGACTGGTCTTACAAATGAAAAATACAATTTTTGCAAAGATTTCCTATCAAGAATATACTTGAGTCTCCGCAGCATACCAAGGCGCGAATAGGCTTTTTTAACTGTTTCATCTAAATGTAAATTCCAAGACAAATTACTACTAAGAATAATTCCTAGGTGTTTATGGGTTTCTACTTCTTTAAGGTGAACATTATTAAATATTAGTGAGGGGTGAAAGGGTTTCTTGACTTTATTGGATATGGTTAGACATTCAGTTTTGGTTGGGTTAAAAGACACAAGCCACTGTTTTGACCATTAATGTATTTTTTCAAGGTCTGTATTCAATAAACATGCTGAAGTGTCAGCATTATCAACAACAATGTAAAGTGACGTATCGTCAGCAAACAATTTGACCATACATTTAATATTGGTGACCAAGTCATTTATATATATAAAAAAAAGTAAAGGACCAAGTATGCTACCTTGGGGTACCCCAGCCTTAATATGGCCAATGTTTGATTTGCTGCCATTGATAACGACGTACTGTTTTCTGTCATGTAGGTAATTTCTAAACCATTCGAGTAATTCTCCTCGAACTCCAACTTTTTCAAGCTTGTACAGTATACCACTGTGCCATACTTTGTCAAAAGCCTTACTTATGTCGAAAAATACTACTCTAACTTCTTTACCCTGATCGACCGCTTTGTAAAAATCACTTGTCATACTTAATAACTGATTGATCGTAGAATCATTTGGTCTAAAGCCAGATTGGTGCGGTGTAAGAATATCGTTGGCGAGGATAAAGTTGTATAAGAATTTAAAAATACACTTTTCATACATTTACCAAGAACACTTAATAATGATATCGGCCTATAATTGCTAACGATATTGCTAACGCCTTTTTTGAATACAGAAATAACGTTTGCAATTTACCATTGGGCAGGGACGGAAGACTTATGAAGCGATACATTGAAAAACTTGCTTAGTGGTTCGGCAATAGCTTGCGAAGCTTGTTTTAGTAATGTTGGGTTAATACAATCCGGTCCGGTAGCCTTGCTAGTGTCTAGTGTTTCTAAAACATCTTTAACGTCTTGTGTAGAGATCACTATTTTCGAAATGGTACACGTGTCGTTAAAACTATCGTTGTTTGGCAACTCAGTACTTTCGTCGTTAACTACTGATTGTGAACAGAAATAATTGTTAAATAAATCTGCTTTAATTTTATTGTCTCTTATTGGTAGGCTGTGTTCCTCACTTTTAATTGGAGGCTACGTACTTGAATTTTTAGAACTGATGATTTTTCTTAATATCGTCCAAAATTGTTTAGAGCTTAAGTTACCTGTTTTTAATATATTCGAAACCTTATCATAATATGTTTGTTTTGCATTTCTTATTTTATTTAAACATTCATTTCTTGTTTTTCTATATTTTGCCCAGTCATAGGGAGAATTTGTTGTTTTAGCAATAAGATGAAGACGTTTTCTAGCTCTAATAAATTTCCTTATATTATTATGCATCCATGGCAGATCATTGGGGCGTGAGGTAATAATTTTGTTTGGAATTGTTTTGGTGGCTGAGTTAATAATGCAGTTTGTAATGTTGTCGCAAGTTTGGTCAATGTCTTTACTATGCTGACTATCCCAGTCTTGATTCTTTAAAAGAAATTAATAATCTCGGAAATCAGTGTTTGAAAAGGACCAAATTTTTCTCTTATATGTTCTTGATTGGGATTTCGGTAGTTTTAGTACACAAAAGATTGGACAATGGTATCTTATATTGCTCGGAAGAATATTATCTCGAACACCTGAGATTTCAATAATATCTTTATCATTAACAACTAGTAGGTCCAGTAGAGTTCAGGAATTTTCAGTGAAATGCGTGCATTCGGATATAAGTTGAGACATACCCTGATCACTTATGATATCAGCTATTTTTGAATCGCGTGTATTGTTTAAATTACAGTTAAAGTCCCCAGTAATGATTATATTATTGACATTTGTGTTTTTGGCTTTTTCCATCGAGTAAGCTATATACTCCCATTTACTAGCTTCTGAGTTGGGTGGTCGATAAAATGTCCCTATAAGAAATTACGTTTCATCGCCTGTACTGGGCTTACACTGTACTAATATATTATACTTTAAATCGAATGTTTTAGAAGAAATCCATAGAATTAACATACACACTTGACTTATAATTGTTTAACGTACATTTAACAAAACACGCGAGTTATATTATTTTCAAGCTGCATGAAATCGTCCAATTGATCTAAAATTGGGTCATACACCGCTTCGTCGATTTAGTTCTTCCAGTTCATATTCCAGCTCTATTAATATCTATTTGTTTTAATCCAAACTGATGATTCTTTGTTTTGTTAATGATGATAATCCAACACCAATTATTACTTACATTGTACCGTAATAGACAATATGTAACAACTTGTTGCAATGACCCCCTCCCCTTTCCGGCGTTCAAATAAGGCTAATCTATTTTTAAATCAGGATTACATACGTGCATCCAATTGTCATATTACAATGTTCTAATGAGCTCAACAGTACAGCTGTATCTGTGTCGTACGACTACCAAATCGCATGACCACTTTTAATAAAAGTTTTACATGACATGTGGTGATAACAAACAGTATTCAAATTCTTAAGTCCAAAAGGAAGTTACAAAACAGGAGCAAAGGAAACACGGGCCTCTGCAAAAATAATCTAAAAAAATTGTAGTTTCAATGAACTTCGAACACTGATGACAATTCCGTACCGAAATTTTAAATAAGGATATATAAATAAATCTTTAAAAATGTTCTCAAAAATCAATTGGCCAGTAAAGCTGAAACTTATGTCAAAGCATCCTCAGATGGTGAAGATTCAAGTTTGTTCATGTTCAGGATCCCCGGGGGGACATAATAGGGGGGGGGGGTGTCGAATTTTTACAGACATTATCAGCAAATACAATCTTTCACTAGGTCGCATGCTGACTAATTGTTATTTAATCTCCTAATTGTCTACGAATTTTTCCGTTTTTCCCAATTACGAAAAAGTGCACACGGCAGTAGGCCCTCTATCAAAATTGTAAATGTCATATGTTCCAAGGGGAAAGGTATTTGATTCTAGGGTGGGGCCAAAATGGCCATATAGTGTCAATACATTGTAGTGTGGTACATGTACGAATGTACATAGGAACGCGTTAGCTTGATACCGGGCAAGTGTGCGCATGCGTAAGTTGTATGTCGTCTGGCTGCTGCGGAGTGTGTGCCTGGATTTTATTTAGGAAATAATCAACGTTATTTAGTGAACATGGCGTTATGAATAGCAATTGCTCTGCTGGCATATTCCATGATGCGCGCTAGCGCATCATGGAAAATATGCCAGCAGAGCAGTTGCTATTCATTACGCCATGTTCACTAAATAATCGTTGTTTATTACTTATATTTGCATTTTACCACTTGCAAATACCTTGTATTAGCCTAAACCTTATTTAACGTGATATAGCTATTGCATCAAAAATAGTAATGTATTTTTTAAAAATTATTTTAACTCTTGTTGATTTGTTAACAGAATAAATGATATGTTAGAACAGTTATTTCTTTAAAATGTTAATATAGTCGATGTTTAAAAGACACCAATTTTAGGGGGTTGGAGAAAAACACATGTATCGTATAAATTGTTTAAGACTTATGATTTATAACGTCATGAAAAAGTTTATGACGTCACACCTTTATGACGTCATAGTACGCCAACAGTAAGGTACATAAATCATGGTATAAGTATGAAGAGTTATCTTTCTTTGTACATTGAATTTTGTACAGGAAAATAAAAAAATCAAACACTTTCGTTTTATTTGGGTTCATTTTTATTATACAATAATAAATAACATTTGTAATTGATTAAGATTAAATATGAATAAAACTAAAATACTTTGTATTGTATTTTAAACTTCAGGTAATTTATATTAAACACTACATATTTTTGTTATTAAAAATATACACTATATATACGAGTAAAAATTATTTTATTATGGTTGAGAATTCGCTATCTGAAAGTCTGGGAGTCAATTGCGCATACTGGGAGAGCAATTGCGGTTATAGTAAAATAAATGCAACTGCTCCGACTAGGGTTATAATGGAAAAGAACAACGGATATGCAAATATTTCTTTGTAAGTGCAAAACAATTAATTGCCGTGTATCTCATATGTAAGTGTTATATGCAGACTAATTAAGCATCATACTGATATATTACTACAACCGTTTTAAGTTGTTCATACGAGCATATAATACTTCAACATGCACATATAAATTATATATAGGATATCTCATGATTTTCGATGGTTTATGATTTCTATCCATGAGTTATGTGTTTTCTATACAAAAAAACCCACACACAACGTGTTAGATTTTATATACTATCGCAAATCATAAATGATTATTTTTATCACATGTCTTACCAGTTTTTTTTTCAAACCTCAATCTTTTCTGTAGAAATTATAACAAGACGTCAACAACTTAATGAATGGAAAGAAGTGCCTTGAAAATTAAGGAACAAGCATTTAATTTTTGAATACATTTTTTTTTTCAATTCATGAAAAAATAACAGCGTTAGCAATAAATGCTATACATGTACAACTCCACACTTTTCAACTGATTTTTTTTTTTAACTTTTTAAATCTTTGTCCATCAACAGCCTTAACCTTCGTAATGTTTTATTATGACGTCACGATGGGTAAGGATACACAGAGTAATATTAAATATTGTCTCAGGAGTGATATTCACCACATGTGATAAAAATTTTAAAAAATCATATTTTTATTCTGCTCTTGAATTTACATGAAAAAAATGGGTACATACAGTGTATTTAGAAAAGAAAATGAAGCTTTCAAAGTTAAATATATCATGAAAAATCTTTGGCAAGGGTTCGGAGAGAGTTTAGAGGGGATGGGGGTATCAGGTTTTCTTCCCTTACTCAATCATATTCAATAATTAATCTTTTAAAATAATGTAATTACTTGGCATTTTGATTACCCAGTACTTCTCTATGAACTCCAATATTAGGAAGCCAATTGTTACAATGCCAGTGCATCTTTTTTTTTGATGATCTACGAACTCAAAGATCAAAGAGATGGCTTGCTTTACACTGTGTTCAGATGCAGCTGGCAGATATCATATATCAATTGTTGCAAATTGCTAATGAATACATGTACGTTTCAGCAGTAATAGAATCACTGCATTATAATGATAGATTTAAAATATTTTGAAATATACTTGATATGTAATACATACTCTTAAGTTATTGTGCATCATGGAAGATTAAAAAAATAGTATTTTCTATCTTATATAAATTTTAAAGGAAACATGGATTCCAATGGATGAAAGACATAAGGATTATACACTTCAATAGTGCTTCAGAGAAAGTTGACATGATGAAACTGGTAAAGATGGCAATATCTGACATCAGGCAATGTCAAAGGTACAGTTTTGATGGGATCATGGCAAAATCTTACAACTTTAACAAAATTGAATGTCATATACATTACAAATGCGTCAAACTTTATTCTTTCGGATTTATCTCATTTGATGCACCTTATCAGAAAGAATGTCGAGCACACGGCGGGTTTGACCGGTCAGCAGTGGATGCTCACTCCTCCTAGGCACCTGATCCTACCTCCATCTTTTTTCGTTTTATGGATTTTTGATATGGTTGACGGATTGTTATTGTCATTGAGTGTCAAAATCATGCACCATTTGTACATTTAAATTAAAAGCATATTTATTTACTGTGCAGCATGTCTACCCAATCGGCATTTCTGAAACAAATACAATATGCGTAGTTATAATTAATTTTAAAGCTAACTACTAGATTTAGAAATAAATTTATTTTCCCAAATATTTGTTATCGTTTGTTGCAGTTTTATCTCTTTATTATTTTAGCTTTTAGAATATTTTCTACTTTTTTAATTTTGTTTGTTGTATTTCTATTTCAGTGTAATTTGCTTTCTTCGTATAGGAATTAGCTGCGTTTACGACACCAAGAAGACTGAAGGCCAACTCAAATACGAAAACAAAAGTTAAGATGCGTCCATACTAGATATTCACCAAATGATAAAAATGTGTTCTCTTCAAATCAATGTAGAGCTTTTGTAACCTCTATCTATGATATTTCGAATCCAAACGTTTAACCGTCAAAACCGTTTTCTTTAAATTTTGTAGAATTAGTTAGAATATATCACATAACAGCTTTTGCTGGAGTTCATTTTTTTTTTGTTGCTGAACCTTAATCTTGTGTATAAACAGACATAAACCTTTACGTTTACGATTTTGAGACGGGACATTATACATACCTTTACATTCAGTTAGATTTTTCGACGAAATATTATACATATCCATTTCGAATTTCACTATCAACTTTATATCATTCAACGTCATACACACTTTCTTAATAAATATTGAGAAAAACTGTTATCTAGCTTTCGTTTTCTTAGATAATGTTTTTTCCTTCATCTGTTCCGTGTACGATTAAATATTTTATATTTGTCGTAGCTGAATACGTAATGACTAAGTTTATACAAATAGTTTATAAATATAGCATTTTTATTGTTAGACGGGATTTATGTTTATTCAGTGTTCGATGAACTTATGCGAAAGCAAATATAATCTGTTGGTAACCTTATTGTAACATTTTGAATGTGCCAGGCACGGTCTGCATATTTTTTTTCAATGCATCATTGATTAACTCGAGGAAACAGTGGACTTTCTTCTTTATTTTACTTCCTTGTCGATATATGACTGGGATTTCCTTATATAGGAATTCTTCAAAAACTAATATCCTAGTTGATGTAATGCATCATTTCTGATTTCCTTGTTTAATGGAACATTGCTTGAGCTTTACTCTTGTCATATGGTAGTAATATTTCATAAAACCTTTATTTTACTGTAATTAACACAATCATTTATTCTTGTTAAATGAATATGCAAGATTTTTAGAGACTCTACTGTTTTGTGATGGTAAGGCTGTGCAGTTGATACATTGTTTCTTCAGGTAATGCAGTATTTCCTTCATACAAAGTAACTTGTTATATTTAGAAGAAATAAAATAAAAACAATGTCATGTATTACACACATCGATATTATAAATGATAACATTTATTAAATGAGCTGTGACTGTAATGCTAAGGTATCAAATACTTCTCCGATTTGACCGGATGTTTATAGTTACCTGCTCAGTGAACTGTTTGAACACAAAGGTAATCTATTTTCAAAAAACGAAAACTGAACAGTTTGCACCGCACACTAAACAATTTATTGAAAACGATTTAAAAAAAAAATATTATGCCCACTTTTCCTCATGCAATGGTATTTTTAACTTCGATTTATCTGTGGTTTATTATTTTTTTAATCATTAATCTAATAATAATATTGCAATAAATGTTTTAGCCAAAAAAAAAAAATAAAATAAAAATAGAAATAATTACTCCGAATTTCTTCTGTTTTTCATAATGTAGTAAAGTATCAAATGTTATTTCAATAGAAAACTATTTTATAAACATTTTGTGTTTGGAACAATCCGAGCTTGACAACTCAAACCCTGAGTAAACAACATCCTCAATAGGTAAACAGGCGAATGTTAAAGTGTGATCGACGGTCATTTTTTTTTATTATTTTAACAAAAGAAGGAAGAATTTCCAGAAGTTATTTAATTATTTTTATGAACAACATCCACTCAATCCACTCGTTGACAGCAACGTAAACTATTTTTCGCGACTCCAAAACAATTCCACGTAATTGTATGCAATCATGCAATATGTTCAATAGACAAGACAAGAAGACGCAAAAATCTGTTCTAAAAACGGAGGGAACATCTGTTGTGAAATAAATTTATTCAGAAACATTTTGAATGAAAAAAAATATTTACAAAAATGATTTATTGCATACTTAAATTATTAACTAAACAAAACAAAATTGTATTTGTACATGAATTTCAATCATCGTGTAAATTAAAGCTCTGTGCAGAAAAAAATGTATAAATTGTACAAAATTGCAACCCGGTGTATAGAAGTGACCTCGTAGAATAATGACCGGGGGTCATTTTTCGACGTAGAATAATGGCCCATCAGATGTATAATAATTGGATCATTTTGAAGAAAAAAGACATAGTGGTCACTTTTCTTCACGTTAAATATGAAGAATACTTACCCCCTTAGAAAAACGACCCTGCCATAGACAATAATAAATTATAGGTTACCCCATATAGCTAAAAACTGTCAATCAAAGATTGACCTTTATTTACGTGAAAAAGACTAAGGATACAGCAAGCTTAGGATTATGAAATCAACTTATTAAATTTCTGGGGAAAAGTTATTTTTGTCTTCTTCCACGTATATATATATATATATATATATATATATATATATATATATATATATATATATATATATATATAGATAGATAGATAGATAGATAGATAGATAGATAGATAGATAGATAGATAGATAGATATTCTAAACATTTTCTTTATTGTTGTATTTGCTGAGCATGAATAGAATTGTATTTTTTCAGACCAAATGTGAATAGAGTACCTAATTTTATTGATTGATCGAATATATTAAATAAAATTATATGTCATAAAAAATATTAAATCTATTCTCTGTCCCGTGTGTTTGCTTCCACCACTTTTCGCTTGATATTTCGATAATAATAAATACTTTTGTGCTCAATCTACGTTCATCCCCTAATATGAAAAATGTCCAGATTATCTGTTTTGAGACGCCCCCTCTACCGCTTCAGGTTTCAATACACATCCCTAAATAAAAAGTCTACGGAGATTTTGCATTGCATCAGCCATTAATAAGCCCGGATGATAACGTTGAAAAATTGCGCGAGGTGTCCTAAATACTTCCGAATGGAGAAAAGATGTAAACATTTCCCATTATAAATCTCCGTAAAAAATTTGTTTTCATTCCTGTTAACTTTTATGAGTGAAAAGGGATAATTAGTCAATGAAGATATCTTTGATATTTTCCCTTTCATCGATTCTTTCACAGGTATGTGTATTTTTATTAAAAATCATCAAAAAGTGATGGAAGCAAAAACTTGGGACAGACTATAACTACGTTGATAAAGTAAAAATATAATCATGGCATTTACATGAAGTTCACATTATATACTTTATTTTTTATGTATACAAAGTTTGCAGTTTTATACAAAAGTATATATACAGTGCATGTGTGATCACCGTGTAGAAATGCAGTGCATCTTTGATAACCATGTAGAAACTGACTGAAGATTAGTGTGTTATTTGACATAGAGTTCTTAGAGAGGCTGTTTAGTCAGCAAAATAAACATCAGATCTGCCTTAAACTTTAACACATGATATCTATGTCAACATACTAACATAAATAAAGAAAAAAAGTCCATAAATTTAGCTTTAAAATTGATCCGTTTCCTATATATATTTTGCAAAGTTTTTCTTCAGAGGAGATTTGTACAATCTTTTTTGAAATGTGATTTCACAAATCAGAGACCAATGTCGGCTTTGAATTATTTTAAGTTATTTTTCATGTATTTAATTTGTTTATTGAATAAAAAGTATTATAAAGCTCAATAAGATATAATAGATAGATCATTCGAGTAATAATTCTAAACAGTGGAACATATTTTCATAGTTTTGGTTTAATAATCAATTCTTTGTGCTGCACTTGCATACACATCTTCCTCAGTCAAGGGTTACTCGTTGTTGTTATTATACAATACAATCAGAGATTTGATACCAAATTAGAATAAACAAAAACAGTGCTTCATTTTTCCGAGTTGCAGGTAACCTTTTGTGGAATAGACAAATACTGGTGACCATACTGAGGTGAAACAACAAATCAATTCTAGCGGCTGCATAAACAGTATGGAAAAGGAAAAAAAACAGACTGACGAAGAGCAGAAAAGAAAATATTTTGGTGAAAAAAGGATCTATAAAAAAAATTACTTAAGAATGATCACCTGAGATAAAATAACAAAGTATGTTGCAGAGGAAGCAATCATCGAGACGTATTATAACGCTGAAATTTGCAGAAACATCAATAATATCTATTCTTAACACCCTCATCAATAAAAATTATGTTTTCCGTTTTTCAATATTCACAATAAAACAATATGAATGGATTTGAAAAAAAAAGAAGATAAAACTTGATAATAACAGAATTAACAGTATTGGCAAGACAAAAACTGAATCTTGAACAAATAAAAATAATCATTTAAAGAAGAAAAGAATTGTGTTTAAACCACAAAGCCAAAAATGCACTTGTGAAAACATATCACTTTAATCTACCTTGATTGTATTTTATGCATTTCTGGTTGTTAGAACAAATTTATAAACGGCAATAATCATTCGAGCACACGTATGTACATGTATCATTATTGTTTTGCATTTTTATACTTTTCAAAAACAGTGTGTTCCATTTACTGCACATACACCCCAATATGTAAGAACAAATGAGATACAATGCATATGTTCACATATTTGAATGATTTGAATAGCTGTGGATTTCATCGTAGTTGCTGAATTTGTTGATAATACCAAGTTCTGTGTATTGTTGCGATGTTTCACTAGGTCCATCTGTTAACAAGGGAATATTTACTGATCATTTTTTCAAAAATATTTAAATTCATTCACCATCTATAATATTTCTTTGTTGAATTATAACATATATTAGTTCATAATTACAAATCATTCGTTATTACAAGTAGTTATTTATACGTTTGCTATCTCATTAATTAGGCTAAATATAAATTCTACTTTAAAAACTAACTGAGTTAATGTTTACACTTAAGTACAGGTTCACGTAAGAATCAGGCAATATCGAATTTTTGCGATAAGTGCTCAAACAACAAATCAAACGAAATTGTACCCTATAAACAACTGGAATTTATAAATATGTGTGTACGGAATTATTTTGAAATATTCCGTCACGTTCTCGAATACGGACCCCATATATTGACAAGGCCCGCCAGTTTGACGCTATGAAAGTCTTAATAAAACTGCAGAAATTATTATACAATTACAAAAAACAGCAAGTCTTATGGGAAAATTTGATTATAACTAGTTACTTAACTCAATCAGCACTATAATTTCCAATTTTAAAAAGTTTTGAAAATTTTGAGTTTCGAGTTTAAATTGCCGTTAAAATTAGCAAATTCGAGTGAAATTTGGTTGTCTTTCTTGGTTGATTCACAATATCGTCGTTAGATGGCGCCTCGTTGCTACGTACGCAAGTGCGCGAAAATGGGAGTTCGAGAAGAAGACACGGTTTTGGGACACTACGCAAACAGTTTCTCCAGTCTGTATAAAGCCTATCCAGAATAAACAGCTCCAGTGACCCTTTGCAACTGTGACAGAGACATAACAAGACATCTGCATGGTTAAAAACTTAGTGATGGCTGACAAACAATCTGTCAACCAGCAGCCGGACAGCGAAGATCGAAGTCATACCCTAAAGAATCACACTATTTAGGTATATTAGTGCATATCCACGCTATACATGTTGAATAAAATAAGTTTTTCAAACAGTGAAATAATTTAACTAACAACTGCAGTGAAGTTATCGTTTTATTAGCATATTTCACTACATGTATCGGTTGATCATACTGGTTTTCCCCGAATCTATTTTAAGAACATAGCCGGACAGTCGAATATAAGTTGCATACTTTACGAATGTATACTTTCATTTACAATTCCAATTATAAAAAGTGCATTGTTATAACTTATATACAATTATCATATATTGATTTGAGTAAATTAATGTACTGCAGTAGCCTTTCACTGCCCTTTGTTATCGTCGACGTTTTTAGATACATCACAGGGGCATCTTATCCGCTCTGCTCTCTGACATTTATATAAATAATATTATTTATATATATGTCAGAGAGCAGAGCGGATAAGATGCCCCTGTGGATACATTGAAAAATAATGTATCTCTACATGTACATTAGAAACATGTTAACGTTACAATCAACAATTGAAACAGAACACCACTCAATCTTGAATGAAAAGTTCCCTCACTATACGTTCGTATATATCCATTATCTATGGTAATTTAGGGTGGTATGGAACACCTGTCAATATTGATGTGGATAAAAGTATATATTATAATCAAAACACTTTTTGAAATTTCTATTTTACATTATTTGACAAATAATATAATTTTATAAAATAATTGCAAAGGTAAAAATAATTAGCACCTGCGGGATTCAAACTCATGACATACAGATTCATCGTTATATAAAAAGATGTAACCATTGTGCTAGGCTGTAAGTTATCAAATACAGAGCAGAAAAAGAATATTGTTTATTTCGATAGGAGGTATGTCACAATATTGAGGAGTCCATACCACCTTTTATGTCAACAATGTAAGTTTGGTAAGTGTATATCTTGTGTATGCAGTTTGGTCGTAACTGCAGTTCTTAACTTGCATACTCTATAAAATTTGTCTTTGGATTAATGTGTTTTAATTCAGGTGATACATGTAGTACAATGTTTGTTAGGATACTGATACGTGTACTGGTTGATATCATATCAGTATTAGAGGACAATACCAAAAGTGCACCTCTTAAAATTGACATTTTTAACTGTACATTTATACATGTATTTACATAAATAATGAGCTGTCTTTTTCAAAACTAAGTTGTTAAGCTTGCTTTCTAATTAGAATTTTTTTTATTGCAGTTGGTTGATAATGGAGATACAAGTCAATGTACTAATAACGACCACGGATTCAATCTCGAGAGAGGGTCCACATGTAGACAAGTGCCTTGTGGTAATTTCCTACCCTTCCCAAATAATTAGTCATTGGTCAATATATCTTCCTAGCTGTTGCTTATTTTAAGATAAATGAATAAGATGGTTGTTTAAGTGCTACTAAAGTCATTCCTACCCCCTCATTATATAATTGGCCATATTTCAGTAGAGATCCCCACCCCTTAACTATACGTACATGTACATGAATATTCTTACAGCTCATGATAAGATGTGGTGATAACTTTGTTTTGCAAATGCCCGAGGGTCATCCCCTAACCCATAATTTTATAATTCATTGTAAATTACACCCCACCCTAAACCATAATTATATTTGTTGCTGGTATGTGAAGATGTATTATGTAATGGCTTGGCAAGTATCCCCTGTTGTTTTTCCCTATTCCCCACTCTTCATTATATCATAATGGTCATAATGGCTGAGATCCCATTGCAGAAGATCAAATCCTCTTTAATTAATCTTTGATTACATTGGTTTATTAGTGTTTAGGGTTCCAAAATTAGCCCTACCTTAAGTCTAATTAACATATTTCTCTCAAAATTAATCTTGGGTTTAATTAAAAATCTCTAATTGCATTTTTAAAAAATGCTTTTGTCATTTATACATGTAGTAAGAAACAATAAATACAAATGTATAAGTTTACTTTTAGGAGGGGTTTTCTTGCTGGCCATTATAATAGAAAAAAAAATAATCTTTCCCTACCTACTGATTCTCTCTTTTTCAGATTGGAATAAGAATCAATCTTTTATCTAGGCTTGATTGACATGACTTGTGTCATTATACATTTTGTTTTACAGTACATATGAAAAGTAACAATATTTCTAGTCTTTAAATCTTTCTATTTCAGGATTCAGAGGTTTGACAATCACAGACCCTAGCTGTCACATACATCAAACTGGATTGATGAGGCAGAAGATACCTTACAGAAAGTTTCTACAAGCAAAAAGCTGAAGAATGTGTCGACTCAGTGCTTAGTCTGCTAAATTAAAACAATTGATTATGCTTAGACCTAAAACTCCAACAGATAAAGAGCTTACAAACCCAGCTTTCAAACTACATGTATATGAAGAAATAACTAACATTGAACTTAGCACTCAAATTACTTAAATTTTATTTTTAGTGTCAAAAAAACTATGCTTTGTATTACTAACCAAATTTATGTAGAAGATGAGCGTCCCTTTGTTATTGATTGTCCATTATATATAAAGAAGAAAGAAATATTATATCTCAATACTTTAACAAAAAATATATGTTATTAACAAAGAAAGACAAATTTATTTGGTTAATGTCCAAGGAAGACAGAACAATAATTAATGATTCAGTTAAGTGAAGTTAGGTGCTTTGAAAAATAAAAATAGAGAATGCTATGAGATTTAAGTGAACTAATGAAATACTTATCCTAATATATATATATATATATATATATATATATATATATATATATATATATATATATATATATATATATATCATGAATTCATCTTCATATTTGTATTGATATAATTACCATGATGGTAGCTACATTATTTTGACTACAGAGATATTTATTACATGTATGTACAGTATATAGAAATAACATCATAATTTAATAGCATAAATGTGTATACACATGGTTTACCCAACTGCTGCACATTCATATAAATGTATGGACTATTTTTTGTGTGTAATCTTTCATTTAGGATTTTCTTTTTAAAAAATTATAAACTTGTATGCCTTCCAGGGCCCAAATTGGACAAAAATTAAATGAATATATGTTATCTATTGGTTGATGGTTGATATATAGTATGTGTGATACATTTTGACATGTGTTGTTGTTTTTATCAAACTAGTATATTTGAATAAATATCTATATATACGTGTATACATGTACATGAATAAAGGAAATGAAAAATACTTATTTGGTTTTGTTAAATTCTGGAATATAAAGCATGTACGTGTTTAAACTTGTGGTATAACCAACGTACATTACATATACAATCAAACAGGGTTACAGTAATTATGCTTACAATAAATTCACTCTTACTGAGGTACCCCCTCCCCCCATATAGTGTACAAACATATTCTAAATTTATATATCAGATATTATG
Organism: Magallana ariakensis; assembly: GCA_020458035.1. Lineage (NCBI taxonomy): Eukaryota > Metazoa > Mollusca > Bivalvia > Ostreida > Ostreidae > Magallana > Magallana ariakensis. Next base: position 30,633,383 of record CM035811.1, on the reverse strand, counting down.
ATATGAATAACAATTTTAAATGAGACATTTTGCTATGGACCTGTTTTACTGAAGAAAGATATACATTATTTATTTTTGATTGGCAAGGCTGGGCTAAGGGTCCATATGAAAGTACTTTTATACAACTTAATTAAGCTCTGAATATGATAAATTCATTTTAACTGTTTAATATGGTTTACATGGTGGTTAACAAATCTGCAGACATCTTTGTTAAAAAAAAAGAAATGTGTTATTTTTAAAAGTAAAAATTCCTCTACAAGTTGACCTCATTTCAAATTACGTAAAAATAATATGAATTCTTCAAAAGTACATGTAGGTTCAGGTATTATTGACCACCGAGACAAAAAAATATTGTATATAAGTTTATTAATGGTTGTATACATCATGTACATATTACTCACTATACACATCTGGTCGGACTGTTGTTCCTTTTGTAAGTCTTGCTAACATAGGCTACTTCCATTGCTTTTTGATAGACATACTTTTATGTTGTTTTAAGATTTGTGTTACATCATTAAATATTGTTGAAAACTAAAATTTTGATAACTTTCTGCACGTATCCGGTCTATTAGAACTCTGAGAAAATTCGGTATACATTTGATACACAATAATTGGTATTCCGATCCCGATCATTAATGATATAAGATCAAATTTTCACACGGTAATAGTTAAAACAATAACATTTACACATAAATGATATCAAAATCTAATCCTTATTTTTAAAATGAAACTAAGAATATGAAATATAATTATATTATTACTCTTAGATACATGTAAAAATGATAAAGATTTTTACATTTTTTGTAGGAATCCCACTTGATTGCTTAGATAATATAAACTGTCTGTTAATTTTTCAAAACTTTATTTATTGTAGAAAATCATTTCATAATCTCCTTTATTCATTTATATATAACACACTGTCATATATGTTTGCTGTTTTAAAAAAAAGAGACATAAAAGTGATCGTTTTTCTCTAATTTTAAAGACTGTATGGCTAATTAAGGTCATGGTTGCCATGGAAACCAATGAGATACCACCTCTGTAACATGAGATAAAAGAAGAAGGCATTGTCTTCACTTCATACCAACATTTTTTTAATGAATGAATTGACATTGAATTTCTGAAAATTCTTTTAATTCTTTATAGCTTAGTGTTTTCCTTGTGTTTAAAGACTGTGACAGAGTGGATCTATTTTTAGTAACACAGCTTCGCAATTATGCATGATTGGCTAAAATTTTTGTTATTTTTTGAGAACACTTGTTTATATTGTTCTCAAAGTAAATTACCATTTCAATATGAAATATATGACTTATCACTGTTTGCCTGATTCTTACGTGAACCCGTACTTAATTTGCAGTAACCGTTGTGTATGGGATGTGTTTTAAACCATAAAAACATATTTATATACAGTATAATTTTAGTTTCTGTTAAAATGATTAACAAAGGAGTTAAACGAGGAAAGCAGATTCAATGTTTTTTTAGTTCGTTTTTTTATATATTTTTTGTTATTTGAGGTTTATTTCTATTCGGTTTTTGTGTGTTTTTTTTTCTGCGTTCATAAGACGAAGAAGTTTATTGAAATTTATCTAGAAAAAAAAGATAGATATTCATATTATAAGAAATAAAAATAATTCTCAAACAATTGTAATCATATTAATCCTAACCATAGACATGTCTTCGAAATAAAAGATCGTTTATATAATTTAACAATGCACAAAAACTTTAAAAAGAAAGTTAAATTCAGTAACATTAAGCTATATGTTTCTGAATTAGGTAGCCCTAACGAGTTTTCTCGCCTTTCTATTGAACAAATCTCATTTTCTCTTTGATTTGAATGATATACATAGTTTCAAATATAGTTTTCATAAATATATATATTTGAAAGCAACTTTAAATGACAAATATAGTTTACAAATGGTTGGTATGACAAACTTATCAGTCTATCGAAACACATTTTGTGTGTATAAATATATAGACAGTTTGTCAAGGAAAAAAGTTAATAGTTATCGTCCCAGTTAACTTAATTTAATTAATTGGATATAGTATTATGTAAAATTATTAAAACTTAACATTTTGCAAATTAATTCATTAGAATTTGTCCTTTGAAGCATTTTCTAATACTTTACCTGGAGGAATTTGAAGTGTTGTACTGGTTTTCCTTCTCCACAATATAACATGTATTATACTTCCAGCGAAAATAATTACAACTGAAACAACAACACCAATGATAATTGGCATGTTGTCACCATACGGCTGTCGATTTAACCTGTCTGAACCAAAAAGTACATGTTAACTGACAACGTTCTTTTTTATTTATTTTTTTTTAAATACCCAGGTAAACATAACTGTACGAATATCTATATTTAAGAGCTTAACGTTTTCGTCCATTATTGCATGAATCGATAAACATTATTAAAGTGGAGGTTTTTGTCAATATACCAAAACCACACATTAAGCCACTCCATCCTCGTTTACAGCCTTCAGTGCAAATTCCCAGAACTGGATCACAAGACTTGTTTCCAGAACAGTAGCTGTCACATCGGTTGATGCTGTCAAAATCATTACATTGAGGTAGTAACTTTCAATTTTTGATTTATATTTAATTTAGTGTTAATATGAGTTGAAACAAATCAAGTCAACGAGTTTCAGATTTATGATTTTCTAATAAATAAGGTGTTTATAATCAGAAGAGCTATGAAAAAATACAAACTCTCGTTACAATAGTCCCCTTTGTATCCGTGTAAACATCCGTTCAAACAACTTCCGTTGATGTGATGACAGTAATCGGCTTTTAAACAGTGTCCGCATTTTCTTTTGCATTCAGTTCCAAAGTAACCATTTTCGCACACTTAAAAAAAAAATCATATAATGGTACATGAATATTTATGTCGAACATACATTTTTTTCTTCGCTAAACTTGACAGGAATCCACTTGCAGTGTTATTTAATAAATAACATTTGTTTGTGATAAATTAATAGAAAAAAACGAATGATCTTAAATGTATATATTATTAATTTTTAATTTCTTATTATCACTATCTTAATTATATATATATCTTAGCTATCGTACGCATATTCAGGGGGTTTTTTTTTGCGTGTAAAAAAATATGCGAAATTGGGATTATCTATAAACCTTTTGCGTCAGTCATTTTTTGTTTTTAAAGATAAATATCTAAAAGCAAACCTGATAGAGGTTTTGCCTATTGTAATTTTGTGAAGCAAATATTATTAAAACTGCGAACATATTATATACCAAACAATGCACTGATAACATTGAGACATCTTACATTTTACTTGGTATTTATCTAAACACGTTACATTGGATGACATCCACTGCACTGGTAAGAAATATCAAATTTAAGACGACAAAAAATAGACTTAATCGGGACACTGATATTTCACATCTTTTAAAGCATTCCATGTAATCACATATTATAAATTAAAAAACAATATTTGTAACCTTGATCACACATGTTTCCTGTCCATCCTGGATTACACCTTCCGTCACATTGTCCTGTAAACCTATCACACTGTTCCTTAAAGTAACATTTCTCGCTGCATGCCTTACTACAATCTCTACCGTAATAACCCTGCTGACATTCTACAAGTATATGCATAGAATAAATGATATTCAAACAAATAATTATATAAACACACGGTCAGTAATTAAAATTGCTGTGTTTAGATATTTCTTTTTAATTTTGAATCAATATTTCTTTTGTACAGAGGCGACAGACTCAAAGGCCATATTTGTGCAAAATAATACAAATACCTTGGGAATTTCTTGAATTTTTTTCATTTTTTTTTATTGATCGTAGTTTTCTTTATTCGTTTTTTTTTCAAACATATTACTACAATATGTAGTTTACGCCATTTAAAGTCCGTGCAACCTATCGTGACTTTCTCGACCGGTATATATACCCCCGGTGGCAATCGAGAAGCGATCGAAAGTAACAAGGCAAACAAATATGTCAGATTTAAAATATAGATATATATAATGAAAAATAAGTTGCTGTATTCTCCGTTAATGGTTATAAAAAATAAACTGGGGAGGGTGAAACAAAACTTGGAAACATTTTATACTCCACGAATTTGAGATCTGTTAACATGCAATCAGAGACTATACCAGAATAAGTATTTTTCACTTTTAAAATATTTTTAAATGGTTATATGAAACATTAAATTGGACGAAAAGATTTATACAAAACGTGTTTTGAGAAAAAATAACATGACAGCCACTGCAATGGTAAGAAATATCCAATTTAAGACTATAAAATCAGCCTAATCAGGACACTCATATTTCACATCTTTTAAAGCATTCCATCTAATCACATATAATAAGTTCAAACACAATACTTTTAACCTTGATCACATATGCTTCCTGTCCATCCTGGTTTACACCCTCCGTCACATTGTCCTGTAAACCTATCACACTGTTCCTTAAAGTAACAGTTCTCGCTGCATGCCTTACTACAATCTCTACCGTAATAACCCTGCTGACATTCTACAAGTATATGCATAGAATAAATGATATTCAAACAAATAATTATATAAACACACGGTCAGTAATTAAAATTGCTGTGTTTAGATATTTCTTTTCAATTTTGAATCAATATTTCTTTTGTACAGAGGCGACAGACTCAAAGGCCATATTTGTGCAAAATAATACAAATACCTTGAGAATTTCTTGAATTTTTTTCATTTTTTTTTATTGATCGTAGTTTTCTTTATTCGTTTGTTTTTCAAACATATTACTACAATATGTAGTTTACGCCATTTAAAGTCCGTGCAACCTATCGTGACTTTCTCGACCGGTATATATACCCCCGGTGGCAATTGAGAAGCGATCGAAAGTAACAAGGCAAACAAATATGTCAGATTTAAAATATAGGTATATATAATGAAAAATAAGTTGCTGTATTCTCCGTTAATGGTTATAAAAAATAAACTGGGGAGGGTGAAACAAAACTTGGAAACATTTTATACTCCACGAATTTGAGATCTGTTAACATGCAATCAGAGACTATACCAGAATAAGTATTTTTCACTTTTAAAATATTTTTAAATGGTTATATGAAACATTAAATTGGACGAAAAAATTTATACAAAACGTGTTTTGAGAAAAAATAACATGTCAGCCACTGCAATGGTAAGAAATATCCAATTTAAGACTATAAAAGCAGCCTAATCAGGACACTCATATTTCACATCTTTTAAAGCATTCCATGTAATCACATATAATAAGTTCAAACACAATACTTTTAACCTTGATCACACATGCTTCCTGTCCATCCTGGTTTACACCCTCCGTCACATTGTCCTGTAAACCTATCACACTGTTCCTTAAAGTAACAGTTCTCGCTGCATGTCTGACTACAATCTCTACCGTAATAACCCTGCTGACATTCTACAAGTATATGTATAGAATAAATGATATTCAAACAAATAATTATATAAACACACGGTCAGTTATAAAGATTGCTGTGTTTAGATATTTCTTTTCTATTTGAATCAGTATTTCTTTCGTACAGAGGCGACAGAATCAAAGGCCATGTCTGTGCAAAATAATACGGATACCTTGGAAATTCTTTTTTTCATTTTTTTTACTGATCGTAGTTTTCTTTATTCGTTCTTTTTTCAAACATATTATTACAATATGTACTTTACGCCATTTAAAGTCCGTGCAACCTTAATGTCGATCAAAATGCAACCGAACGTGACTTTCTCGAACGGTATATATACCTCAGTGGCAGTTGAGAAGCGATCGAAAATAATTAGGCAACCAAATATGCCAGATTTAGAATATAGGTAGATATAATGGAAAAAAAACCCATGCTGTATTCTCCGTTGGTTTTTAAACATAAACTGGGAGAGGGTGGAGCAAAACTTGGAAACATTTTATACTCCACGAATTTGAGATCTGTTAACATGCAATGAAAGACTATATCAGAATAAGTATTTTCCTCTTTTAATATATTTTTTAATGGCTATATAAAACAAAGCTGCATGGAATCGGAACAATGAAATGTGTTCAATATTACGGGAAACTTGGGTTTCTCACAAACTACATGGAATATTTTCCTCAAATTGTGTTTGCTTAATTAAGGACAGTTGTTGAAACCCATCAGCGTATATTTAATTGTTATACCTTGGTATGTGCATTTCAATCATTTTTCACTTATTACCATATTTGAACTACATGTGCATCCAAATTTATTTCGCTTTAACATAACTACGTTACATATGCTTTTTAAATGGTCAGCGTTAAATTGCGGTATTACATTGCAGATGCAAAACACACAATTTTCTTAGTGTATAGATATAATTCATACCTTAGTAAGATTACATAATGTTATTAATCGAATGATATTATTTAATTACATTATATAGGATATTCGTTATATCATTCAAATTAACATTGTTTGATTCGTGGTAAGACTTAGATTGATAATTTCAAAATAGTTGTTTAATTATCTATTTTTATAATATTCTAATAATATAAATGTATATAATTTTATTTCTTTATTTTAATTACACATATTTAGTCATCTAATTTTTTAACAGAAGGTTAATGTGTAAACCTTTTAAACATACAACATAGTTTACCCTGATCACACCCGTCTCCTTTCCACCCTGATTTACAGCCTCCTTTACATCTCCCAGTTAGCTTGTCACACACACTGGTGACGTTGCAGTTTACGCTACATATCTCCTTGCAATCTTTACCAAAGTGGCTGTTATCACAATCTGCAATAATGTTTTTATTTTTTATGCATCAATGACATATCTTGTTGTGGTCCATAAGGATGCATAACCAAAAATAGATTAATAACATTAAATGTATCAATGTTTGTTTCTATTTTAAATGACAATGTATATGCAATAAAGTTTGGCATTTTTCTTGTTATATAAACAAATTGCCATTGGTTTTATTTATTTTGAAATTGAAATCATACGTTAAAAATATATTTGAAAGCATATTGGTGTGCAAGAAAACCTGAATAAGCATGATTTGATAGCAACGGGATAACGATTAGTTCTTTTAAATTACTTAATGGGATTATATACAATAACTTATAATATGAAACAAATGTTTTACTTTGATCACATGTGTATCCTGTCCAGCCTGGTTTACACCCTTTGTAACACAGCCCATTAGTCGTGTCACACTGATCCTTTAAGTAACAGTTCACGCTGCATTTCTGACTACAATCTCTACCGTAATGACCTTGCTGACATTCTACAAGGTTTTTTTTTGTCTTTTACTCGTTACCCATCAGTTAAAAAGAAATATATTTAGAGCACATATACGAGGGTTGTTAACATAGTTAATGGACAAGTTCGATTATAAGCGGATTATTTGCATTATACCAGCAAAACAGATCAAATGATAATAAGATAAACGACTTAGGAAAAACAAATACATTTTTAGGATGAAATTAAATACAAATTGAGTAAAAAAATAAAAAATTTAAGTGATATATACCTTCACATTTACTTCCTGTCCATCCTGGTTTACATCCTACCTTACATTGCCCTGTATACCTGTCACATTCACTGTTATAGAGACAGTTAACGCTGCATATGCCTGTACAATTTTCCCCATAGTTTCCAAACTCACACTCTGCAATGTTTTTGGTTGTTTTGGTGGGTTTTTTTACATGAATTTCAGTAGTTTATCAAGGTAACTGACATCTGATTCAATAGTTTTGAGTATCGCTTTAGTTAAAACTTTTCATTGATGTTGATTGATTGATTGTTTTTTCTTCATGGAATACAAAATGTTACTTATATATCGTTATAGTAATAATTTTAAAACAATTTGAATCAATAGTCCCCCCTCCCTGCCAACTATCTAACCAGATTGTATAACTTTTTAATCGGATACTTAACTGAAAGTAATACATCGATATAAGATATTAAAAAAAGACATTGAAAGTTGACTTGATATCAAAATCGTGTTGATAATGGCAATATTATTAGTAAAAATATTAACCACTTAAAAATAGACAAAATATAACCTAAATCAGTTTAGAAAAATATGATATAACGGAAACCAACAAAAAAGGCTGTTCTTGTCGCCTTTTCATTATTTGACTACTTGTAAAATACTAATTATTTTTTATAAATTATGTATGTTTGCATTAATCTTTAAAGATATCTTAGATATCCTTATATAATTAAAATTTTTAAAAATCTTACGTTGATCACATTTGTTCCCTATCCATCCTGCTTTACACCCTCCGATACAATCTCCTGACAACCTGTTACATCTACTGGCATAGAGACAGTTCACGCTGCAGCTGTCCATGCAGTTTCTACCATTAGAACCGTGCTGACATTCTGCAATGATTCTTTAAAACATAACCAAACAATATGACGGGTAAACTGACAATGATTTACAGTTTTGATAACAATATCAGCATGGAAACACACAGGCACGTATGCAAGCACTTCATTTTGGTCCATGTCGCACTTACAAAGGGATGAAGTTGTGCCATTCAGTTAACTGAAATGTGACTAAAAGGTAATTGACAGGTAACAGAATGACATAGATATGTCATTGAGTCACCTGTTCAGACCTTTCAATTAACATTCAGTTGAAGAATAATACAGATTAATCTTGTTTATACTGGATAGTAATCGGAGTCACAAGGACATATTACTAGGCCAAAATATCGTTGGAAACACAAATTAGTATCACTTAATCAGTTGATATACTTTAAGCGTCAGGAACACTATTGAGTTTTTCGGCATTGGAGTTTTCTAATATAGATTTATTCAGTCTACTCATCGCACTTTTGACAAACATTGGTGCAACTTTTTCCTTTATGAGTGCAAATATTCGATGCAAATACCCACCCGCACATGAAATTGGTCTCAAATAAACAGCGCAAGTCCAAGTTTAGGAGCAAGACCTCTTATTATTAGTTTTATTAGTCCAAACTTTTAAATTTATTTAATAGAAGTCTATTGCATAAATGGAATGGAATACACCATTTTTAGTATTTTTTTGCTATAATCCAATTTATTCAATATATATTTCTAACTACTTTACATGATATAAAATTGTTACCTCATTTCAAAATCGTTTTTATGTATGACAATACTTTTAGTGAAATTATTCTTAACTACTGATACAAAGACAAAATATAACTTAAAACAGTAAAAAAAAAATGATATAACATAAGCCAACAAAAAGGCTGTTCTTGTCGCCTTTTCGTTACATGACTACTTGTAAAATACTATTTTTTTTTAAATGTAAAAAAATTACGTTGATCACATGTGTTCCCTGTCCATGCCAGTGTACACCCGTGGTTACAATATCCCGTTGATGGGTCACATTGTCTTGTATAGAAATTGTTTACGCTACATTGGATACTACTATATATCCCATAAAAACCCGGCTGGCATTCTCAAACAAAATCATAATACATGTATAATATCACAAAATGTTAAGTTATTTAATAAAAGATCGGTAAAAATACGCTACTAATAATAAAAATCGATTCAAATTATGCATGTTTGCATTAATCTTGAAAGATATCTTAGATATCCTTATATAATTAAAATACAATAAAAAGAAAAATCTTACGTTGATCACATCTGTTCCCTGTCCATCCTGCTTTACATCCTCCGTTACAATCTCCTGACAAACTGTTACAACTACTGTCATAGAGGCAGTTCACACTGCAGCTGTACAGGCAATTTCTACCATAAGAACCGAGCTGACATTCTGCAATGATTCTTTAAAACATAACCAAACAATTTGACGGGTAAACTGATAATGATTTACAGTTTTGGTAACAATATCAGCATGGAAACACACAGGCACATACCCAAGCACATAAAAACGCACATCCGCACTCAGAGTTAAAAATACGCATGCACACACAGACACACACATTTGTCTGAAGTATTTTTCAATAAATCTGTTGCATGAAATTTGGAATAAAAGAACTATTATATTGGATGCTAAGAAATATTTTTAAAAACACCATAATTTTAACTCGATCACATTTGCTTTCTGCCCAACCTTGTTTACATCTTGCGTTGAAATCACCTGAAAACCTGTTACATTTACGGGTATCGTAACAGTTTACACTGCACATGCTTCTACAATTTGTGCCGTAATAACCTTGTTGACATGCTGAAAGATTCCGTTAAGCATTAGAATCAAATTAACGATTTTATTGTTTTGTTACATTGTTTAACGAATGAAAGGGAATATCGAGATAAAAAACATTTGATAATAATGTTCTAATAGTTCTCAAACTATGAGATTTCCATGATTTTCATGATATTGTTAGAACATTTTTCTGTGCAAAATCAACGTTCCCCACGATCACCAGTTGCTTAAGACGGCAATGCTGCAATGTGAAGAGGGAATTATGACATGATTTTTAACTATCGGTCAGTATTAACTTGTTCTAAATTTATTTTGGTCAATGTCGCACTTACAAAAGGATAAAGTTGTGCCATTCAGTCAACTGGAATGTGACTAAAATGTAATTGATATGTAACAGAATGATATAGATATGTCATTGAGTCACCTGTTCAGACCTTTCAATTAATATTCAGTTGAAGAATAGTAGATCTTCATCCTGTTTACTTGATAATAATTGGAGTCACAATGACATATTACTTCACCAAAATATTGTTGGAAACACAAATTAGTATCACCTTATCAGTTGATGTACTTTAAGCGTCAGGCACACCATTAAGTTTTCGGCATTGGAGTTTTCTAATATAGATTTATTTGGTCTACTCACCGCACTTTTGACAAACATTGGTGCAACTTTTTCCTTTATGAGTGCAAATATTCGATGCAAATACCCACCCGCACAGGAAATTGGTCACACATAAACAGCGCAAGTCCAAGTTTAGAAGCAAGTCCTCATTATTAGTCAAAACTTTAAAAAAAGTATTTTTTTGCTATAATTCAATTTACTCAATATATGTTTCTAACTAATTTACATGATGTAAAATGTTTACCTGATTTCAAAATCTTTTTGTATGTATGACAATACTTTTAGTAAAATTATTCTTAACTACTAAAACATAGAAAAAAAATATATAACCAAAAACAGTACAAAAAATATGATTTAACGGAAGCCAACAAAAAAGGCTGTTCTGGTCACCTTTTCATTATTTGACTACTTGCAAAAACTAGTAACGTTTTTATAAAAAAACGTGAAAAAGTTACGTTGATCACATGTGTTTCCTGTCCATCCCGATGTACACCCGTTGTTACAATGTCCCGTTGATGGGTCACATTGTCTTGTATAGAAACAGTTTACGCTACATTGTCTACTACAATGTATACCATAAAAACCCGGCTGGCATTCTAAAACAATATCATAATACATGTATAATAACAAAAAATATTGTTAAGGTATCTAAAAAAAGATTGGTAAAAATACGTTACTTATAATAAAAATCGATTCAAATTATGAATATTTGCATTAATCTTGAAAGATATCTTAGATATCCTTATATAATTAAAATATAATATAAAAAAAATCGTACGTTGATCACATTTGTTCCCTGTCCATCCTGCTTTACACCCTTCGTTACAATCACCTGTCAACCTGTTACATTTACGGGTGTCGTAACAGTTTACGCTGCACATGCGTCTACAGTTTGTGCCGTAATAACCTTGTTGACATGCTGAAAGATTTGTTTTGTTGTATTGTTTAACAAATAACATGGAAGTTCAAGGTAAATAACATTTAATAACTATCTTTTAATAGTTATCAAACTATAAGATTTTCAGGATTTTGTTAGAATATTTTTTCTGTGTAAAATCAATGACTTATCTAATTTCAATAAATTGTTGATTTAAAATCAGTTAAATGTTAGCTTGACATTCTTACTTGCATGACCAGTTTCATCTTTAGGTTTTCGGATGTTTTATTACAATCATGTATATATTTTATGTCGTTATTTTAACTATGTTATCTTTACAGACCAATCTATTCGCCGGTAAACTAAAGTTCTCCTATTTAATCGATCTTTTTTTGATTACGATGTCAATTAGTACAATTCTTTGTCATGGAAACATATATAGAAAAACAAACTAATATATTCAGTTATTATATCATTTGAAGTTTAGCCTTACAAATCATCGCATCCCAAAAGAAACTGACAGCAGTTAAAAAACATATTTACCTCTTTCTTTGATTTCTTGTTTAAAAATCACTTATTTGAAAAAAAAAAACTAATTACATAGATAAATTCAACCGTTTGGCTACTTTATAGTATTATATTCGGGACATCACGTAATACAATACCGTTTTTTCTTATTTGTAAAGCTTTTCATTAACTATAAACTAATTCAATCAAAACTTTGCTACTAAATTGAACTTACCGAGAACAAAATTATGATCTTTCAGAAAGAGTAAGATGAGCAAATGCAGCATGTCTACAACATTAACATTTCTGAAACAAATACAATATGCAAAGTTACAATTAAATTTACTTTTTAGATACTACATGTAAATTTCAATCTACTTCTCAAAATATTTGATATCATTTGTTATAGTTTTTATTTTTTATTTCTTTAAAATATTTTCAACAATTTAGTTTTTGTGTTTAAACTTTTTACTTTTTTTTTGTTGTTGTATAGGAACTACATGTAGCAGTGTTTGCGACATTAATAACGCTGAAGGTAAATGTACACACGGAAAAAAGCTAGTTCCTGATGCATGTTTTTGCCAACAATAAAATGTTTTCTCTTTAAAGTAATGTAGAACTTCTTTTATACATTGAGCTATGACATTTCAAATTCACAAGTCATAACATTTTCTTTAAATCATGTAGATTTACATAATTTTTCAATTTAAAAGATTAACTTTTGAAGTTATCATCCAAAAATCGAAATAGCATTGTAAATCATGATAAAACAAGATTATCAACAGTCTCGATTGAAGTCATCATTTTGTAAGTTATATGGTCGATACATAACGACATTAATAGCAAATACAATTTTCGCTAGGATGAATGATGACTGATGCGTTTCAAACTTAATGTGAGGCCATTATTTATCACCAAATTGTGTATGGATTTTTTTCATTTCCCCGAATATGACAAAGAGCACAGGGCGGTTGTGACCGGTCAGTAGAGGATGTTTACTCTTCCTAGGCACCTGATCCTACCTCTAATTGTCGAGAGGTACTTATTTCATCGTTTCTGTTTTGTATTTTTCCTTTGGACTTTTCATTTATTGAATAAAGGTCGTTATTACATTAACAACAGTTAATGGTTAAAAAACATTTGTTTAATAATGATTTTAACATCGGACAATTTTACCTTTCATGTAAAATCAAAAGATATGTTCCTCAAATCATTGGGAGGTTTAACTTTATATTCCATTGAAATTATGCCTCAGAGTAAAAATTACACGACCTCTAACTTTGTGTGTTGATCACAAATCATCGGTAGCTTTCCTGACACCAAATGATAACCGTAATAGCGAAAGCGCGAGTGTGTTAAGAGATCTTCAAAATACAAACTTGTTTCTTACGGAAAGTAAAGAACTTGGTTCACTTGTGACTTATTTTGGCCCTCGGATAGGGTAAAATTTCAAAGTTGTCGGAACAAATATTTGTGCATATATAAATACTTTCTGGTTTTACCTGTTATCAAAAATGTATAAGTACTTGTGATTGCCCAAGTGTATATGCTAAATAAATTGCGATAAAATGCCGTGGGAATGCATATTTCCGGAAAAATACACGAAATGCTGTGAATGTTTTGGAAATTTGGATAGGTCCGCATGAAAAATTTTCCAGGGGAGTCCGAAGGTTAATTGTGTTTGCGGGGGGTGGGAGGTGGGGGGTTCGAGGCATAATTAGCGGTATTTTTACAATGTAAATCTAATAATTATCATTATCCGGGGGGGGGGGGGGGGGTCGTTAACCCCTCGACCCCCCTCTCTCTAGATCCGCGCATGGTGTTGGTGTGTGAGCTGTGTAATTCCGATCGTATAACCTATAAAAATCCGGGCATAAACACTTCAAGATTTGACTCTGTTCCTTTATATTAAGCACATTTTGCAACTTAATTGTTTTTGTTAGTTAATTTAATCTTCAACTTTGCACATTTTTAATTCATAGTTTCTGCATTTGTTTCTTTATCATCGGATATAGCACATCTGACATTTTACAAATCAGCAAATGTAAAGTTTACAAGTTTGTCGAATTTTGACATGACCTTATATGGCAAATGCTTGGTGCGGGGAAAAGGCGGCATGCCTTTACGGCATGTAAACGCCGGAATAGACCAAAATAAACATAATATTCAGTTTAATTGTTATAATAAACGATACTACAGTGTATATTCTTTGGATCGAGAATATTATTTTGAGAAAAAAATATTGAGGTTTGATTCAAGAATAGGTGAATGTATGTAAAAATCGGTGCCCTGGTACACCGGTGTGACAAAAGAGCCACTTTCTGTAATATAATTCCCATGGTATTATACGTTAAGGGTTAACATTTATTACAAAAAGAAATGTCTAATATCACTTAAATAATTTGACATGTAATTTAAACTGGAAAGTATAAGTTGAATACGTAAGGCGGAAATGAGAGGGGTCAAGCATTTTTTTGAATATAATATGCACATCGATAATCTCACCGAAAGAGAAACATAAAACGCGTATGATCCGTATAACCCGAAAGGACTGAATGCATCACAAGATAAAATTGTCTACCGGTATTTTCTATCAGTGTTATCTGAAATGATTTTCTCTGAAGATTTTTGAAAAACAATGTATATACGCAAATTCAAAATGAATGCAGGATGAAAAGTTATGCCGGTGTCTCAAGTATACATCCTGCACAATTTTTATGCATGCGACGTTATCATAGAGAATAATGACGTCATGACGTTTCTGGTGCACCTGACACGAAAAACAATAGTATTTTTCAACAGCTCTATACTGAAAACTATTAATGTTAGGATAAAAAGAACAAGATACGGTATTGGCATTATTTGGCCGCAAAATTTACGAAATTTTCAACGTCTTTGTCCGCGTTATTGAAGTTGTGCATTATACTTAGTATGATTTTAGCTAAATCCTACAAGCACTAAAATGACGTCATTTTTCATTATGACGTCACTAATGTGCGCTAAACATGAAATGCTCGTTCAAATGCGTTACGATATGATGTTTTATGAGTAGTTTTCGTTAAAATTAGACACTTTCACATGCAACATCCACTTTTATAGTTCACGTGCAGTCTCATAATTTCATCATCTATTCATACAATTAAAATGGTGTTGGTTGTCACATGTGAACAATATGAATTTTTTAAAAAATGAATACGGAAAATTATATTTTACCGACGTCAATAACGTTTTTATCTATTGTTATCGACGTCAACAACGCTATCGACGCTGAGTGAGAAGCTGATTAGCAGAATGTATTAATTGATAAGTTATCATTATTATCATTATTAGTCCCCTACCGGTTTCACCAGAGGGGACTATAGCTTTCCTCTGCGTCCGTCAGTCCGCCTGTCCGTCCGTCCGTCCGTCTGTCTGTCCCACTTCATTTTTCCACACTTTTTCCTTTTTGCGTTTGAGGAATAACATGAAACTTGCTGAACAGCTTCAAAATGTCAAACTAAAGATCAAGTTAACACATTTTTACCGTCTGGTTGTCATATTTTCGAGAAAATTAATTTTTTATATTCCAATTTTTTAATGTTCGGGTTCTTTATCGGGTTCTGTATGCATTGAATAAACGAGGCCAAACTTAATATTTATTTATTTACTTAACTTATTTACTTAAGAGAAACTAAAGGAAAAGAAACAGAAAACAACAACAGCAAATTACAAGATAAGCAACGTTTAGACCTGCGTTTGTTCCGGTGGATTTCCGTTGAGATAAAGATCGAAAATAATCGCTGACATATTGAAAGGCTTAATCAAAACACTAATAATTTCTTTTTTGTTTAGATTATGTTTAAGTCAATTTGTAACTATAATATGTGATCGTATACGTAGTAGTTTGATCAATTTAAATGCGCGTAGATAACGGTAGAACATATATTGTCTCCCGTAATCTTTTCTCACTAACTCTAAATCTAAAGGGCTGATGAAAAGAATTATACTTTCTCAAAAAGAATAATATATAGCTTAATATTTTGAGAATTTTAAATTTTAAATTTTTCTATAATACATGTTTATGATGTACATGTACATATCACAGTGTAGGAACGGAAGTGAACAGTTTTGGGTAGCGCTGTTTGTCGAAGCGAGAGAACAAGTTGCGCTGCGTACAGTATTTTGATCGTAGATGGAAAATACGTCAATAACTAATCTCTGAAGGGACAGTATCGCGATTTTTTTTATACGGTAGTAAACTAGAATAAGTTTATACTCGTCATTTCAATCTTGAAATCTTAAAATGTCTCTTCGGAAAATATTTTGTTGTATCAAAACAGTGCAAATATTCAATAAGAAATCGAATCAAAATTTCTAGAGAAGTGTTTCTCATTTCTTTGAGAAAAAAAGTTTGTTTCTTGTTGTGAAAATATTTCCCCAATACGATATCTTTCAGACAAAAATACTACATATATGAAGGAAGCAATGCATTCTTTAAATGGGTTTTTTTTTACCATGCCCTGATATTGTTTACTGTACGCGTAGCTCTTATAAGTATGTACGGGTAGGTCTGATTTTCAGATGCACATCTGTATGCGTAACTTCGAACATTACAATGAGCTAAGATATTTCTATTGACGGAAATTACGTCCGTAATTCGTTTTTAAAATAAGGTCAAGAAACCAATTAAGAAAAAAAATCTGACACAAATAAATGTGTACAAAAAACTCAAACCCCATTAATTTGTAAAGTGTTATTTCCCGCGCTTGCGCGGGATGTCATCAAGTTATTTTTATATTAAGGGTTTTGATATCAATTGCGTACAATGCAAGTATATTGTATAAAAAGTTTCTAGTCCACTTGTCAATATAAATACTTGTATCCAAATATTTGTACTAGTACTCCGCTTTTAAATCTCTTTAATCCAAAACCTATATAGTTGTTTTCAGTTTAGCACTCGTGTATATGACAGCTATGTAAAAGGATGTGCAAGGTCGATTAAAAAACTACTAATTACAAAAATAATCGCAGCAAAAATATTAGTTTTTCATCGTTGAATTTTTTTTTGAATGAGTCCATTCATACAATGGTCATTCTACTGAGTTAACTTACCATTCGAAGCCAATGCTTAATCATAGAACTACGTGTACAGTAAAATTCTGAATATATGCTTAAAATTGCGCTACGCGTACAGAATGAAATAATGACAACTCATGATATTCTGAGAAATTTTTCTACTTTTATTTGCAATTATATCAAACTCCAGGTCAGATTACTCTTTTGAGGTATATATTTACCTCTACATGTCCCCTATTCAGTCGTAATGATTGTATTTCGTACTTAATAATCATTTCAATTTTGGAATGTGACCTTCGATATTGATTGTCAAAATGTTCATTGAAAATCATGTTGCAAAAGGAATACAAGTTTCTATACTTATGCCAGTTTAGTACCATAAAATATTATCATTGTTAAGGAAGTTTTTTTTCTTTTTTACATCTATTTATCATTTCATTTGATTAAAATCAGAGCTACCTCTTCTATTTGTTTATTCGCTTCGACAAACAGCGCTACCCAAAACTGTACACTTCCGTTTCTACACTGTGCATGTAGTATCTTCACTTTTATAGCGCGTAGAATCAGTGGACCAGTATATAAAGTTCCTTCCGTGATTTTGTCTTAAAGTTTTTGACTTAATCTTTATAAGACACTTTAAACATATAGATAAAGTTCCTTCCATGATCTTGTATAAAGTTTATTTTTAAAAACTTCATCTTTAACAGACATTTTTTACATTTAGATAGAGTTTCTTCCGTGATTTTGTCTTAACATTTTTGACTTCATCTTTATCGGACACTTTAAACATTTTTTAGACATCATCTGTTTGAAGAAACTGAGAGAGAGAGAGAGAGAGAGAGAGAGAGAGAGAGAGAGAGAGAGAAATTTCATTTGTAATTCACTTATAGGAGACATTGTTTTTAATTCAGTTTCCATGAATAAATAACCCTTTTATCGTTTAAAGTAATGCACATTGTGATAGAATCCAACAAAGCAGTTTCAGTCAGAGTCCACGTGCTACACATGTCAATCAAATCAGCCTGCGAGCTGCACCACGTGCTCCTTCCATCATGTGTTTAAAGTCCGAAGAAAATAGAAATATGTTTGACATTCACAATAAAGTATTTTATAGTGTTTTTAACGTATAACATGAATCAAGTTGATTTGTATATATACTACGTTGTTTAAACAGAAAACTACACGTGTAACACACACACACACACACACACACACACACACACACACACTCTCTCTCTCTCTCTCTCTCTCTCTCTCTCTCTCTCTCTCTCTCATTGTCCACTCATTTAAAACAGGGTATATATATTATTCATTTTTATTTACAAAGTGATTTGGTCTCCATGATAAAACGCTGATGTATACTATTTTTTAACAGATTTGCTTTGATGTCACCGAATATTAAAAAGAAAATCAAAATGTAAAGGGACAGAATACTTCTTGGTTGATTACACGAAAAGACGATTTATCAAAGTATTTTTTTCAGCCATTTAAAAAAGAATCTCTAACATAAACGTTTTTAATATTTTCTCTTCGTATCTACGTCCCCTTTATTCTGCCTGCCCCCTCCCCCGCTCTCTCTCTCCCTCCCTCTCTCTCTCTCTCTCTCTCTCTCTCTCTCTCTCTCTCTCTCTCTCTCTCTCTCTCTCTCTCTCTCTCTCTCTTGAGGTTGCTTATCAAACTTTATGACAGTCGAGGACCCCCTTCCCCCTTTTTCTTACCTTTTTCGAGTTCATTGTTCATGCATTTAAAATTAAAAAATTGTGATCAGAAAGGTTATGAAAGCTTTAGAATTTTTTTTTTTGCTTCCTGTACTTTAGTGAATAACTAATGGAAGCCATAAGGTACTTGTATTTAACTGACTCACTACACCTTGGAATAGTTTCTCAAATCAACAGAAAATTACTTGATTATAAAAGATACAATGTAGCAAAATACATCAAAGAATATGTATAAATGTAAGTCATATACATGTAGGCGAAAATATATACAATTTTGTATTTGAAGCTTATAATTTCAAAAGTTCAATGAAATAGGCCGCATGCAGATTTAAACTTAATTGTGATCTGCGGTTCACAAGCCCGAAACTCATGGACAGAAACCGGTATGTTTTTTACAACACAGATAAACTACTCGCATAAATATGCATGGCGTCGCGTTTAAAATTGCGACGTCTTGCTAAAAAACGGAGCAGTTTTCAGCATAAATTCCATGATGTATATGTTTAAGTCACACATATAAGTTATATACCATTAGATTTGATAAATTCAAGGCTTTTTAAAATGTTTTGTGCTGTGCATATTTGAAACACGGCATATTTCGGCCAATAACGTACCTTGTTCTTAAGCTGATTCTCAAAGGGCGTTTCCTAGACTGTGATTGGAAAACATATGATAAAATTTTGAGACTGGGCCGATTTTGACCACAAGTGAACCATGTTCTTTCGTAAAGTGTATGATTCGCAGGTCACGAAAGAAACATGATTTAGGTCAGGGGTGACTTATCATCAATAATTCCTCATTTGTTTTCTATCTGTGCAATATGAAGATTTTTTTTCATTTTATATGATAATTTTTAATTTTAATATATAGCTTCAATGGAAAAGTATACGGACTTTATTTACAAGCATTCAACTGCATTTTACATTCTAAAAAAAAAGAAAATTTAGAATATTCTAACTTCAAAATAGGCAGTGTACCATAAAATTAATTTACTCTACACACGTTAGATCCAAACAAATAAGGAAAAATGTGTTCACGGATTTTTTTTCAATGATATTCGTTTCATGTGTTCTTAAAACGAAAATAAAGAGAGGTACGTCTACAAGGCTTATGTGATACATAATGCCTTCAAGGATATTTCCATTGGTACTGATAAATGTAAATCTTCTGAAACACAGTCTTATGTGACTATTATATTTTATGTGACTATTATATTTTATAATTTATACCAAGGAAGTTTTATGTTATATGTACATGTAAGATGACACTGATCAGGTGATAATAACTTTACAGACAATTCAATAAACGGTCAGTTGACTGAATGGCAGAACTTATCATGTAAACATTTGTGTATTTATGAACAAAACAAATAACAGTAACTACATCAAGTCAACATATTAACCACAAAAAAACTTAACGAATGTCATAACTAAACGGTCAATGTGTATATTATAATCAACATAGATATAAACCCAATAAACACAAAAAGGAAAATACACTACCTGTAATTAGTGATAAATGTTGTTTTTGATGGAATTCAGATATGCTTTGTTGCTACACCGACAATGTTGTGGACAGACAGACACAAACCTTTATATTTAAACGAAAGTTAGAGACAGAGTTTTATCCACACTTACTTCGTGTTTCGCTTTTGACAGCTTATCTTCCAACGTGATACATGAACTTATTAAATAAATATCTATAGACACTGATATCCATAACGTTTGTTTGCTCAAGTTATTTGTTTTCCTTATTTCTTTTTGATAAAAGAAGCATTTCTAATCTAATTAGATTCGGATAGTAAGTGTACTTGTTTTGAGGTTTTAATTTTTAAAGGATGTGCATTTCAATGATAATTATCAAAGTTATACAAAGGTGTGTAAATAAAGTTCTGTCCCTTTTCTTTTTTTTTATTCTATCATATATAAATGGATGATACCAAAAGTACACTTATGATTTTAGACGGGGTGTGGCGACTCGCCTTGACAAAACCTACGCGCTTTGCAAAAAAAATTCAATGTGCCTTAAAGTTGGGACAATATCAACGCATTAAAAAAATCATTTAATGTGCGTTAAATTTGGTTCCAAGTAAACGCACTTTGCAAAAGTTTTCAAAGTGCGTAATGAGTGTACATCAACCTTTTTGTCTATCAAGACACTTAACGCACTTTGAAAAAGTGTATAAATCACAAAAGATGGAATTCGTTCTTAACTGATTTTGATTTATTCAGATTAAGTGTTTATGTTTCTTCGTTAACACTTTTCAATATTGTCTGGTATCATTGGGAATAAGGAAGGTATAACCAAAGATACAGTACAATTCCTAATAAAAAATATAAATCAATTACTTCAAGAATGCATCCGCATCATCTGTTCTTCCCAAACATTATATCAATACCATAAACTTATATATGTGCTGGTGTTTAAGCATAGATCGCTTTCTCAAATTGAAACCAAAGAATTTTTTTTCGATATATAAAACAAAATATTTACATGTACAGTCGTTAAAACATATCAACTCAAAAATCAGCATTTGAGCTTTTTTGCATTAATTTTCTTTAAGAAAATACATACTAGTATTGTATCTGATAAAATTTTGTCATTATATTTGTTCATACTCCTATAAACGCCGTATATAGGTCCGTATTCGTGTCCCCTAATCAAAATTTTCTCTTTTCTGTAGAGAGTAAATAGTCACAAAGTAAAATGATAAATTATTTGGAAGGACAGCCAACGACTTATTAGTGCAGTTCATGTGATATTTTCATTTACATATTTCGATTACCTTTTAAACTATTTTTTTTTCATGTGTAAATTTTTACATTAAATGATCATTAAACGACAACCTTTTCATTGCGAAATTGTTATTTGGGAAAGCTAAAGATAACATGGGTTCTCTTTTTAATGTCTTATCTAAACTAGGTTAAAACATTTAAAGGGGCATGGTCACGATTTTGGTCAAAAATTATTTTCTCGATTTTAATGTTTACAATGCTTCAGTAAGGCATTTTTAATAGGCAACCAAAATTCAAATGTCATTCGTTGAGTGTTAAGCGAGTTACAGAGCTTACAATTCTTTGTTATGTAAACACAGCTTTTGTTTACGTTTTGAATGTTGAAGTGAATACTCCAGTTTTAGACCCAAAATGAATGTGGTAAATGTTAAGATCTGTTTATTAATGCTTTAAAGGAATACGAAGATGGAAAGTCAGCGTGGAAAAGAACTTTTACAGGTATATTAAACTAATGTAAACAAAAACAGGGCACGAGCCTTGTTTACATGACAAAGAATTGTGAGCTCTGTATCTTGTTTATAACTTCACTACTGACTCTCCAATTTCGTTTGGTCATTGGACATGCATTCCTAAAGCATTGTAAATAATAAAAACAGAAAAATAGAATTTGACCAAAATCGTGACCATGCCCCTTTAACTATCATATTTGACTTCGACTAGACTAGACCTAAGATATTTTTTAAACGTGCGCTGATACCAACCATATCAACTTTTTTTCAAAGTGCCTAATTTTTCAAAATGCGTTGTAACAACGGGGTCAAGTGCCTCCATCTATTATTTAATTGTCAGTCGAGGACTCAATCTGGAAGCCGCGCTTAAAGCACATTAATTAAGTCTACGGTGAAGAAAAGAATGCAAAAAAAAGATTTCTATAACTTCAGTAAATATATATATTAAAAACGCACATCTAGGTCATCTATGCATTATTCAAATCCTATAAAGATAATAAACAAAAAGTTGCTTTGATCAAAATATTCTTGCTCGTTTTAAGTAGTTGTAACGATTTTTGAAATGAGTTACGTAACGGAATGCACAACGCCCTTGACGATTAAGTTGGTTGACGAGCTAATTATTTAATAGAAGGGGTTGAAGGTTGAATCGAAAGTAAAGTGCACGACGCATTCAGTCATTTTTGAAAAGTTCTGCATTTTATCTTAACAATATATATGACCTGAATACTACCGAACATCATGCGCGAGCTAAAAGTCTGAACGGAGTATACAGACCTGTCTTACGTATAAAATAGGCTTTTCATTTTTTCTCTCTATTAAAGGCTTCCAGTCTTTTCGCGGTGTGACTGCTATTCATCTCTTAAAGAAATGTTAGTTGTTTTGATTTTCATCTTTTCGTTGGAGTCTAATTTTACATAAAATACCGTTGTGTCAATTGTCCAAAGTAATGACGGACTGTCTCGGCTAGGATTCAGTAAAAATTTTAGACAAAAATTAAGTCAAAAAAGGGGATTCAGTAAAGATTTTAGACAAACAATCAGACAAAAGCCGAATCTTAACATAGATTGAAACATCCAGGTCATCCAATTCTTTCTAAGCATTTCCAAAGGAAACGTGGACAATTACAAATTCTTTCAAGACCCCGTCTTTCAGAACTCTCAGTATTTTGATTTAAAGAGCAGCTTTTATGAGGAATGTATTTACTACAAATAACTTTATGAAAATTTAACTTCCATTTTGAGGGTTATGCTAATTAAATGCATGCATCAAGCACGCAGAGAAAATTAAAATAAAAAGCTTATTCAAACGTGGTAATGGAACATATCTTTACTTTTTAATGAATATTTATAAATACTCCCACATATTTAAAACAATGTACAATGTAACCTTCATTGACAAGCTGTCGACTTACCCATGAATCTGATTTTGAATCTACATTCACAGAAGCACAATTCAATAATACATTGAATTCGTGTATAGCTGTAATTATGTCTATATAAAATAATTTATCAAGCGATAAAAAACAAAACAAAAGGATGGTCATTATAAACCGCTTTCTTCCATTTTACATAATATGTATGTTTCTTATCACAATGGTTGCGTCCTTGGATAACGGTAAAAAGAGTTGAAATATTTAACAGTCTCTGAGTTGTGCACTTCCTCTCTATTGTGATTGGTAGAAAATACATGATGTGAAAACCTACATTTATTTCATTGGTTGGAATACTGTTCGGTGCAAGGGAGATAATTTGCTGATGATCTTTTTTATGTACGACTTAACAATATTTGAAGATTTCAGATCTTAAAAAGTGTTAAAACGAAAAAAAAATGATTACAATGAATGAAATTCAGGCTTTAATTTTTCAGTACAACTAGTTCAAAGCAGTATTCTATAATTTTTATTTTTAGTCACGCACGCTTAAGGCAAATTTTAAAAAGTACCACACGCCATTGCATGTAGAAAAAGGCGACATTTATGTATAAGAAAAGAATCTAATTGTCTTTGATAACTTATTGCTGTTTAGAGTTTGCTTTAAAGACGGTAAGCTTTTTGGAAAAGCTAAACGTGTTTATGATACATTTTTAGGCATGCATGTACTAAACATTGCAATTATCTCTTGGTTATACATAATCTAATTTACTACATCGGCATTAAACTCTTATTAACACGCATTAGTTTCAACAGTTGCATAAAGAATTCTAATGTATTTCATATTTGCCGGAGCTGAATGCATTATGCAATACCTTTAGTGTACGAATACCGCCGAAATATTCAGGTTTAATTATATATGCGACATATGTTTATTCTGATTTTTTCAATGAACTTGAAAGAAATACCAAAATAAGCTGTTACATGTAATAGCATTATGCTACATGTAATACTCAAATATGCCAGGATGTTTTAACCCGTACATGAGTTATTGTGCTGTTTTATTAAAATTTTGCTTTCCCACTTTAAAAAAATGTGTAACTCTAAGAATGCATTGTATGTAGTATAAAACCATCGAAATATTAACGCTTGTTAGATTCTTCTAAAGTAACATCACTACATCAAATATCTAGATAACATAGATGTACATCCTTACCTTGTAAAAGTCTGTGTGTATCTACAAATTAATCAGTGCATCATTAATCAACCTGACGAAACACTGGAAATTCTTCTTAATTAAACTTCCGTGTCTATGTAAGCCAATGACTAGGTTTACTAACTAAGGAATTCTTTAAAAACTAACTTCCTTGTTGATGTGATGCTTCAGCGTGAATTCTCTTGTGTAATATAACCTGTGTTAAGTTTAACACCTGTCATTTAGTACTAAGACGTCACAAAGTTCTTACATGCACTATAATTGCCATACTCAGTTAAACATTTTTGCAAAGTTAAGACTATGTATCGCATGCACAATAGTATAATACGGGAATTTTTTTTTTCTTTTCCATAGCTTTATACAGCGTCATTAGTTGTACAGAAAATAAATAGCATGCCATTTACCACACGATTCATTCTAGTTATACTCAGTAGCCAGTTATCTTCACAGAATGTACTGTCACTATAATCTTCAGATAAAGCTGAAAAATTGGCGATATAAAAAAGGGTTGAAATCATAGAAAAACAACTATGTAGAAAAGTTTTAAAACACAATCTAAAAAAAATGCTCAATCATATACATGTAAATGAGGGCACCAAACAATTCACACACAACCTTTTTTTTACCTAATGGAAGTCGCAAACATTTTTTGTTATTGGTGGTGTTACAAAATTACGTTTCATCGTCTGTACTGGGCTTACACTGTACTACATATTTTATACTTTGAATCGAATATTTTAGAAAAAAAATCCATAGAATTAGCCTACACACTTGACTTATAACTGTTTAATGTACATTTCGCAAGACACGCGAGTTATATCCTTTTCAAGCTGAATGAAACCGCCCAATTGATCTAAAATCGAGTCGTACACCGCTTCGTCGATTTAGTTCTTCCAGTTAATATTCCAGCTATATGAATATATTTATAAATATCTGTTTTAATTTAAACTGATGATTCTTTGTTTTGTTAATGATGATAATTCAACACCAATTATTACTTACATTGTACCGTAATAGACAATATGTAACAACTTGTTGCAATGACCCCCTCCCCTTTCCAGCGTTCAAATAAGGTTAATCTATTTTTAAATCAGGATGACATACGTGGATCCAATAATCATATTACAATGATTTAATGAACTCAACAGTACAGCTGTATCTGTGTCGTACGACTATCAAATCGCATGACCACTTTTAATAACAAAAGTTTTGCATGACCTGTGGTGATAACAAACAGTTTTCAAATTCCTAAGTTCAAAGGGAAGTTACAAAACAGGAGCAGAGCGAACACGGACCTCTAAAAATTTCATTTGTGCAATTGCCAAATTTATTAAAATTCCATGTCATTAATTTTAAAGTGCTTTAAAGAGAAATATGCCAATACTGTTTACTGTTTTTTTTACTGCAGTGCTTCATCAGACTAATTTGGGTAACTGAAAATTTCATCATAAATGTTTGGTTTACCAACTTATTCAAGTTGATATTTCGTCAAATATCAAATTACTTACAAAACATTTTATCTGATAACAACACACAAGTGCATACATTTTGCATAAGAAACAATATGATAAAATATAAACCTCACAATATAACGGTTATATCAAATTTAATGATTTGCATTAGCCTTTCATTATAATATGATTTTTAGGTATCCTAGTGTAAGTTCAAAGGTGAATGCATTCACCCAGCATTTGCATAAGACTTTAAATTCTTTTCTGCTACAAAAGACAACACCACTTATCTCAAGGACCAGCTTTGTACTTTGACTTTGAATGGTTGTCAGCAGACAGAAAGGATATAAACATCTGTTTATAATATAAAGATATCATTTTCTGTATATGTTTTCTACCTGAATGATTTATGTTAAAGCATTGAACTGTAAACTTGTTACATTCCTCAAATAGTAATATGTTTATATATATATGAACGGCTAAATTAAAGAATGAAAAAAGCACCTTTATGTAAAAAATTACATAGTATGTAATTTTTATTCAGCAAATAAGCCGCATAGTCAATTCCCATACTACATGTAAATACATCTTAGCTTACCTTAGCTGAAGGCTCGAGTGAACTTGTATGATAACTTAATTTTTTGTCAAATGTCAGTCTGTTTGTCATCTATATGTATGCGATTTATCCTGCTTCCGTATGATTTTCCAAATGGCTGCAGGCTTTTAATGGATGTTTTGATGATTTTTCAAACAGGAGTAAGTAACAGAGGCAGTTGTACCTTTATAACAGAATTCACGAAACTGTCCTGCTTCAAGTAAAAAGTAATAAATTAAATCTGCCAAATCACAAAGTTAAAAAAAAATGTTTAACATTTTTAACTCTTGCTGTACAATCTACAATTACATTACCAAGCTTATGAAATCTGCTTTATAATTAATTGACTATGCATTAAGTTTATTCTGAAAAAAATATTCTTAGGGTAGGGCATTCATGATTACTGAATGTCAGAAAAATATACTTTGTTTTAAACGGTTCGTCTCTACTCCCCCTCATCTGTAAAAAAATGAAATCATAATCATGTAGACCAGGAAGCCCTCTATCAAAATTGTTAATGTCATATGTTCCAAGGGGAAAGGTTTTTGATTCTAAGGTGGGGACAAAATGGTCATATAGTGTTAATACATTGTAGTGTGGTATGCATGTACATAGGAACGAATTAGCTTGATACTTGTTAGGGTGCGCATGCGTGAGTTGAATGTTGTCTGGCTGTTGTGTATGGTTAGCTGCGGTGTGTGTGCCTGGATTTCATTTCTTTGTAAGTGCAGATCAATTAATTGCCCCATATCTCATATATAAGTGTTATATGCAGACTAATTAAACATAACTACTACCGTTTTAAGTTGTTAATACGAGCATATAATACTTCAACATGTAAATATAAATTATATATAGGATGTCTCATGATTTGCGATGGTTTATGATTTCTTTCCATGAGTTCTGTGTTTTCTATAAAAAAAAAAACCACACAAGGAGTTAGATAATACTATCGAAAATAATAAGAGATTCTTTTTATCAAGTTTTAATAAACCCCAATCTTTTTGTAGAAATTTAAAATGTGAGCCGCACATCACATTTACTACAAGACATCAAGAACTTAATGCATGGAAAGAAGCTCCTTGAAAAATTAAGAAACAGACATTTCATTTTCGAATTCATTTTTATCAATTCATGAAAAAACAACTGCGCGCCCACTAAATCCTGTACATGTACAACTCTACATTTTTCAACTGAGTTTTTTTATATTTTATTATTTATTTTTTTTTTACTTTTTTATTCATGTCCATCAGCAGCCTAAACCTACGTAATGTTTAATTATGACGACACGATGAGTAAGAATACACAGAGGAATATCAAAAAATTGTCTCACGATTGATATTCACCACGTATTGAACCAAACATGTGATAAATTAAAAAAAAAAACCATATCTTTATTCCGCTCTTGAATGAAAAAAAAATGAAAGAAATGGGTACATATTTAGAAAAGAAAATGAAACTTTCAAAGTTAAAGATATCATGAAAAACGTCCGGTGCTTGAACTCACGACCTCTGGAACCCACTCTCTTAGCAGTGAGCGGCCACCACGCTAACCACTCGGCCAACTAGGCAAGACAAAAATATTGCTTTCGATGACGAAGGGAACCTAGCGCGCCGGTCGCTCACTACATGGTCGTTTGAGATACAGGTGGAGTACAGTTAAACGACAATTTGAGAGGATCGGAACGATACACATTGCATAAATATATACATATAATAAGCACACACATTGCAATAACTCTCAAATTGACATATACCTGCCCATAGTGAATGACTTTTGTCTTCGTATAGGAATTAGCAGCGTTAACGACAACAAGAAGACTAAAGCAATTCAAATACGAAAACAAAAGTTAAAATGCGTCCATACTAGATATTCACCAGCCAATGAAATATGCGTTGTCTTTAATTTAATGTATATCTTTTGTGAACTCTAGCTATGATATTTCGAATCCAAACGTCATAGCCGATTTCTTTAAATCTTGTAGAATTAGTTTAAATATATTACATAAAAGTGTGAAATTGTTGCTTTTGCTGAAGCTCATTTTGTTTCTTTGTTGCTGAACCTTTGATATTGTGTATAAACAGACATAAACCTTTACGTTCAGTTGGATTTTGAGACGGAACATTATACATTCCTTTACATTCAGTTGGATTTTGAGACGGAATATATAAATCCATTTCGAATTTCACTCTTAACTGTTTATCATTCAACGTCATACGCACTTTCTAAATAAATATTGAGAAAGACTTTTATCTAGCTTTCGTTCCCTTAAATTATTTATTTTTCCTTCATCTGGTACGTGTACGATTAAATATTTTATATTTGTCGTAGCTGAATACGTAATGACTCAGTTAAACAAATATTTTATACAAATAGCACCTTTGTTTCATTTTTATTGATAATGGGATTTATGTCTATTCCATGTTCGATGAAATTATGCGAAATTATTAAAAAAAAGAAAACCTATTGGTAACCTTAATGCAACATTTTGAATGCGCCATACCTAGTCTGCATGATATTAATTTTTTCAATGCATCATTAATTAACTTGAGGAAACATGGGACGTTCTAATTTTTTTTTACTTCCTTTTCGATAGGACTGGGATTTCCTTATTTAGGAATTCTTCAAAAACTAACTACCTATTTGATGTAATGCATCATTTTTGATTTCCTTGTTCAATGGGACATTGTTTATCATATGGTAGTAATATTTCATAAAATCCTTATCTTTGATGTAATTGCCACAATCATTTATTTTTGTTAAATGAATTTGCAAGATTTGTTAGAGACTCTTCTGTTTTTTGCTTTTTTTATGATAAGGCTGTGCAGTTAATACATTTTTTTCTTCAGGTAATGCGGTCTTTGCTTCATACAAAGTAATTTGTTATATTAAGAACAAGGGCACCGCTAAGCGGAGCATCCCCTCGCGACATAATTTATTGTACGGGGGAATACGTTATTTAGGAAAATACATGTAAATTTATCAGATCAAAATAAAGAAAGTATTTCTTTAAACCACTTTGAATACATAAATGTAATATCTATTTAATCCCAATCCCCAAGCTTTGTGGTGTATAAATTGGGGGAGGGGGTTTACATAACAGTTTTCCTATTCCTAGCAGAAACTCAACACATATACTTTAAAGTTTAATAATTTAGATTCATTTAGTGACATTCATTTTTTTATATAAGCATACATAAACGATCCCTATACATTATGAAACGTAGCTGAAAATCAAGCGCTCTGTAGTCTGCTCTGATGGAAATTCTAGTTGCTAGTTGTCGTATTATAATTAACCCATAGTATAGTAGATATATATGCAGTTATTATTAATATAAAACAATTTTCGCGTGAAAAATGTGCAATATCTGTCAAAGTCTCTACTGAATTTCGGACTAGTTCTATTGTAGGTAATAAGGGAAAATTTGTCCGAAAGTCGACTGCTTGTTTCGATGTAAATCGGCAGACTTTAATCTCTTGCCCGCTTCAACTTTTAACTATGGGCACTCGTCTAACACTCCAATGCTACAAAACGTTTGGTTTTTTTTTTACCTTTACAAAATTTAAATCCCAAAAAATGTCAAGTTGTTGATTTGAACTGTATACGGTAGCGATTAACTTCAAGTCGTACATAAAATTACCGGAAATGTCTATTGCCAAGTCGTACATAAAATTCATGTTTTTAACTTTATTTTTTACGATAATTAAAAAAAATACTTAATCAATTGATTTTGAAATCAACAGGGTTTGTCCTTTTACCATGCCAAAGAAGTGTACAAAGTTTGATGGATATTCATGAGAGGGTTTTCTTGCAATTTACTAGAAAATTGAAATGGAGTACACACACACACATACATACATACATACATACGAACACACACACGCACAGTAGCGATGCTATATCCCCTTCGCAACAAGTTGCGCGAGGGGATAAAAAAAATTAAATAAACACCATGCCATGTATAACACATCTATATTGTACATGATAGCCGGTTTTATTAAATGTGTTGTGACTGTAATGCTAAGGTATCAAATACTTCTGAGATATGACTGGTTGTTTATCATTACCTACTTGGTGAACTGTTTGAACTCAAAGTTCAAATATTTAAAAAAAAAAACCGAAAACTGAACAGTTTGTACCGCACACTCAAGAATTTACTAGAAACGATTAAAATAAAAAAGTTATGCCCACTTTTCCTCATGCAATGGTATCTTTTAATTTCGATTTATCTGTGGTTTATTATTTTTTTTAATCATTAATCTTATAATTATATTGCAATAAATGTTTTAGCCAAAAAAAAAAAAAATTAAAAAAAAATATTTAGTCCGAATTTCTTCTGTTTTTCTCTAAGTCCATTTTTGCTAGAGCGTTTTTCATAATGTAGTAAAGTATCGAATGTTATGTCAATAAAAAACTATTTTATAAACACTGTGTTTAGAACAAATTTTACTCCCGTAATTGAACTTTATAACAATCTGAGCTTGACAAATCAAAC